>JAZGLO010004905.1:0-11826 GCA_036873155.1 Biomphalaria sudanica | reverse complement strand
CAATTAGTTGACCAGCAGTATGTTAACTATCCTTATAATCCAGGTCACATTATGGAAGCCTGGGAAAATTCATATACAATACTTTTCTGGAGACCAATTGAAAATGGAAACATGGAAAGGTGATAGTACGTTCTATCAGTGGATAGCAGCCCGGTCGAGCGCTATGAGCACTGAACTGTAGTTCAGTCGTCACGATGGTCCCGGGTTCATACTCTGCCCGCTGCCATCCCCCGTCGTCCTGTGGGAGGTTTGGGCTAAGCAGTAGTGTATCTTCAACTCTGAAGGAAACATGTCAAACAAATATCCAGAAAGATCGATATACGTTACTTCCTAAATGCGAAACTAGCTATCGCAGGAGTTTAAGTCAGACAGTCGCTAGTTACCAGTCATTGGATCGACTAGTATCCTAACAATGAGTTGTACGAGATTTAAAGACACCGAATCCGCGTATGTCACATGATTGCAATGCTCATTCCTCAAAACAGCACTTCACACTTCCAAGTTGATATCATCTAACTTTGATTACAATTGATTACAGCGTTCATTGTAAATGATTGTACACAGATTTTTTTTTAGTAACGTTCTGGAGCTCGAGAAAGATTAATTAATTAAATTGACTTTAACTCACAAACAGATACATCGGGATATTGGGTTCAAAAGGGCATTTTGAGATTTTCTTTTCTTTTATAAAATTCTCAAGCGAAGAGTCGTACAAACTATTCCTCTATTCATCTTGCAAAGTTATGGGAACTGGGAAAAATCTGGACACGCTCTAACGATTTTCATAGAAATCTGACTGTAGATGTATATCTTTCGAAAAAGAATAACTAGCTATTTGGCCTATGCATGTTAATTAGACGTATCTTATATAATACAGACGTTACTTCCAAAAATCTAGTCATGCATGTTTACCAATGACTTAAATTCTGCTGGCTAGCTCAGGCAACCTATTCCATGCTCTAATAGCACTAGGGAAGAAGGACTTAATTTCTGTTCAATCTTGGTTTTACTGCTAGTTACACAATCTAACGATAGGCCTACAGTAGTGAAGAAAGAGCATTTGTAGTATTTCCAACAGATAGGAGTTTAAAAAATGTGCTTTTTCATTGTGTCTTTCTATGTATTTTATCAGGTTGTATTTGTAAGTTGTGGTTTATATCTTATGTATTATTTCTACTTTACCTCCTAGTAATTAGTCTTTCTAAAGTGTCTCTAAATTTTATTATTTTAATAGTGCCGAAACTCTATAGTCAGATTAGCGTCTTTTCTTTATAGACTTACAAACTTAGTGATTAACAACCAACTATAGTTTTTTTTATGGTCCAATAGAATTAGCGTTAGCCTAGACGGATGAATCTATTACGGGACTTTTATATACAAATCTGTAACGCATGTTCCGATGTTCTGGGATAGTAAGCCATGTACCGTATTTTGACTTCAAAGAGCCCATAAGCTATTTGAGATATGGGGCCATTTATAAACCCAGAGATTGATTATATGTCGGTGCAGGGCCGGCCCTAACATTTGTGGGGCCCTATGCGAAACGGATCGCGCGGGGCCTAGTCTGGGTAGGGATAAGCATAGTGTCAAAATTATTATTTTTTCAATTAGAAAATAGGCCTACTTTCGTCTTTGCAATGAATTTTTATCAAATGAAAGCTCGCAATGCCACTTTTTATTTATTGGCACCCCAAAATGTCAATTTCGTCTATTCTGCAGGAGATTTGAATAAATTTTTAAAAAGTTCAGGACTTTATCGTATATTTTGCCTTTTCATGAGATTTCCTGGAGGCCCCTGGAAAATCAGGAAGTCGAGAAAACCCTGTTATTTTATATACGTTATAATGGTTTAATTTAATAATGTACACTTAGAATTAGCGCGGGGCCCACTGCGACCAATAGACTGCAGTGGCCTAAGGCCGGCCCTGGCTAAATATTTCATGGGCAGGGGTGTAGCTAGGGTGGGGAAGAGGCGGTCCAAATTCAAAAGTCCCACGAACCCCCGCTTAAGGGAGGGGGGGGCAAAAGAATGTCCTAATTTTTTATAAAAAATTTAAATATTGCGCCACTGCCATAATCTTGCTTTTCACATGGACTCAAAAAATACTAGACAGGATTGTTCTAGATTCTAGATTTGTTGCATAAAAAGCACCACGTGAGATATATGAAATGAAATTTGTCACTTGTGCATTATGTCGCCAATAAACAATGGTATTATTCAAATAAAAGAGTCTTATTGATAATTTTTACTTATTAATTTTACTTATATACTGTATCAATTGGAATTTAGACATCCATTTATTAAGTACATTATCTCATGTCATGATGTTGGAGGTCAAAAATGCAGGGGTCCTTAAAAAGGTCAAGTCCCCCTTGCTACCAAATTTCTGCTCAAAGGTAAATCTTGCCCTGAGTAGGGCTATCATATTCATAAGTTCCATCGTTACCAAAATTGACTAATAGATTGCCTGCCTAACCCACTGGCGGATCCAGGGGGGGCGGTAGGGGCAATCGCCCCCATCCACTCGGCCAACCCCACCCTTCGGCGGACGATTTTTAGTATAGAATTCACACGATTTGTATATAAATTTATTACTTATGTTAATAATATATACTAATTATTTATATTTTATTTCAAAATATTTTTTAGATTATTTCGGGGGGGGGGGGGCGGCCCTACTTTTTGGAGAAATCATAGTTTGTGAACAAAATTAGTTGAATTAATACATAAATTGTATATTATGTCGCTCTCCTTCAGGTAATATTTGCCGATTTGGTGAGTGGGGGGGGGGCGGTTGCATGTACTGCCCTCCCCACTCTAGCCCTCTGAGTGGGGGGGGGGGCGGTCCTATTTTTATGGAGAAATCATTGTATGTGAACAAAATTAGTTGAATATGTATATAATATAAACTACGTGAACCCATTGTATATTATGTCGCACAACGCTCTAATCTCAAATTTATCATTAGTAAATATAAAATAAAAAAGGGTTACACGCAATCACCTTCCCCCCATCGGACAAACCAATACTTTTTCTTTTTGTATTATAGTTAAGAAATTACAAAATAAAAAAAAAATCTGTCACTAATATAATTTATATATGCTATAAAATTAAATTCTTATATCGAGTCGTCCCAACCCTATTCTTTAATGCCAAATGCAATCATTAGCAGAAATTATAAAAAGGAGTGAGGATTAATCATTTTCACTCTATCGCCCCATCCCCTTTCCAGACAGAGTTTATGTAATTTCACAGGAATTTATCTTAATTATTTTAAGAAAGATTTCGCTTTGGAAAATTTAGAATTCAAACGAAATTTTTCAGTATAAGAGTCACGATTGAGATAAAATCTAAACCCAAATATCTTTTCCTAGTCGTTTTTTTACAACCTTTACTCAATCTGATATTTTTCTAGTTAAATAAGTTTTGGACTATAACTCACAATGTATGTTCGAATTTTATTGAATATTATTTATCGAATCATTTTTTTTCGGCGGCGATCCTCAAAGCCTTAATCTAAAGATGTGGGGTATCTTATATTTTCAAGGAACAAATCGGTTTTATTTGCAATGTATTAAGGGCCTAAAAATTTATATTAGAATATTTTTCAACATTATTCAAAGGGTCCTTTAAAATAGGATGAATAATGAGCTTTAGGTCAGGAGAATGCGTTTCTTTAGTGAAGAATGCAAAAAAACGCTTTTCGTGATTGGGCTTCCACCCGAACCCCACTAATAAATAATGAGCTGTAGATGTAGGGAGAATGTGTTTATGCAGTGAAGAATGCAAGAAATCGCTTTTGGTGTCGGAGCTTCGCCCCGAACCCCACTGATAAATAACGAGTTGTAGATGTCAGAAGGATGCGTTTCTGCAGTGAAAAATGCAAGAAAACGCTTTTTCGCCCCGAACCCTACTGGGGAATCTTACAGCCCTCTCCCAGACCCCCAAGGCCTCAATATGACTTTTTTTTTCGCCGAAGGTTGAGAAACACTGCTTTATTTTATTCTCATATATATATATATATATGCTGTACGCACGTTTATGCACAGGGTTAGGGTTTACTTGGCATTAGGGTTAGGGTTTGGAAAAAAATCGCCCCCCCCCACTCTAAAGTTCTGGATCCGCTAGTGGCCTAACCTAACCCACACATTCATGCCTTGAGTTTTTGATGCATTATAAAAATATAATTTATACATTATGAGGAGGTTACAAAGGGGCGCCCATCTTATGTCATGATAATTGTGGGTCAAATTGTTGGGTAATTCAAGGATTGATTTTGATACCAAGTTCGCCAATGACTTGGGGGGATACTGTACTGCCTGGTGCCGCCCGTACCTACCGCACCATCCTTGTTACGCCAATGTCATATCAAAGTATAGATTAAGCTTACATCACCAGGAGGATGTGAGGCATTCAGTGCAATATCTTCTATCGTTTGAGCATTACTGTACTGGTCAGCTTCATGTACTGGAGTGCTGATTTCTTGATTTAGGGAAGAGGTATTGTCCTGACATGGTGAGAAACAGGTGGAGTAGATTATTTTGCAAATGACACTATGTAGAATTATTTGATTAATAAATGAATACTAGTTGATGTTTTTTTTATGCCAGATTTAGTATGTGTGTTAGGATAAAATATCTGCATTTTTCAATTTTGAAAAAAATTATGTTTTTTTTTAAAGTGGGTTCTTAAATAAAGTAATAATAATAACGCAGGAAAAATACAATTCGCAAAATAATTATTGCAAAAGTTGTTTAGGGAAGTAATAATGGATCAAATCAAGAATACACTAGAACTCAGTTACCTTTCTTTGCGACCTTTATTTTATTAATGTATGTTTAGAAAGAATGGTGTAGATAATTTTATAAAATTAAAGAAATTATTTCGTTTTGTATTTGTTGAACACTTTAGAACGTTCAACTTTATATTTTTTAATTTGTGCCAGAAATGAAGTTGTCCCAGTCACGTCTACATCTTTAATAGCGAGCTGAATGATAATGAATCATGTATGAAGTATGCGCACATTAATTTTGTTTTTTATTTGGCTTGCGAAATATTACTTTCTCTGCCCCCCACTCATTTCTCAATTTCAAATCAACTTTTAAGAAACATTTTCCTATGATAAGTTTATGTTTATCTCTTATTCAGACATGTGATTATTTTACAGAGACTCCTTTGATTTCATATTATCCCATTGCCCTCAACTTATCCACAAAATTCATAAAATATAACATGGGTAACTTTTCGGTGGCAAAACATAGAAATCTAGCTATAAACATTTAAAAATTGCTGTTAACTGAGAAACGAATATATTACAATATTTCACCTTGGGTAAAAGCCTATATCTTTTTTATCATAGACCTGTAAGCCTATCTAAAAATGATATATAACTATTTCAAAATTAACTGGTCTACTATGATGCACTTATAGAACAGTGATTTCAACCAATCAAAACAAACCTTTTCATATCCAATATTTACATGCACTTCCTCAACATTCAGTGCGCTGGTCGGCTGATCCAGAGTCTTGACGTTCAGCAATAATACAACACCGTTTGTCTCCCCTGACTTTTTCTTGCTCTTGGAATGTTTAGAAGCTTTGTCAGCCATTGTGTTTGGTTATAATTTACACTGATTAAAATCTACTGGTCGAATGTAAATGTCGCTGTGAACGAAAACGAACAAATAAACAAATTTTCTTTATGCATTTAAAGAATTAAATAAAACAAGTGGAATTTTTTTTTTTTAAATTACTTTAAAAAAAAGTTATATACTGCAAGATTTATTTCCCTTTTTCTATGTAAACAAAATTAATTAACCACTAATCAATTGGTCAATTTTTCGAGCAATTCATGCATGTTATTGTAGGGACAATTAATAATTTTTGCAAAGTTTTAATCTGATCTGAGAATGGAAAGTGGGAGATGTAGAGTGTACAAGAATAATTTTGAGTTTTGGCACATCGGCACAATTTTTGCCATGTCGTGCCCGCAATCCTCCAAGGATCACTCTTCGAGTGTGCAAGATTCCATCCAGACTGAGTGATTTGCGATTTTGGGCACATCGGCACAATTTAGACCATGTCGTGCCTGCAGTCCCTCAAGGGCCACTCTCCCTCCACACAACAAGGGCCAAATTCCATACAGTCAAATCATTAAAATCAAGGTCTATTCACAGTTAAAATAGTAGAGGTAGTAAAAATTTAATAATTTGGTAAAAATCTAATGTAAATAGTACATGTCTACAGAACTCATAAATCAGATCTTCGTAGACAACCCCACTTCCCGGATAAAGCCCAGTACCTTCCCAGGGTCGACATTATTGAATAGTGTTTTTAAATTAGTGGCTCTAAAATATTTTTCCCTGACATCCTGGTATCTGGGGCAGTCGATGAGGATATGTTCCACGGTGAGGCGAGAGTCACAATACTCACAAAGTGGGGGTTCTTCTTTTTTCAGCACAAAAAAGTGCGTGATGTAGGTGTGGCCAATCCTAAATCTGGACATGGTCGTGCTACCACGCCTTGTCAGACCCTTAGATGTGGACCGCCACCTGACATCCGCCACAATCTGCCTGAGTTTATTGTGAGTCTCAGCCTCCCATCAGTCCTGCCACTCTTGGTAGGTGGCAGAGGCAATACTTTGTCTCAGGTCTGAGCAGGGAATTTGGGTTCCTGACACCGCATGATTTAGGGCTCTCTTTGCTTCTCTGTCTGCGGCTTCGTTTCCCTCAATGCCCACATGGGAGGGGACCCAGATGAAGGTGACATCCCTATGGTCGGCTGTTATTTGGTCCAACAGCTTCAGGCTCTTTATGTACCAGTGGAATGTCAGTCTTCATCCGCCCCAAAGCTTGCAATGTAGATTTGAAGTCGGAGCAGATTATAAATTTCCTCCTTTCTGATGCTTTGACGGCCATAAGTGCAAGCGATATTGCATGCAATTCGGCCGTAAAGATGGAGCAGCCATCGGGGAGTCTACGGGAGATTGTTTTGTTCCGAAAGGAGTAGGCACACGCGACCTTTCCATCCATTTTGGATCCGTCTGTGTAGATGGTGCCACAATCTCCGTAGCTCTCTTGCAGTTCCCTAAAGTGGACTTGTAGTATGATTGGGTCTGTATTTTCTTTTTTGAAATTAAGGAGGGATAAATTTAATTTGGGTTTATTCATTAGTCAAGAAGGATTCTGAGGGGTTTCTATTTTAGAGATTTGGTTAATGGGTGGAGTTAAATTTTGGATGGGTTCTCTCATTCGAAGGCCTAACGGCTGTATGACGTTAGGTCTTCGATTGTATAATTCTACCTCTGTGGGGTTAAATATGGAATCGAAAGCAGGGTTCGTAGGGTTGGATTTTAGCTTGACTATATACTGCATTGCAAGCTTTTTCATTCTTATATCCATGGGGAGTTCTCCAGCCTCCACATGGAGGCTTGGGATAGGTGATGTACGAAACGCGCCGAGACAGAGACGCAGGTTCCAGTATTTTTAGGTACGACTTCCTTGCTGCTCCATATATTATGGATCCGTAGTCTAGCTTGGATCGAATTAGACTCCGATATAGCAGCAGCAAAGTATCTCTGTCAGCTCCCCAGTCCGTATGGCTGAGCACTCTAAGTATGTTTAATGACTTTTGGCATTTTCTCTTAAGTTCCTTAATGTGGGGGAGAAAATTAAATTTGAAATCTAGAGTGAGGCCTAAAAATTTTGTATTTTTCACGACAGGGATATTCTTTTTGTGTATAAATAGTTCAGGGTCTGGGTGGAGTCCCCTTAAATTACAAAAATGCATACTAACTGTTTTGGAGTCCGAAAATTTAAAACCATTATCGTTTGCCCAATTTTTAATTTTGTTTAAACATAACTGTAATTTTCTTTCTAGGGTGTTCATGTTTTTCCCATAAATAAAAATGACAAAGTCATCAACATACAAAGAGCACTCTATGCCAGGGGACAGAGCATTTATGATGCTATTTATTTTAATGTTGAACAGGGTGACTGACAGAATGCTGCCCTGGGGTACACCCATTTCCTGGTCATGAGTGTCAGAAGTGGAGTTGCCCACTCGAACCTGAAATTTTCGGTCTTTCAGGAATTCCCCCACAAAACGGGGAAGATGTCCCTTAAGCCCCATAAGCTCCAGGTCACGTAGAATGCCATGTTTCCAGGTTGTGTCATAGGCCTTTTCTATATCGAAGAACACAGCTACTAGATGTTCTCTTCTGAGTAATGCATTTCTGATACAAGCTTCCAGCCTTACCAGGTGGTCAGTTGTTGTCCGCCCTTGCCGGAATCCGCATTGGTAGTTAGATATCACTTTATTCCTCTCCAGGTACCAGACCAGCCTACTGTTAATCATTCTTTCCATGGTTTTGCAGATGCAGCTTGTTAGTGCTATTGGCCGATAGTTAGCTGGGTCAGAGCCGTCTCTTCCGGGTTTTTGTATCGGTATAACAGTAGCTTTCCTCCAACTGTTTGGGAAAGCGCCTGTTTGCTACACACAGTTATAGACCCCTAGCAGGACTGCCAATGAGGGTTCGGGAAGGTGCTTGAGGAACTGGTAATGGATTTCATCTTCTCCAGGCGCTGTGTCATGTGACTTGTCTAGCGATTCCCTCAGTTCCTCAAGCGAGAACGGTTTGTTGTAGTCTTCATTGTTCTCTGACCTGAAATCAATGGAGTGTCTTTCCTCCCTGGTTTTGACTTTTTGAAACTCTGGCATGTAATGTGCAGTGGATGACTTTTCTGCTATTGAGGATGCAAGGCAGTCAGCTATTTCTCTGGGGGACGTGACAGTTCGTCCTTGGTTTTTTAAATGCCCTATTGCATTTGATTCTTTCCCTTTGATTCGCCTTACTGCCTTCCAGACCGCTCTAGCAGAAGTTTTGGCATCCAGACTGCCGACAAATCTCCAGGAATTCCTTTTGGCTGACCGTATGGTTTGTCTAGCCTTTGCTCTAGCTATTCTGAATAGCTTTAGGTTTTCCTGGGAAGGATTCTTTATAAATGCAGCCAGTCGTTTTTTCCTATCGCCAATAGCACTTTTGCAGGCTGCATCAAACCATGGTTTGCTAGGCCGTTTTGGATTTGCGGAGGTTAGGGGGACAACTTTTCTGGCTATACTAAGTAGCTTGCTAGCAAAGGTATCAGCTGGGTTCTGTTCATCGAGGATATTTTCTGTGATATCCTCTGAGCATCTTTTTGGTATTGTTCCCAATCGGCCTTATTCAGTTTCCACCGCTGAGGTCGTCCCAATGAGGGGAGATTGTTAGTAATGATGATTGGGAAGTGATCACTTCCCCGTAGATCATTGCTAACTGACCATTTAAAGTCGTCCAGAAGTCCAGGGACGCATACGGTGAGGTCAATGCATGTGAGAGATCTAGTTCCTGGGTGCAAGTAGGTCGGTGATGCATCATTAAGTATGCATAAATCATGTTGGAGGAAGATATCCTCCAGCATACGGCCTCTTGTGTCGGTATTGTTGGATCCCCACATGGTGTTATGGGCATTGAAATCCCCAAGGATTATGTAAGGCCGGGGGAGTTGTTTCAATAGGTCCTCCATGTCTGTTTGGTTTAATGGAGCGCCTGGTGGTAGATACAGGCTGCAGCAAGTGATAACCTTGTGAAGGGTTATCCTAGCTGCTACGGCCTGTAGTGTGGTCTGTAGTTCTACCCTCTCATGGGGGATGCTATCCTTCACAAGGATACAGACTCCACCTGATGCTCTCTCTGCATCCTCAACATTCTTGCTGTAAGCACTGTAGCTTCGGAAGCTGATGCTATCTTTCAGAAATGTTTCCTGTAGGCAGACAGCTACAGGAGTCTCAGAGTCCATCAGTAGCTACATTTCCTCATAATTGGCCTTGAGGCCTCTACAATTCCACTGTACAGTTCTGGAATCCATGGCTTATTCTAGATGACCTACTTGGAGCTATTTGGCCTTGGGAGGCCCCCGGAGGGGTTTCCCTTATTTCCAGTGACCTTGGTATTTTTATTCTTGGGTTTGGATGGAGAGGAGGACAACCCCCTTTTGGGGGAAGTCTTTCTCTCTGGAGAGGGGAGATCCCTCTGGTTAGAGCGGAGGTTATTTCCTCCTCGCTCACCTCGGGCATCCTCTCCGCTTTGATTTCTCCCCTTGGGGAGTTGGTCAACCTCTAATTCGGTAGAGGTTGGGGTGTCTGGCTGGTTTCTCTGAGGAGAACCTGTGTCAGACATGATGTCTCCGGGTTCTCCCGGAGTATTGGTTTTGACATGCTGCTCAGTCTCCATGCTCTCATCAGCGAGCAAAGAGAACCTGTTTTTTAGCATGACAATAGGGCTTTCTTGTTTCTTCAGAGGTGTGTTCTTTGGCGGTGTTTTCTTCTGAGTTGGAGGAGGAGGGGGGGTGGTGGGGTCAATGTGTGGCTATGGATCTTCCTATCTTAGCAACAGCCTGGGCATAGGTCTTTGTCAAGCCGAATTGGCCCTTGGGTAGGGCCAATACAGCCGATTTCGCCTGGCTGAAGGTACATCCATTTCTTGCCTTGTACTCCCGCACGGCAACCTCCTGTTTCCACACAGGGCAGTCCTTGGAGTAGGCTGAGTGGCCAGCGTGACAGTTTGGGCATTTGAACTGGGCTGTGCAGCCCTTGTCCTCATGACCTTCTCCAGCACATCTGGCACACACAGTGTTCCTCTTGCAGACTGCCGCGCCGTGTCCATAACCCTGGCACTTGAAGCACCTCATGGGGTTAGGTATGTAGGGCCTCACTGGAACTCGTAGGTATCCTGCCTTCACATACTCTGGCGGTGTCCTAGTTCCAAATGTGAGGATAATAGTGGCGGTTTTGACCTCCTCACCATCCCTGCGCCTGGTAATGAGCCGGGCATGGGTGACTCCTTCAATGCCCTCCACTACTTCCTTCTCGGAACATTCCAGTAGGTCCCTAGAGCTGATTACACCTCTGCTGGTGTTCAGACTCTTGTGTGGCATGACTTCCACTTGGAGATCACAGAGTCTTCTGCATCTTAAAAGCCCATCAGAGTGTATCTTGCTATCAACTTCTACTAGAAGTTCCAAAGACTTGTGTAGCTTAGACACACTCTTGGGCTCTCCCACTACTGACTTAAGTCCCTTGTAGATGACAAAAGGGCTCATCTTTGTCAGACTTTTCCCCTCCTCTGTGCACCTAACCACCAGAAATGATGGCCAGGTAGCACAGCTTTTTGTGGCCTCCTCCTTTCTATCCTCCATACGGCGTCTCTTGCCCAGACATAGGTCTGGGGCAAGTAGTTTTTTTGAAGTTTTTTTTTCCATAGGTGTTCTTATTAGTTCGGCACATGTGCTCCCCACCCGCCATCGAGTCCAACAAGGGGACGGGCCATTCGGAAGTCCAGAATGAGCCCGCCAGGGCTACACATGTGCTATACTCAGTCAGCTACTGCATCGGCCCGATACAGCAGCTCCCTGATTGACCCTCCAGCCACCGCCCTCCAGCATAGGTCGAAGACATGACCAGCCGGTTGACCCAGAGCGTGCCATCTGGGCCTCAGGTCTAGGGGAACTTGGAGCCAAAGTATTGTGTTGTGGTGGTTTATCCTCAGATAGCCACCACTCAAATACCAGGATCTCTTTATCCCCCCTTACCCGTCGCAGTCCACGGCAAACGGACTGGTTTAGGACGTAGTGAGATATTTAGAGATAAGGAGACAGAGTGATGATCAATGAAGGCAGACTGAGGAAAAGAGGAGGCAGACACAATGATAAAAAAGAAGTAGGGCACTTTTGAGCTCCAAAAGTGCTAAGGAAAGAGGAGCGCAGTTTAACGTCATGTCTCGGGACGCT
>JAZGLO010004904.1:832500-834906 GCA_036873155.1 Biomphalaria sudanica | reverse complement strand
TATCACTTGTCACAATACTCTATGATCCTATCACTTGTCTCAATACTCTATGATCCTATCACTTGTCACAATACTCTATGATCCTATCACTTGTCACAATACTCTATGATCCTATCACTTGTCTCAATACTCTATGATCCTATCACTTGTCACAATACTCTATGATCCTATCACTTGTCACAATACTCTATGATCTATCACTTGTCTCAATACTCTATGATCCTATCACTTGTCTCAATACTCTATGATCCTATCACTTGTCTCAATACTCTATGATCCTATCACTTGTCACAATACTCTATGATCCTATCACTTGTCTCACTACTCTATGATCCTATCACTTGTCTCACTACTCTATGATCCTATCACTTGTCTCACTACTCTATGATCCTATCACTTGTCTCACTACTCTATGATCCTATCACTTGTCTCACTACTCTATGATCCTATCACTTGTCACAATACTCTATGATTCTATCACTTTTCACAATACTCTATGATCCTATCACTTGTCTCAATACTCTATGATCCTATCACTTGTCACAATACTCTATGATCCTATCACTTGTCACAATACTCTATGATCCTATCACTTGTCTCAATACTCTATGATCCTATCACTTGTCACAATACTCTATGATCCTATCACTTGTCACAATACTCTATGATCCTATCACTTGTCTCAATACTCTATGATCCTATCACTTGTCTCAATACTCTATGATCCTATCACTTGTCTCAATACTCTATGATCCTATCACTTGTCACAATACTCTATGATCCTATCACTTGTCACAATACTCTATGATCCTATCACTTGTCTCACTACTCTATGATCCTATCACTTGTCTCACTACTCTATGATCCTATCACTTGTCACAATACTCTATGATCCTATCACTTGTCTCACTACTCTATGATCCTATCACTTGTCTCACTACTCTATGATCCTATCACTTGATACAATACTCTATGATCCTATCACTTGTCTCACTACTCTATGATCCTATCACTTGTCTCACTACTCTATGATCCTATCACTTGTCTCACTACTCTATGATCCTATCACTTGTCTCACTACTCTATGATCCTATCACTTGTATCACTACTCTATGATCCTATCACTTGTCTCACTACTCTATGATCCTATCACTTGTCTCAATACTCTATGATCCTATCACTTGTCTCAATACTCTATGATCCTATCACTTGTCTCACTACTCTATGATCCTATCACTTGTCTCACTACTCTATGATCCTATCACTTGTCTCACTACTCTATGATCCTATTACTTGTCTCACTACTCTATGATCCTATCACTTGTCTCACTACTCTATGATCCTATCACTTGTCTCACTACTCTATGATCCTATCACTTGTCTCACTACTCTATGATCCTATCACTTGTCTCACTACTCTATGATCCTATCACTTGTCTCACTACTCTATGATCCTATCACTTGTCTCACTATTCTATGATCCTATCACTTGTCTCACTACTCTATGATCCTATCACTTGTCTCACTACTCTATGAACCTATCACTTGTCTCACTACTCTATGATCCTATCACTTGTCTCACTACTCTATGATCCTATCACTTGTCTCACTACTCTATGATCCTATCACTTGTCTCACTACTCTATGATCCTATCACTTGTCTCACTACTCTATGATCCTATCACTTGTCTCACTACTCTATGATCCTATCACTTGTCTCACTACTTTATGATCCTATCACTTGTCTCACTACTCTATGATCCTATCACTTGTCTCACTACTCTATGATCCTATCACTTGTCTCACTACTCTATGATCCTATCACTTGTCTCACTACTCTATGATCCTATCACTTGTCTCACTACTCTATGATCCTATCACTCGTCTCACTACTCTATGATCACTTCACTACCTATCACTTGTCTCACTACTCTATGATCCTATCACTTGTCACAATACTCTATGATCCTATCACTTGTATCACTACTCTATGATCCTATCACTTGTCTCACTACTCTATGATCCTATCACTTGTCTCACTACTCTATGATCCTATCACTTGTCTCACTACTCTATGATCCTATCACTTGTCTCACTACTCTATGATCCTATCACTTGTCTCACTACTCTATGATCCTATCACTTGTCTCACTACTCTATGATCCTATCACTTGTCTCACTACTCTATGATCCTATCACTTGTCTCACTACTCAATGATCCTATCACTTGTCTCACTACTCAATGATCCTATCACTTGTCTCACTACTCTCTGATCCTATCACTTGTCACAATACTCTATGATTCTATCACTTGTCACAATACTCTATGATCCTATCACTTGTCTCAATACTCTTTGATCCTATCACTTGTCACAATACTCTTGATCCTATCACTTGTCACAATAC
>JAZGLO010004904.1:462500-827500 GCA_036873155.1 Biomphalaria sudanica | reverse complement strand
AGACAGCGGTCATTGTGGCAGAGGGTCAAGGCTTGCCAAGTCTTGGATATATAACAGAGTATGGACACGGACAGAAGGTAGGCATTAGCTTATTTAAACTTTGATCCACAGCTTTAAAGACGCTAGTTTCAATTGAATAAGGTTGATGTTGTTGTTGATGTTGTTGATGATGTTCTTTTATCAACTTTTTAAATTCTTTCTGTTGAAATCTTAAACTCACAAACTAGTTTCCAATACATAGATTGTAATTGTAAGCGTACGTTTTTTGATGTCGTTTTTTCGATGGTTAAAATCACCAACTCCCAGATGATATTTTTTTTTCAAATCCTTTCTGTTGAAATCTTAAACTCACAAATTATTTTGCAAGATATAAACAAAAGCTGTATTTATAAGTTGACGTCTTTTGATGTTGTATTTTTGATGGTAAGTATCACCTACTCCCTGAAGATTTGTTTTTAATACCATAATAAGCTAGATGGAAAACCGAGTCTGTTTTCGAATAATCCCGATCTTTAAAAGAATGTTTCAAGTCTTGATTTATGTTGCTCCTTGAAGAGTGTTACGTCCTATCCCCAACCTCCTGAAGACGGCAAGACTTGAGTTCGAATCATCGTGTTAACCATAGACCGCATACCATACGACCAGCTAGCCATTCAGGTCTTGTAGCAGGCATACCATACGGCCAGCCAGCCATTCAGGTCTTGTAGCAAGCATACCATACCGCCAGCCAGCCATTCAAGTCTTGTAGCAGGCATACCATACGTTCAGCCAGCCATTCAAGTCTTGTAGCAGGCATACAATACGGCCAGTCAACCATTCAGGTCTTGTAGCAAGCATACCATACCGCCATCTAGCCATTTAAGTCTTGTAGCAAGCATACCATACCGCCAGCCAGCCATTCAGGTGTTGTAGCAGGCATACCATACGGTCAGCTAGCCATTCAGGTCTTGTAGCAGGCATACCATACGGCCAGCCAGCCATTCAGGTCTTGTAGCAGGCATACCATACGGCCAGCCAGCCATTCAGGTCTTGTAGCAGGCATACCATACGGCCAGTCAGCCATTCAGGTCTTGTAGCAGGCATACCATACGGCCAGCCAGCCATTCAGGTCTTGTAGCAGGCATACCATACCGCCAGTCAGCCATTCAGGTCTTGTAGCAGGCATACCATACGGCCAGTCAGCCATTCAGGTCTTGTAGCAGGCATACCATACCGCCAGTCAGCCATTCAGGTCTTGTAGCAAGCATACCATACCGCCAGCCAGCCATTCAGGTCTTGTAGCAGGCATACCATACGGCCAGTCAGCCATTCAGGTCTTGTAGCAGGCATACCATACGGCCAGCCAGCCATTCAGGTCTTGTAGCAAGCATACCATACCGCCAGCCAGCCATTCAGGTCTTGTAGCAGGCATACCATACGGCCAGCCAGCCATTCAGGTCTTGTAACAGGCATAATATTTTTATGTGATTTCTGGGGTTTGATACTAAGGGTCGAGATGAAGATAAACAAATTAGTAATTAAAATACACGAATATTTAGCAGAAGATTTAATACACATCCATCATCACCTATTACTTTAATACACACATAATAACCCTCCACTATTTTAATACACACATCATTTACATCCATATTTCTAATACACATCATTAGCATGCACTACTTTAAACTATTTTAGACGAAATAAAACTCACAGTAATTAAACAACAAAAATAGTTTGGTTTAAAGTTTCTGTAGTTTTATCAAATAAATTCATTATCTTCATTTTCGTCCTATCAAGAATAGTCAATATACGTGTGTGTGTGTGTGTATGGAAGAAAAAAGTGGCACTAATGGAATGTTTTAAAACGTCTAAACCAATCGATCACCTGGCTCTAGTTGTTGAAAGCTTTCTAAATGACTGATACTATCCTGAAGTTGTGTCGGAACTATGACTATTTGGACGGTGTACATCACACATTTGGTAATACTTATAAGAGAAACAAAAAAAGACAATCTTGTCGCTCTGATCTCTATTAAAAAGTCTAGCAACGGAACTTGTGTAATACAATTCCCATAACTTTACACACACAAATAAAATGAGGGAAAGTTTTTGTATTTAATGAAGTGTCCCACCTTCATTTTACACTGAATACATTATCTAGTTCAGCAGCGAGAGAAAGAAAGTTTTTGGTTTCAAGAGCTGCTGAGACGATGATTAACTTATTTTTTTTTAGTCTAGTAAATAAAGATTAAGTAAATCAACAAACAATTTCTTGCTTACGAGGCCATAGGACATAGGACATAGAACATAGGACATAGGACATGATCTGTTTTCTGAGAGTTGCAAAGTGGGAAGAGAAAGAGAGACAAAGAAAGAGAGAGAGAGAAATAGAGAGAGGGAGAAAGACTGAGAGAGAACAAGAGAGAAAGATAGGTAGAGAAAGGGAAAGAGAGAGAAAGAGAGAAATAGAAAGAGAGATACAGAGAAAGACAGAGAAAGTTGTTAATACAAATAAATCACACACATTAAGAGATGCATGTTTGGGCTATTTGCTTGGTCAAACATTTCAATCTTTCCAGAAGCATTCATGTCAAACTTTCATTGTTGTGTCTGACACTTTCACTAGATTGATATGTATTTATTTCTTTGATCATAAGCCTATGGATGACGTAATGTTCTCATATCTATATCTTCATCATTCCATACAAACATGTAACTGCACATCTAAGTAGTACAGATGAGACCCTCTGAATACAATTCTGATGACAGCGTTTGAAGCTGCTATTGACAATCGAAAGTTTCCATTCCATGCTAGTTCATAAAGAAGCCAACTAGAAGTCTTAGAAATAAACCCAGGACGGTTCCTAACATTTCTTATCTTCTGTTTAGAAATATTGGAACGTAAAGACGGTAAATAAACCGCTTGTTGTCTCCCATTAGACTGGAACTCTTCATAAAAAAAAATAAATATACACAGTCTGGAACAAGGAGGTTATATTTAGATGGAGATGGCATGACGTCACTAGGTTGAAGCCAAATCGCAGCCATCTTGAACTACTCAAATTAAAACGTGTAGTCTGTTTTTTTTTTTTGAGAAATTTGTTCGACAATATTTCACGACATTATTTAAATATCTGTACATTGTACAATATCTTATAAAACGTTAAAAACACAGTGTATAGAATGAAATAAACATTACAAATGCCTTCTTGTTCGGCATACGGTTGTACGCAACGACGACCAGAAAACGGGATATTATTATTAGAAGTAGGTAGTAGTACTCTTTTCACTTCAATTTTATCAATTTTGTGGTGATTTCAGTGCGGTAAAAAGTATCAAAAATATAACAAACCTCTTGCAAATCATTTTTGTGCTTTTTTCAGCCCACAATAGTGCTTAATTTCGATGTAATCATTATATTTCGGTTTTGTAGGCCTCGATCAGGTGATCGTATAAATCACTTTACATGCTCTACAGCGCTTTGTAATTGATCCATTGGAATATCTAGACCACCAGATATGAACTTGGGCCTTAGCGGAGTTTAGAAAAAAACATGATGACAAAATACGAGGCTAATTTGAGTCGTTACGAGAATTAGAAAACTTGTATCGCAATGAAAACGGATGGAATGTTTTGAGTAAACCAATATGGCGAATAGGCTCCGCCCACTGGCTTCAACCGATAATGAACATTTGATAGCAACCGCCATCTCCATCTAAATATAACCTCCTTGGTCTGGAACAAATCCAGGTATTTAACAATTAAATTTCAATCTCGCCAGTTTAAATAAATACAGTAAAACCTAGGATTGTAGAAATGTTTTTTTTTTTTCGAGCTCAGGTTTATAAAAATAATTGAACTACAAATGTAGTCTTATTTACGTCTTGATTTACAAGTACAGTATTTTGATTTACAAGTACAGTATTTTGATTTACAAGTACAGTATTTTGATTTACAAGTACAGTATTTTGATTTACAACTACAGTATTTTGATTCACAAGTACAGTATTTTGATTCACAAGTACAGTATTTTGATTTACAAGTACAGTATTTTGATTTACAAGTACAGTATTTTGATTTACAAGTACAGTATTTTGATTCACAAGTACAGTATTTTGATTTACAAGTACAGTATTTTGATTCACAAGTACAGTATTTTGATTCACAAGTACAGTATTTTGATTCACAAGTACAGTATTTTGATTCACAAGTACAGTATTTTGATTCACAAGTACAGTATTTTGATTCACAAGTACAGTATTTTGATTCACAAGTACAGTATTTTGATTTACAAATACAGTATTTTGATTTACAAGTACAGTATTTTGATTTACAAGTACAGTATTTTGATTTACAAGTACAGTATTTTGATTTACAAGTACAGTATTTTGATTTACAACTACAGTATTTTGATTCACAAGTACAGTATTTTGATTCACAAGTACAGTATTTTGATTTACAAGTACAGTATTTTGATTTACAAGTACAGTATTTTGATTTACAAGTACAGTATTTTGATTTACAAGTACAGTATTTTGATTCACAAGTACAGTATTTTGATTCACAAGTACAGTATTTTGATTCACAAGTACAGTATTTTGATTCACAAGTACAGTATTTTGATTCACAAGTACAGTATTTTGATTCACAAGTACAGTATTTTGATTCACAAGTACAGTATTTTGATTCACAAGTACAGTATTTTGATTCACAAGTACAGTATTTTGATTCACAAGTACAGTATTTTGATTCACAAGTACAGTATTTTGATTCACAAGTACAGTATTTTGATTCACAAGTACAGTATTTTGATTCACAAGTACAGTATTTTGATTCACAAGTACAGTATTTTGATTCACAAGTACAGTATTTTGATTCACAAGTACAGTATTTTGATTCACAAGTACAGTATTTTGATTCACAAGTACAGTATTTTGATTCACAAGTACAGTATTTTGATTCACAAGTACAGTATTTTGATTTACAAGTACAGTATTTTGATTCACAAGTACAGTATTTTGATTTACAAGTACAGTATTTTGATTTACAAGTACAGTATTTTGATTTACAAGTACAGTATTTTGATTTACAAGTACAGTATTTTGATTTACAAGTACAGTATTTTGATTTACAAGTATAGTATTTTGATTCACAAGTACAGTATTTTGATTTACAAGTACAGTATTTTGATTTACAAGTACAGTATTTTGATTTACAAGTACAGTATTTTGATTTACAAGTACAGTATTTTGATTTACAAGTACAGTATTTTGATTTACAAGTACAGTATCTTGATTCACAAGTACAGTATTTTGATTCACAAGTACAGTATTTTGATTCACAAGTACAGTATTTTGATTCACAAGTACAGTATTTTGATTTACAACTACAGTATTTTGATTCACAAGTACAGTATTTTGATTCACAAGTACAGTATTTTGATTCACAAGTACAGTATTTTGATTCACAAGTACAGTATTTTGATTCACAAGTACAGTATTTTGATTCACAAGTACAGTATTTTGATTCACAAGTACAGTATTTTGATTTACAAGTACAGTATTTTGATTCACAAGTACAGTATTTTGATTCACAAGTACAGTATTTTGATTCACAAGTACAGTATTTTGATTCACAAGTACAGTATTTTGATTTACAAGTACAGTATTTTGATTCACAAGTACAGTATTTTGATTTACAAGTACAGTATTTTGATTTACAAGTACAGTATTTTGATTTACAAGTACAGTATTTTGATTTACAAGTACAGTATTTTGATTTACAAGTACAGTATTTTGATTTACAAGTATAGTATTTTGATTCACAAGTACAGTATTTTGATTTACAAGTACAGTATTTTGATTTACAAGTACAGTATTTTGATTTACAAGTACAGTATTTTGATTTACAAGTACAGTATTTTGATTTACAAGTACAGTATTTTGATTTACAAGTACAGTATCTTGATTCACAAGTACAGTATTTTGATTCACAAGTACAGTATTTTGATTCACAAGTACAGTATTTTGATTCACAAGTACAGTATTTTGATTTACAACTACAGTATTTTGATTCACAAGTACAGTATTTTGATTTACAAGTACAGTATTTTGATTTACAAGTACAGTATTTTGATTTACAAGTACAGTATTTTATTTACAAGTACAGTATTTTGATTTACAAGTACAGTATTTTGATTTACAAGTACAGTATTTTGATTTACAAGTATAGTATTTTGATTCACAAGTACAGTATTTTGATTTACAAGTACAGTATTTTGATTTACAAGTACAGTATTTTGATTTACAAGTACAGTATTTTGATTTACAAGTACAGTATTTTGATTTACAAGTACAGTATTTTGATTTACAAGTACAGTATTTTGATTCACAAGTACAGTATTTTGATTCACAAGTACAGTATTTTGATTCACAAGTACAGTATTTTGATTTACAACTACAGTATTTTGATTTACAAGTACAGTATTTTGATTTACAACTACAGTATTTTGATTTACAAGTACAGTATTTTGATTCACAAGTACAGTATTTTGATTTACAAGTACAGTATTTTGATTCACAAGTACAGTATTTTGATTTACAAGTACAGTATTTTGATTCACAAGTACAGTATTTTGATTTACAAGTACAGTATTTTGATTTACAAGTACAGTATTTTGATTTACAAGTACAGTATTTTATTTACAAGTACAGTATTTTGATTTACAAGTACAGTATTTTGATTTACAAGTACAGTATTTTGATTTACAAGTATAGTATTTTGATTCACAAGTACAGTATTTTGATTTACAAGTACAGTATTTTGATTTACAAGTACAGTATTTTGATTTACAAGTACAGTATTTTGATTTACAAGTACAGTATTTTGATTTACAAGTACAGTATTTTGATTTACAAGTACAGTATTTTGATTCACAAGTACAGTATTTTGATTCACAAGTACAGTATTTTGATTCACAAGTACAGTATTTTGATTCACAAGTACAGTATTTTGATTTACAACTACAGTATTTTGATTTACAACTACAGTATTTTGATTTACAAGTACAGTATTTTGATTCACAAGTACAGTATTTTGATTCACAAGTACAGTATTTTGATTCACAAGTACAGTATTTTGATTCACAAGTACAGTATTTTGATTTACAACTACAGTATTTTGATTTACAAGCGAAATTAATATAGTTACTTCATGTTTAGAATACCACTAAATGATAGTTCCCAAGAAATCCCAAATGACAAAATAATATAATTATAGTACTTGTCATTGCTATGTCTTGTGACTTCACTTTTTATATTGCTGCCCCTCTTCCTAAGTAGAGATTTGTTCAAACCTTATAGCAACACTCTCTGACTTCTACAAATTTTTTTTTTTCACGTTTATAAATTAATGGGAACATGGTCATTTTAAAGAGAAAAAAGAGATATAAAAAGTAAGTAATTGCAAGTAGATTAAAAAAAATAAATAGAATCAATACGAGGTGCTGGTGGATCAATTAATTATTTAGTTTGTAATCGACATGGTCAACATTTTATTTTATTTTCTACAAACTTGACACTAAAGCTCAATTTTTTCAGTTGTACTATTTGTGCAGTGGGTTATTTACATTTCTGAGTAAGCTTTTCTTTTCGGATTCAACATAGATCCACATTTGAAACTCATCTATTTATACCTCTAGCTCTGCTTAAAAGTAAACAAATGAAGCAGAAGATACTAATACTAGATAATTTTTTTTCCATAACAAGTTCTACATTTGTTATTCTGGGGGCTTGACTTCATTGATAAATTGTCTGCGCCTACTGCAATCAGTATAATACTTCATGTAATAGTTTAAAACGCAATCTTTGATGACGTCATACTATTTCTTTTTCCGACACCAAACCAAAATATTGAGAGAAAAAGTGACAAGAACATTAGCTTATAAATTGTATACATGTCAGTGATGGTCATTGAATATTGTACGTCCTATGTAAGACTGTCAACATGTTGACTCTGTAGTTTGATCAAAGTCTGATTTGTTCACTCCATGTATTGTGTTGTGTCTGCCTTCCATCAAATTTAGAAAATAAAATGCTGAAGTTAATTATCTCAAACATTAAAAAAAACTCACTTCCATAACAACAGCGCAATAGATAATTGTTTAATTATGACTTTCTCTCTCTCTCTCTCTCTCTCTCACACACAGACAAACAAACCAATACCAATAAAAATTGCGCAGGAAAAAGAAAACTGAATTGTTAGGTTTTTTTTTGCTCCTATTCATGAAGTGGGAAAAATAATGAATTGGTCCATTGTCATTGCCATTATTATTATTTTTTGAACGTAAAGAAAACACTTTTTACATTTGACACAAAATGGCGTTTTGAGAGACTGAATGGCCCGTTCAATACAATCGATGAAACGCATGCTATTTTTAACACTTCTATTAGGAAGTAAGTGACAAACATTTTATAGTCTATTCAGAATAGCCGCGCCAAGGAACCGACTGTTACAGCGTTGGAATGAAATCAATGACAAACAAACATGAATCAATAGTGAACAAAGTTTAGACAATAAATGTTTCCCTGCAGTTTGTTGTCCTGTTACAAGACTTTCAAATTGACCTGTACATTGATGGCGTAAACAATTATGGCCAAAGTACATGTTTTATTAGATTTTAATACATTTTTTGGATACATATGTTGAGCACCATGATAAAGCTTGTTTCCAGGTGAACGTGGGTTCGAATCCCGCCACAATTTTCTCTTCCTGTCTGGTTGAGTAAAGAAGATATATCAGATATATTATGTTCAGGGCGTGATGATAGATGTTGGGCTGGGGGTGGGTAGGTAAGGACATATAGATACTATTTCATCTATTAAATTATACATTAATTGTCCTCATTTTGCGAACAGTTTCAGTGTTACTGTCATAAAATAATATCAACAGGAATATCCGAGAGAAGGCTGAGAGGTTCTCCATTGTTAGATCTAGAGAGGCATTGGCATTGTAAAATAGTATTAAGTCTGATCATTAATGCATAAGAATAGGAATCGAGCAGGCAACAGCTAGAGTCTCACCGCCCAGTGTATTGAGTCCTTCAATCTACTGATTGATTCCGTTGTCACTGTTTCAACATGTCAGAACTGAAACCATCTCTCTGGAGAATGCACTAAGCTAAACACATTACTTAATGAGATACCTAGGAGGTTCTAAAATATTTGTATATGAGAGCTACTGATTCTCAAAATACTAAATGGTTTAAAAAAAAATGCTTAGCGATACAGCTAAGTGGTTTTCAACATACTAAGCAAGACAACTCGGATTGCAAAGAGAGACAATTTAAAGAACTTTAAAAATACTAAATGAGACCACTCAATGGTTCTAAAAAAGTACTAAATAAGAAATTAAGTGGTTCTCAAATTGCTAAGTCAGTCTACTTAATTTGGTTCTAAAATACTAATTGAGACAACTCAATCGTTCTAAAAAAAGTACTAAATTTCGACACTGTCTGGCTCAAACATATCCAGCGCATTTCGAAGACTTTTGGAATCTAGTATAAAACGTGATACAAGAACATAAAGCCTCAAACTACTACAATCGTAAAGTACATGCCTCTTGCTAGATATAGTGACTTGAATCCTGAACATGTTAGCCTTTTGCCAGCTCTTTAAACATTCCCTACACCGTTGTTTAGAATCAGATGTCAAAGCTTTGATGGCATAATGCAGATCAACTTGGCATTAATTTAGAGTCAATTTAGACCAACTCGACATTCATTTAAACCTAAATAGTGACTAGTTAAAAACTAAAATGGTCTAATTATAATCTATAACGAGTGAGCTAGCCAGGAAAACCAGTGACTTGACAGAGTTTGAGTCATTAGTTAATATACATGACTAAATGCATGACGCGTAGGACGTAATCCTCTTCTTTTTTGAAGTAACGTCTGCATTATATAAGATAAAAAGATAACGTGCTATCCCATTCCTGATAATCCAAATATTTGATTGACTCCCTTTGGTTCTTTGTCTAAATGTTTCCCTACTGCTTTAGAAAATTCAAATATACTGCAATAAAAAACAATCTGACAAAGCGCATGTTTCTATTATTCTGTTTAAAATTAAGCTGAAAATGTTTATAAAATATTTTCTTCGCCCTTAAAACAAATTTTTGTTCTTGAGAATTGCTTTGCATCGTTAGAGCCTTTGTAATTGTTGGCGGCTATCTTTCAGTGACTTCCCGATGTAGGTCTTTATCTTTCAGTGACTTCCCGATGTAGGTCTTCATCTTTCAGTGACTTCCCGATGTAGGTCTTCATCTTTCCGTGACTTCCCGATGTAGGTCTTCATCTTTCATTTACTTCCCGATGTAGGTCTTTATCTTTCATTTACTTCCCGATGTAGGTCTTTATCTTTCATTTACTTCCCGATGTAGGTCTTCATCTTTCAGTTATTTCCCGATGTAGGTCTTTATCTTTCAGTTACTTCCCGATGTAGGTCTTCATCTTTCATTTACTTCCCGATGTAGGTCTTTATCTTTCAGTTACTTCCCGATGTAGGTCTTTATCTTTCAGTTACTTCCCGATGTAGGTCTTTATCTTTCAGTTACTTCCCGATGTAGGTCTTTATCTTTCAGTTACTTCCCGATGTAGGTCTTCATCTTTCAGTTACTTCCCGATGTAGGTCTTTATTTTTCAGTTACTTCCCGATGCAGGTCTTTATCTTTCATTTACTTCCCGATGCAGGTCTTTATCTTTCAGTTACTTCCCGATGCAGGTCTTTATCTTTCATTTACTTCCCGATGTAGGTCTTTATCTTTCATTTACTCCCCGATGTAGGTCTTTATCTTTCATTTACTTCCCGATGCAGGTCTTTATCTTTCAGTTACTTCCCGATGCAGGTCTTTATCTTTCAGTTACTTCCCAATGTAGGTCTTTATCTTTCATTTACTTCCCGATGTAGGTCTTTATCTTTCAGTTACTTCCCGATGTAGGTCTTTATCTTTCATTTACTTCCCGATGTAGGTCTTTATCTTTCAGTTACTTCCCGATGTAGGTCTTTATCTTTCATTTACTTCCCGATGTAGGTCATTATCTTTCAGTTACTTCCCGATGTAGGCCTTCATCTTTCAGTTACTTCCCGATGTAGGTCTTTATTTTTCATTTACTTCCCGATGCAGGTCTTTATCTTTCATTTACTTCCCGATGCAGATGTTTATCTTTCAGTTACTTCCCGATGTAGATCTTCATCTTTCATTTACTTCCCGATGCAGGTCTTTATCTTTCAGTTACTTCCCGATGTAGGTCTTTATCTTTCAGTTACTTCCCGATGTAGGTCTTTATCTTTCAATTACTTCCCGATGTAGGTCATTATCTTTCAGTTACTTCCCGATGTAGGTCTTCATCTTTCAGTTACTTCCCGATGTAGGTCTTTATTTTTCATTTACTTCCCGATGCAGGTCTTTATCTTTCATTTACTTCCCGATGCAGATGTTTATCTTTCAGTTACTTCCCGATGTAGGTCTTCATCTTTCATTTACTTCCCGATGCAGGTCTTTATCTTTCAGTTACTTCCCGATGCAGGTCTTTATCTTTCAGTTACTTCCCGATGCAGGTCTTCATCTTTCAGTTACTTCCCGATGCAGGTCTTTATCTTTCATTTTCTTCCCGATGCAGGTCTTTATCTTTCAGTTACTTCCCGATGCAGGTCTTTATCTTTCAGTTACTTCCCGATGTAGGTCTTCATCTTTCATTTACTTCCCGATGCAGGTCTTTATCTTTCAGTTACTTCCCGATGCAGGTCTTTATCTTTCAGTTACTTCCCGATGTAGGTCTTTATCTTTCATTTACTTCCCGATGCAGGTTTTTATCTTTCATTTACTTCCCGATGCAGGTCTTTATCTTTCATTTACTTCCCGATGCAGGTCTTTATCTTTCATTTACTTCCCGATGTAGGTCTTTATCTTTCATTTACTTCCCGATGTAGGTCTTCATCTTTCATTTACTTCCCGATGTAGGTCTTTATCTTTCAGTTACTTCCCGATGTAGGTCTTTATCTTTCATTTACTTCCCGATGTAGGTCTTTATCTTTCATTTACTTCCCGATGTAGGTCTTTATCTTTCATTTACTTCCCGATGTAGGTCTTCATCTTTCATTTACTTCCCGATGTAGGTCTTCATCTTTCATTTACTTCCCGATGTAGGTCTTTATCTTTCAGTTACTTCCCGATGTAGGTCTTTATTTTTCATTTACTTCCCGATGTAGGTCTTTATCTTTCAGTTACTTCCCGATGTAGGTCTTTATCTTTCAGTTACTTCCCGATGTAGGTCTTCATCTTTCAGTTACTTCCCGATGTAGGTCTTTATCTTTCATTTACTTCCCGATGCAGGTCTTTATCTTTCATTTACTTCCCGATGCAGGTCTTTATCTTTCAGTTACTTCCCGATGTAGGTCTTCATCTTTCATTTACTTCCCGATGCAAGTCTTTATCTTTCAGTTACTTCCCGATGCAGGTCTTTATCTTTCAGTTACTTCCCGATACAGGTCTTCATCTTTCAGTTATTTCCCGATGCAGGTCTTTATCTTTCATTTACTTCCCGATGCAGGTCTTTATCTTTCAGTTACTTCCCGATGCAGGTCTTTATCTTTCAGTTACTTCCCGATGTAGGTCTTCATCTTTCATTTACTTCCCGATGTAGGTCTTCATCTTTCATTTACTTCCCGATGCAGGTCTTTATCTTTCAGTTACTTACCGATGTAGGTCTTTATCTTTCATTTACTTCCCGATGCAGGTCTTTATCTTTCATTTACTTCCCGATGCAGGTCTTTATCTTTCATTTACTTCCCGATGCAGGTCTTTATCTTTCATTTACTTCCCGATGCAGGTCTTTATCTTTCATTTACTTCCCGATGTAGGTCTTTATCTTTCATTTACTTCCCGATGTAGTTCTTCATCTTTCATTTACTTCCCGATGCAGGTCTTTATCTTTCAGTTACTTCCCGATGTAGGTCTTCATCTTTCATTTACTTCCCGATGCAGGTCTTTATCTTTCATTTACTTCCCGATGTAGGTCTTTATCTTTCATTTACTTCCCAATGTAGGTCTTTATCTTTCATTTACTTCCCGATGTAGGTCTTTATCTTTCATTTACTTCCCGATGTAGCTCTTTATCTTTCTTTTACTTCTCGATGTAGGTCTTTATCTTTCATTTACTTCCCGATGTAGGTCTTCATCTTTCATTTACTTCCCGATGCAGGTCTTTATCTTTCATTTACTTCCCGATGTAGGTCTTTATCTTTCATTTACTTCCCGATGTAGGTCTTTATCTTTCATTTACTTCCCGATGTAGGTCTTTATCTTTCATTTACTTCCCGATGTAGGTCTTTATCTTTCATTTACTTCCCGATGTAGGTCTTTATCTTTCATTTACATCCCGATGTAGGTCTTTATCTTTCATTTACTTCTCGATGCAGGTCTTCATCTTTCATTTACTTCCCAATGTAGGTCTTTATCTTTCATTTACTTCCCGATGCAGGTCTTTATCTTTCATTTACTTCTCGATGCAGGTCTTTATCTTTCATTTACTTCCCGATGTAGGTCTTTATCTTTCATTTACTTCCCGATGCAGGTCTTTATCTTTCATTTACTTCCCGATGTAGGTCTTTATCTTTCATTTACTTCCCGATGCAGGTCTTCATCTTTCATTTAATTCCCGATGTAGGTCTTTATCTTTCAGTTACTTCCCGATGCAGGTCTTTATCTTTCAGTTACTTCCCGATGCAGGTCTTTATCTTTCATTTACTTCCCGATGTAGGTCTTTATCTTTTATTTACTTCCCGATGCAGGTCTTTATCTTTCATTTACTTCCCGATGCAGGTCTTTATCTTTCATTTACTTCCCGATGCAGGTCTTTATCTTTCATTTACTTCCCGATGCAGGTCTTTATCTTTCATTTACTTCCCGATGTAGGTCTTTATCTTTCAATTACTTCCCGATGCAGGTCTTTATCTTTCATTTACTTCCCGATGTAGGTCTTTATCTTTCATTTACTTCCCGATGTAGGTCTTTATCTTTCATTTACTTCCCGATGTAGGTCTTTATCTTTCATTTACTTTCTGATGCAGGTCTTTATCTTTCATTGACTTCCCGATACAGGTCTTTATCTTTCATTTACTTCTCGATGCAGGTCTTTATCTTTCATTTACTTCCCGATGTAGGTCTTTATCTTTCATTTACTTCCCGATGTAGGTCTTTATCTTTCATTTACTTCCCGATGCAGGTCTTTATCTTTCATTTACTTCCCGATGTAGGTCTTTATCTTTCATTTACTTCCCGATGCAGGTCTTTATCTTTCATTTACTTCCCGATGCAGGTCTTTACCTTTTAGTTACTTCCCGATGTAGGTCTTTAACTTTCATTTACTTCCCGATGTAGGTCTTTATCTTTCATTTACTTCCCGATGCAGGTCTTTATCTTTCATTTACTTCCCGATGCAGGTCTTTATCTTTCAGTTACTTCCCGATGTAGGTCTTTATCTTTCATTTACTTCCCGATGTAGGTCTTTATCTTTCATTTACTTCCCGATGTAGGTCTTTATCTTTCATTTACTTCCCGATGCAGGTCTTTATCTTTCAGTTACTTCCCGATGTAGGTCTTCATCTTTCATTTACTTCCCGATGTAGGTCTTCATCTTTCATTTACTTCCCGATGCAGGTCTTTATCTTTCAGTTACTTCCCGATGTAGGTTTTTATCTTTCAGTTACTTCCCGATGTAGGTCTTTATCTTTCATTTACTTCCCGATGCAGGTCTTTATCTTTCAGTTACTTCCCGATGTAGGTCTTTATCTTTCATTTACTTCCCGATGTAGGTCTTTATCTTTCATTTACTTCCCAATGCAGGTCTTTATCTTTCCTTTAATTCCCGATGTAGGTCTTTATCTTTCAGTTACTTCCCGATGCAGGTCTTTATCTTTTATTTAATTCCCGATGTAGGTCTTTATCTTTCATTTACTTCCCGATGCAGGTCTTTATCTTTCAGTTACTTCCCGATGCAGGTCTTTTTCTTTCATTTACTTCCCGATGTAGGTCTTTATCTTTCAGTTACTTCCCGATGCAGGTCTTTATCTTTCAGTTACTTCCCGATGCAGGTCTTTATCTTTCATTTACTTCCCGATGCAGGTCTTTATCTTTCAGTTACTTCCCGATGCAGGTCTTTATCTTTCAGTTACTTCCCGATGTAGGTCTTTATCTTTCATTTTCTTCCCGATGCAGGTCTTTATCTTTCATTTACTTCCCGATGCAGGTCTTTATCTTTCATTTACTTCCCGATGCAGGTCTTTATCTTTCAGTTACTTCCCGATGCAGGTCTTTATCTTTCATTTACTTCCCGATGCAGGTCTTTATCTTTCAGTTACTTCCCGATGTAGGTCATTATCTTTCAGTTACTTCCTGATGTAGGTCTTCAGAATTGAAAAAAACAGAATCGTCAAATTAGGTCAACATTTCATTCAGACCAACTTCTCATTTAGGTCATTCCTTTTATCTCGTGAACATTCATTCAAATACATTTCTTTGTTTTTTTTTCTTTCTCCTTCTTCTATTCAACAAATCACTTCACTTCTTTTTCTTTCTTGCTTTTTTTTTTTTTTTTTTAACTTGAAGCGTTGTGTACAATTATTGGAATCTTTCATGCCGTCAAGGCAGAGAACAAGTTAACACAAAGGGAAGGGGGGCACACTGAACATTGATTTCCTTGCGTTGTCTATGTAATTTAGTTAATGCAAATAGGGAAATTTCTCAGAGTTTTAAACTAATTGTATTCTGGCCAATTGAGTCGAAGGCTTAATGCAATAAGTACATACTCTCTAGAGCCATGTGGATACAAGAGAAATATAACACAAGCTAACTTGTTTGATCCCTTGGTGAAGGTAAACTTTGTAAGAGTTTATAGTTTTTGTTTTCTAAACATCTGAAAAAAAAAGATTATTTTTTAAGTACAGTTGAAATCTCCAAATTGACATTGTGGGTACCAATAAGAATGCGTGTGTTTTTATTGTGTTACAGAGAATAAGGGAAAAAAAAAGATTTTGCTTAAAATGTTGTATTGTTTTTAAGCAAACGTCAATGCTTAAAGATAGGCGCTACAGCGCTGTGCCTTATGCAGATAAGTCAAACGCAGGTAACTCTCCAACAAAGAGATCAAATAACACAGGTGAAAGGTCAACAATTTACGTTAGCGGAACAAGAAGTTGAATAACAACAAAGGGTATTGTCGAATGTCGAATCAAGCTACAATACAAATTATATAAACGAATGAAAAGTATTCTCAGTTAAATGTTAACATAATTTATCCACCAAATTGTTTAGAAATGCACACTATGCACTTATACTATTATTGTGTGATAATAATAGCGCAAAATGGAGTTTAACCTGTCCTGGATTGAAGTTTAGGTTAGGGTTAGTTACATCAAAATATCAAAGTTGAGTTTGTCCGATAGGCAGAGCGCTTGTCTATCGTACCAAATGAAACGGGATTAAAGTTAAGCTCATAGAAAGAATGTTATTGATTCTAGATTTAAAGAGGACTTAATATCATTTGAAGAAACATGAAGGAAATTGGTCTTTGAGTAAACCATAAAGGTAACACTCTCGCTTCCTACTCTTGAATCTTCAAGGCACTTTTTCTCGCGCATTAGTTTCACGTAAGGTTAGATCTATTAAAAAGTAAAAAAGAATCCAATAAACACACATGAGGATGCGATTTCGTCGTAATAAATGTCATCAATGAATGCATTTTATTTTATATCACAAAGGCCGCAAGGAACACATTTAAGACTAAAAGACCGAGGACTCACGTATAGGGCAGAAAAAGAACCTAACAGACCATCGGAAGACAACGATTATGTCTGCACTGGATGTACATCACAGCTAGAGCACTCTAAATACTGTATCCTTCATTAGTATTCGGACTTACAAAAAGTCTTATGATGACTATTATTTTTAATACCAAGCCCATTACACAGCGGATATAAAGAGGTTTACATGTATACATTAAATGCAATTTTTTGAAACAAAAAAATCGAATAAATAGCTCCTAAAGTACACATTTTATTTTTACTAAGCAATAAAATCATCACATCAATCGAACACACCAAAAATTATCACACAATACAATCACACCGATAATCTAGCGAACTAATCCAACCAACCAGGTACCGATATGAGGAACTAACGAAAACACTTTTTGAAACAAAAGTACATGTAGATGTTTTTTCGTTTCGATTTTTTTTCTTCATGAAAGCTAAGAGAAATCGAAGATAACAAAGGTAGCTGGTAGCGTCATTAGATAACCAAGGTAGCTGGTAGCGACATTAATTCCCTTGTTTATCTTAGAAGGTCTGCATCACCGACACACCTCTTCTACCTGCAGGCCTAATCAATATTATTATGTATACTTCCAGTCCGCGCTTTACACATAAACACTAGAAGAAAATGTAGCCCGAAACAGCAAGGTCTCTAAACGTCTCAGTTACAGTAGGACCGCAGTAAGTGGAATTTCTGGGTTATTGGTCTTTATTTCCAAATGTGGGAATTAACTTTCCTGAACGTCCTGGAGCGTAGAGAACGTTGACATTTTGTGTGTAGTCACGTGTTGATTTCTAATTGTCTGCGTTTACCTTACAACTTCATTCATTCTCACACTTATCTGATAATTAGATTTTTTTTAAATTTCAAGTTGTGCGCCTACGGAATCGTCAAAATTCATAGCAAGACTGAAGGATTCAAAAGTCGGTTGATTGTGTTTGTGTGTGCTTACAGCCTTCCCGATTTTAATTTAATTTCCATCTAGGAGGGCACCGTATAAAAAAATTTGAGACTCACTGAATGAGTGATAACTATGTAAAGACTGAAGACTTCCACCAAGAGGACTGAACGTTTTAATTTCATTCTCAACAAAACAACAACAACAAACAAAAATAACAAAACAACAACCAATAACAAAGCAACAACAACAGCAACAAAACAACAACCAACAACAAAACAACAACCAACAACAAAACAACAACCAACAACAAAACAACAACCAACAACAAAACAACAACCAACAACAACAAAAACCAACAACAAAACAACAACCAACAACAAAACAACAACCAACTACAAAACAACAACCAACAACAAAACAACAACCAACAACAAAACAACAACCAACAACAAAACAACAACCAACAACAAAACAACAACCAACAACAAAGCAACAACAACAAAAACCAACAACAAAACAACAACCAACAACAAAACAACAACCAACAACAAAACAACAACCAACAACAAAGCAACAACAACAAAAACCAACAACAACAAAAAACAACAACAAAGCAACAATCAACAACAAAGCAACAGCAACAACAACAACAACCAACAACAAAACAACAACCAACAACAAAGCAACAACAACAACAACCAACAACAAAACAACAACCAACAATAAAACAACATCATCAATAACAACAAAACAAATCAACAACAAAGCAACAACCAACAACAAAAAAACAACACTAACCAAGAACGACAAAGACATTTTGTTTTTCTTTCCATAATTTTGAATCATGAGTACCTTGAAAGCAAATATTGTGTGTGTCTAGACCAGGACGTTACATGTCTAGCAGTCCTACTAAAGTGTTATCCGCACGGAACTTTCTGTACGGAAAGGAAACTCCCACCTTGCACAACAAGGGGATCAGTTCCATGTAGATTCTCACCTCCACACATTATTGGTGATCCTCTTAAAGGAGTGCGCCTCCCCCCTTCCTCCCATCTACCTGCTGAATGTCCACTGAACATATTAACCTGCTAAATGTCTATGTCAACCAATAGGAATTACATCTGCCTGTCCTTAAGTACATGTCAAATATTTAAAAAAATAACTTTCATTTGTTGGTGAATGTGACACTTTTATTGCAGCGGTTCTCAGTGGAATGTTTTTCGTCAACAACAGATGTGTTTTTTAAAAGCAGTTTCTAAAATTACTTCCGAAAAAAAAGGTTGCTAAATCCCATGGTGGGGGGAAAATGTGAATTTGTTCAGTCACTTACAATGAAATAAAAAATACAAACAGCTTCAGCACACGATACGTAGATTAAATACGTTTTATTCATATTCTTAAAGGCTTTTATGTTTCTGACTGATCATGATACTGAGCTTAATTTAAATCAAGGCTTTAAGAGTTCAGCTCCTCCAATATTTACATTGTTTCTCCTCTTTGAATGATTTGATACAAATTTAAAGACGTCATGGAATGTTAAAAAAATGGCTAAAATAAAATCTGTAAAAGTAAATTTGATACAAATAAAATATGTTGTAACGTAACTAAGTAGAGTTGGGTATTAGACTTCCATTGAAACCAGAACTTACTTTAAATAAACAAACCAATGCATAATAATACCCAGTTAAACCTAAGCATAAAAAGCATGTTTTTATTTTTTAAAAAAAGGGGCTGATGAGTAGAGAGGGTCACTTCAGACACGTACAATAGTTCAGAGTCAAAATTACGTTGTGCAGACTCAAAAATTATGTTCTTCAGTCTCAGGATTACATTTCTTCTGATTCAAGATTACGCGGTCTAGAGTCCAATGACATGGTCTAGTTAACGATATAGATTTTGTGACATATTTCTCAAATCTATGAACATCTAGGAAGCTTAGACCGAAATGTATTTGAAAGAAGATCTATAAAAAAACAGCAACAAACCTTTAAAGATCTATCGAAAGTGCTGCTGAGACGGCCATTCATGCATAAACTCTTAGCAATAAAGGCAGAACCTCATCTTGAAACTGTGACATTGTCTCTCTCAAGAAAGTTAAAATAAAAAAGACTTTATTTTATTTTTCATATTGTTTTGTTATGACAATCTCAGCAGGCATATCAACTTCCGCATGAGAATTCTGGGTTGATGTCTTCATCATTCTTGACACTTTTTTTTGGCTCCTTTAATCAACACGTGATCACCATAACGTGTTTATTTTTAGACACAGTCTTTCAAATCATAATACAAAACAAAACAAAAAAAACGAGAAAAAGAGAGGAACAGAAAGGGAGAAAGAGAGGGTGTGCGATAGAGAAAGACAGATAGAGAGAGTAGCAGAGAGGAAGAGAGAGAGAAAGAGGGACAAATGAAGAGAGAGAGAAAGTTCTGTGATTTTGGCAATGTTGATACATTGTTTCATATTCCCGTGATATGATTTCATTAAATCTCCTGTGTATCATACATTCAGGCCATTCCATTAACAAGATTAAAATATCTCTTACACTGGAAGAATGAATAGAGAAAGAAACAAATATCACAGGAGCCTTTTCCTTTATGGTGTAATGTGCAGTAACATTACGCTGTAATATTTTGATGTTATATTATGCTGTAATATTATAATGTAATATAATGATACTGAATGTAAAATGGTAAGAAAAAAACAACACCTTTATACTGAAGTTCTTCCAAGAGCGCGTCTGTAAAGCATCCAAACAATCTTGATACTGTCTCAGCTGTGATGTATCTGCAGAATGGGAGACGACTCCTTTAAAGAAAGAGAGGTCGAAGAAAGAAAGACACTTGAAAGCGTCTTCATGAAAGCCTCCAGCATTGAACCTACCACCTGCGAGGGTAAGCACATGGATACATCATGATGGCGTCTTTCTGTAAAAACTGGCGCACACATTGCAGAGGACAAGGGAACAGCGTTGGCACAAGAAAAGCGTAAAAAAAAAAATCAAGGCTAACGACACAATCTCCAGCTGGAATAACCTGCCAGTGTTCAGACAAACATTCGGACTCAGATTGCTCTCACCAGCCACATGAGAAGGCACCGGACCGCAGTGCAAAACTTTCAGCTCCCTGGAAGACAAAAAATGGTCATCATTGAACCACGACGGACGAACTATATAATAGCATGATTTAATAGCATGATTTAATAGCATGATTTAATAGCATGATTTAATGCTATAATGTAATATTATGATGTAATATCATGGAAATAGTACCCCTTTCAGACCTTGAGATCTATAGGGCAGATGATGTAAAGGTCTTTCTATGACCGACGGTTAACGAGGGTGTCACAACGACCAACTGCATTTACTTTCACGAACTTATTTCAGGCAATCATGTTATGTAGACTTATGGAAGTCTACAAAAAATACCGAAATTAAAAATTCTAGTATTCCCTGTGATTTGAACCCGAGAACAACCACCATATACTTCCACAAAGTATGTCATTCATCCGGAATCTGATGTAATATTATGATATGATGGAACAATGTAATGATACTCTATGTTGTGATTGTATGTGTTTGTATTATGATGCAATATTATGCAGGGGCGTAACTAGGGATTTGGGGGCCCGGGGGGATTGACCTCTTTGGGGGCCCCTTGCATTTTGACATTTGACATATGACATGAGATGATGTACGCAAAAATATATAAGCCCCAAATCAAAATGGTTCAGTATATCAGTAAACTTAACAAAAAATAATCATTAAGACTCTTTTAATGAATAATACCGTTGTTTATTAGTTAAGTAATGCACAAGTGACAAATCTCAATTGATATCTCTTCACGTCGTGCATTATGTGCAGCAAAGAAATCTATAACATCATCTACATCAATACTTTCTAGTATTTGTGACTTCACTGACATTAAAGCCATGATAAGCCTTTCTTGCGTAATTGTGCTCCTGAGATAGTTTTTGATGAACTTGAGCTTTGAGAATAATCTCTCACATGACATAATGGAAGTGGCCTGTTTTAGCGGTATTCGGAGGAAATTGCAAAGTTTGAGCACACGTAATTACCATATGAAGCCTTTTTCCTCAATGTGTCTATTGGTGATTGTATTACTGGTTTGTTGATGAAAAGTGCTCGTGCATCAATGACATCATTAACAGGAAAAGTAGCACAGTTTGCCATAAGCGTGTCTTCATCTAACAGGTGTCTTGGTTCAAGAAGAAACGCAAACGTATCCATTTTCTTTTCAGCCTTTGGAATATGCCCTTCATCTCCATATGAAATCTGTCCAGCATTTTGAATTGCAGTTCTATTGACAGTCAACGTACTGATAGACCTAGATCTAGGTTTAGTCTTTGTTATAAATTTAATCCATAAATTTTGAAAAAAAAAGACACCCGTTGACACTATTTGTCAATCAAATATATTAATTTATAAATAAATTTCGGACACCCATTTGGGCCCCCCCCCAGGTGGGGGCACATGGGGATCTTAAAATTATCCCCCCTCCCACCCTTAGGTACGCCAATGATATTATGATATGATGTCTTTATGTAATGATACTCTGTGTTGTCATTTTATGTGTTTATATTATGTGTGTAATTTTGAGTGATTTTATCACATCGTCTATATGCAAAACGTACATTCTCGCTCACATTATGCACAGACTATTAGAAAGGTCAGTTGCTAAGCAACAACTCATTCCGATTCAAAGAGAACAGGGCTCTGAAAAAAGAAAAGGGAGATAACATTCTCGATAAGTGCTTTTGTTTGTCAAAAATCAAGATCGGAGAAGAAACGAAGCGCGTCTATCTCTGGTGTATTCATTCATTGAATGGCATGACAAGCTTAGAGATTGGAAGAGCGAGCCTTGAAACATTGGGTCAAAGGTCATACTTTTTTTTTTTCTTAATTCCCCTACAGTCTACTTCGTACAGTTTTGAATATATATTGTTATAATGGAATTGGGTGTTGATTGCGACATTACCAAAATGTCAATCCGACAACCGAATGTCTAATGCAAGCTGGGAATCATTGTGTAGATCAGTGTTTTGAATGTATGCGTACCCCTTCTAGAATTACTCTGAATACACCTCGCCTCCCCTTCCCCTAAAAAATAATTATTTTAATAACGATCAAATTATTTTTTTGTAGCCCTACATACACACAAAAAAAGAACATTATTTCAATTTTTCATTTCTGCTCCTTACGCTTATGGAAGAGTTACAATTGGGCCACACCATTAAAATCTCAAATGGGGAAAGGTGGATCAGCGCTTGACTTTCAAACCAAGGGATCCCGGTTTCAAATCTTGGTGAAGACTGTGATTTCCGGAAGCCTCTGAATCCCACCAACTCTAATGTGTACCTGACATTTGTTAGGGTGGTTGGTCGTTTTACTGGTCATAGTATACCCTATGGATTATTGAGTTTATCTTTGTATGCTTTAAAAATACATTCTTGAAAGAAACATTGAAAAAGTGTCGACGTAAGTCGTACCATCCCTCTAACCATTTCCTCATCTTTGTAGTCATTCAGTTAAACATTGAACATGAGACCATAGTGGAGTTTGTAAAAACTTAAAATAAATAATAAAAAGGATTTACAACTTTTGATACTATGTCGCAATGTGTAAACCATATGGGTATTTTTAAACAATCAGCAGGATTAACTATCTATGTGCAACTCGTATAAATCTAAATTTAAATAAATATGATCAGTTGCAGACTGTTTGAAATAACGGAACATAACTCTTTATCCAAAACGCTTGCTAGTTATTCCTCTTGTAGCACGCTTACCTTGACATCAAAGTCCTCGCCCACTACACAAGAATGTTAAATCCGGCTCTGTTATCAAAGTTATCATCCCCGCATGTCACGGCATGTCTAAGGGGCAATAATAATCAAAGGGGAGAACACCATTGCATCCGGATATTTATTTTATAGCTATCACTTTAGATTATCTTTTCCTTATCAATATCTTTTCTAATTTCACTGACCAGCGGCGCATCTCACACCATTCCGGTGCCGGCTCACGGCCTGTGAAAGTGCCCATCATCACACATCATCTTTTTTTCGACCAGCCAATCTTTTAGGCAGATCTCTAGGAGGCTTCTGGAGGCTGGTTGACCCCGGGGCTGTATGAATCAATCCCGTCTGACAAGTGGTCGTTTCGCGGGTTACTCAGATCTGGGTCAAGATAAGCAAACGATCCATCCGCCGGAAGTTCATGTTGTTTGCGGCAGATGTAACGGAGAAAAAGTCTTCTCTTTGATACAAGATAGTCTCATTAGATAGCTTATCATAGGATATATCTTATCATAGTCGCCAATCACCGCGCTTTGATGTGGAAATTCATCTGAAGTCAATGTTATTAAACTTTAGCAAGCTCATTTTAAACAACAGGCAAAAGAGTTTTGTAACATTCAATGCTCTAGAATTATTATTTTTTCATTTTATCTTTCTTAGTTTCATCTTTTTAGTTATCTCTCGGTACATCTGACTTTTGTTGTTTTTATGTCTTTTGAGCCATTTAAGAATCGATGAGTCAATCCTTAGTCCAAGTTTTTAAATACTTTTCTGTTACTATGCTTGCATCTGCTTATGGTTTCTGCTCTCTCTGTTTGTCCATGTCGATGATTCTAGTTTTTGCATTGTTAGTTTTAGTTGATAAAATTAAAAAAAAAATTAAGTTTCAAAAGTAGAAGAAAACAATATTACATTTTTGTTCCCAATTGAAGATGTTCCAACTTGTTGAAAAATGAAATGATTGGCTGCATGGCCTAAATTGTGCCTATGTGCCTAAACTCAAAAACTCTTCTGTTTCTAACTTTTATTTAGTGAGTAATTTCAAAAGCTCCATTTAGCGTCCTTGACATTGATTAGTTTCTCGTGAACATCTCCAGTCAAGCTGACCTCACCAGGTTTAAGATGTGTTACAAAAATGGATTGTTTGTTACTTTTGAAAAAAAAATGGAAATATATTGAATTCTATTCTATTGTCGATATAACAATAAAAAAAAACCATTACAAGCCATACTATTTGAAGAGGCGCCAATATATTTGAAACTAAGATAAACCTAAGTTTGCCTTTCTTGTTTCCCTTTCTGTATATGTGCTCACATCCACAGACCGTTGCGTCATTCAGTCACACTTTAACATTTTTCATTTCTGCTCCTTACGCTTATGGAAGAGTTACAATTGGGCCACACCATTAAAATCTCAAATGGGGAAAGGTGGATCAGCGCTTGACTTTCAAACCAAGGGATCCCGGTTTCAAATCTTGGTGAAGACTGTGATTTCCGGAAGCCTCTGAATCCCACCAACTCTAATGGGTACCTGACATTTGTTAGGGTGGTTGGTCGTTTTACTGGTCATAGTATACCCTCGCTAACCCTCTCGACTAAGAAAGACATCATCTACATATGGATCACTAGGTTTGAAAGTGGTATGAAATCTATTTTTCCTACTCTGTAATACTAGATGATTGTATGTCTCTCACTATTCCTCTGTTATTAAAAAAACATTCTGCGTTTCGTAAAGTTCTTAGAGCCTGCAATAGCGTGATTTCTTTCAAATCTTGGGCTTACACTGTTTATCAAACGTTTAATATTTTCACGTCAAAATGTTGGTTTTAAAGCAAATAGCAATAAAACATTTCCTTGAAACAATTTCACTTCTCTCTAAGGGTGCTCTTAGTGACATGAGCTCAGTACTCGGAGACCTCTATCTGCCCTATCCATGACTTCTCATGATATTTCCAAGGTCTATCTCTCATCTCCTCAAGATTTCTCACTCAACCCTCTTCCAGCCATCTCTCTGTTCTTTCCAAGGTCCCTGACTGCCCAAAGACTCTCTCTGTCCTCTCCAAGGTCCCTGACTGCCCAAAGACTCTCTCTGTCCTCTCGAAGGTCCCTGTCTGCCCAAAGACTCTCTCTGTCCTCTCCAAGGTCCCTGACTGCCCAAAGACTCTCTCTGTCCTCTCCAAGGTCCCTGACTGCCCAAAGACTCTCTCTGTCCTCTCCAAGGTCCCTGACTGCCCAAAGACTCTCTCTGTCCTCTCCAAGGTCTCATCCAGTTTAAAGTACTTCATCTGTAAATCGTTTCTTGCGACTGCATCTTTTCCTATTGCAAAGCGTAATGTGAGCTCTGGGACAATTCTTGGAAGACCTCACGATCTTTGTCTCCTGGCACCACTATCTTTGTCATTTTTTTTTTATATGAACCCAGGGGTCAAAGGGTAACTAAAATAAAAACAAAACTAAAACGTGTCTACCGCTCTACTGGAATAGTGACAAAGTCAAATCAATGTCACTTTGTTGAGCATTTCTGGAATTGATTGTTGATAGCACTTCACTGGACTTCATCTCGACGTATTGTAGGTCAAGGACACATTTGGCAGACATCCCATTGTTCTGACTTCGAACTGGACTGCGAAGCTTCACCTGATTTTAAAATTGACCACTGAATGATAAGTTGCTCAGTACATATTCATTATCCATTGGAAGGAATCAGTAAGGCATCAAGTGCAAGAAACTAAACATTGACTACTAGATGATTGGGAAGTCTGCACAACGAGGAAGACGGTCCTTGGAAACATTTCGTTATTCATTATTGTCTTCGTCAAGATGTGAGAACTTGATCTTGGAACTCAACGACTTTCTGAAGCATTCACTGTGTGTGTGTGTGTGCATGTGTACATAGACTGACTGTGTGTACATAGAATGACTGTGTGTACATAGACTGACTGCGTGTACATGGGCTGACTGTGTGTGGACATAGACTGACTGTGTGGACATACACTGACTGTGTGGACATAGACTGACTGTGTAGACATAGACTGACTGTGTGTACATAGACTGACTGTGTGTACATGGACTGCCCGTGTTTACATAGACTGACTGTGTGTACATGGACTGACTGTGTGGACATAGACTAACCGTGTGGACATAGACTAACCGTGTGGACATAGACTGACTGTGTGTACATAGACTGACTGTGTGTACATAGACTGACTGTGTGTACATGGACTGACTGTGTGTACATAGACTGACTGTGTGTACATGGACTGACCGTGTTTACATAGACTGACTGTGTGTACGTAGACTGACTGTGTGGACATAGACTGACCGTGTGGACATGGACTGACTGTGTGTACATAGACTGACTGTGTGTACATAGACTGACTGTGTGGACGTAGACTGACTGTGTGGACATAGACTGACTGTGTGAACATAGACTGACTGTGTGAACATAGACTGACCGTGTGTACATTGACTGACTGTGTGTACATAGACTGACTGTGTGGACATAGACTAACCGTGTGAACATAGACTGACTGTGTGTGGACATAGACTGACCGTGTGTACATAGACTGACTGTGTGTGGACATAGACTGACTGTGTGTGGACATAGACTGACTGTGTGTGGACTTAGACTGACTGTGTGTGGACATAGACTGACCGTGTGTACATAGACTGACCGTGTGTACATAGACTGACCGTGTGTACATAGACTGACTGTGTGTACATAGACTGACTGTGTGGACATTGACTGACTGTGTGGACATTGACTGACTGTGTGGACATAGACTGACTGTGTCGACATAGACTGACTGTGTGGACATAGACTGACTGTGTGTACGTAGACTGACTGTGTGTACGTAGACTGACTGTGTGGACATAGACTGACTGTGTGTACGTAGACTGACTGTGTAGACATAGAGTCTCGTTTCACTCCAGCTTTGTCTAGTCACTCGCTTCATTCAAGTTTTGTCTTCGCTTCTTACTCAGTACAAAAGTGTGTGTGTGTTATTTTTTGCTTCAGTCAATAACATATGTAAGTACAAAAGTGTGTGTGTGCGTGTATGTGTTGATGTGAAAAAGAAGAACAGAAGACATTGTGCTTACATCGAATGACACATTGCTAAGATCTTGTGCTGTGGATGGACTTTTAGATTTCTTGAACTCAATACAAACTTCTGGTGCATCTGTGAATTAAAATAGTCTGTTTTGATAGGCAAAACAACAACAACAACAACACACATTCTTTGTAATCCATTGAAAACAAACTCTTTCAATTGTTTTCCACTGAAAGGAGACTTTGTCATTATTTGTCTATTATAAACTAAGCTCAATGACGTGGGGATTTTGAATTTAAAATAGAATTGGGAATCTACTAAACTACAGGTTTTCAATTCTAAGTATAGCGTCAAGTTTTCTTTATTGCTAAATGGTGGCCAAGAAGCTGGGAGTAGTAAGTAGACAAATTATAAAAACAAATTAAACAATTATTTCAAGTTAATTTTTGCACAAAGAAGTTTGGCTGGATAGCGAATGGATAGATCGTCGCTCTTGTAACGCAGATGTCGTAGGATCGATCCCCGTACCGCCATGTTTTTTTCCTTTTAATTTTTCGTTAACAAACTATGAATTTAATGAATGAATGAATGAATTTTTATGAGTTTAATATATTATTGAAACATAGAGTAGGAATTCATAAAAAATATTTTACTTGTTTCGAGAATCTATTTATTTAAAACATACAATCTTGAACACATATTGAAGGGAATAAATTTATTTGACTTGCTTCTTGGGCAAATGTTGTATTTCGAATATCAAGGGTATTGAACAAATGCTTTTGGTATTTCAAGCTCAGGAAATTGTTCAATCAATTATTCACAAGGTTCAATTTAAATTATTATAATTTATTATACATTTATTATTAGTAACGCTATTTTTTTAATATAGCGCTAAAATTACTGTGAAGCTAGTACCGTACATGTATAAAAGAAACAGAATTTTTAAATTATAAAACTTCGTAAGAGACTAACCATTGTGTGGATATTTGTGGAAAAACAAACTATACACTAAATCTGCTAATGACGACAATGTGTAAGGTCACCCTAATGAATACCACACAAGGTCAATGCTACATGGATGGCCATTATTTAACCCACTTTTCTGTTGAACCATTCATTCTAGCACTGATTCCTAATCTTTTAGTCCAAAGTTGTCCAGTGTTATCTTTTCCTTGTGGGAATAGTGGCCACGGGTTATTTGGAAAGATTAAAGACGTCAATTCTTTCTCGCGCTAACCCGTATTTCAACAGCTTAATTTCCGGTCAGTTTGGCATCTGCCTTTGAAGTATTGGTTGCACTCAGATCCTGTGGGTGTTTGGTATCACTGGCGATCTCTTTGGATGGTTTCTTTAGATATCAAGAAGCAAAAAGGTCAACAGAACCAGACATCTTGACTGTCTTAGAATGATGAAAAATGTCTTTGTCAAATATTTTGATACAAAACAAAACACAAAACAATATGTGCACGGGCTTAACGTTCCGAGTGAAGACCTGAACTACTCACGTCCAGAGAGAAGACCTGAACTACTCACGTCCCGAGTGAATACCTGAACTACTCACGTTCCGAGTGAAGACCTGAACTACTCACGTTCCGAGTGAAGACCTGAACTACTCACGTCCCGAGTGAATACCTGAACTACTCACGTTCCGAGAGAAGACCTGAACTACTCACGTCCCGAGTGAAGACCTGAGCTACTCACGTCTGGAGAGAAGACCTGAACTACTCACGTCCAGAGAGAAGACCTGAACTACTCACGTCCAGAGAGAAGATCTGAACTACTCACGTCCAGAGAGAAAACCTGAACTACTCACGTCCAGAGAGAAGACCTGAACTGCTCACGTCCCGAGTGAAGACCTGAACTACTCACGTCCAGAGAAGACCTGAACTACTCACGTCCCGAGTGAAGATTTGAACTACTCACGTCCCGAGTGAAGACCTGAACTACTCACGTTCCGAGTGAAGACCTGAACTACTCACGCCCAGAGAGAAGACCTGAACTACTCTCGTTCCGAGTGAAGACCTGAACTACTCACGTCCAGAGAGAAGATCTGAACTACTCACGTCCCGAGTGAAGATTTGAACTATTCACGTCCCGAGTGAGGACCTGAACTACTCACGTCCAGAGAGAAGACCTGAACTACTCACGTACCGAGTGAAGGCCTGAACTACTCACGTCCAGAGATAAGACCTGAACTACTCACGTCCCGAGTGAAGACCTGAGCTACTCACGTCCAGAGAGAAGACCTGAACTACTCACGTCCAGAGAGAAGACCTGAACTACTCACGTCCCGAGTGAAGAACTGAACTACTTACGTTCCGAGTGAAGACCTGAACTACTCACGTCCAGAGAGAAGACCTGAACTACTTACGTACCGAGTGAAGATATGAACTACTCACGTCCCGAGTGAAGACCTGAACTACTTACGTTCCGAGTGAAGACCTGAACTACTCACGTCCAGAGAGAAGACCTGAACTACTTACGTACCGAGTGAAGAATTCAACTACTCACGTCCTGAGTGAAGACCTGAACTACTCACGTCCCGAGTGAAGACCTGAACTACTCACGTCCCGAGCGAAGACCTGAACTACTCACGTCCCGAGTGAAGACTGAACTACTCACGTCCAGAGAGAAGACCTGAACTACTGACTCTTTCTTTATACATTTGATATTGTTACACAATGTACGCATCAAGGTTCCCAGGGAAGTCTGTTATGAAGTGTATGTTTCAGAACTCTTCATCAGTTCATTGAGTCAATAAGTTTTAAGTCTCATGCTCAGTTTACTCATTTATTTCTACAAAATGTGATATCTGTTATGATTTATGACAACGTATATTCCCTTGTTTTATACTTTCAACTTGTTAAATCAAATTATTTTATCTCGAAAAGAGGACTTCTGTTGGTTCTTAACCAATTCTAGAATCTCTGGCACACGATTATTAATAACAGGTCATCCGATTTGACTTTCGTGCTGATGTGAACTATTGCATTAGTAGTATATATTATTGTAGTGCTAAATTAAAAACTTTGGACAGGACATGTATTATATATAGAGAAATACCTTCATTTAAATTCTATCTGGGTACATACCACAAGGATAAATAATGTAATGTGTATAGTACACACTAATACTTACCAGCCTAAACTTAGCAGACGTCACAATTTGAATGTAGTGGAAATCAATCAACAGACATTTTTGTTTCCTTCTGTCTTGTATTGAACAAATTCCATAAGGTTCCGTAACTCGTCTAGCTCAACGGTTCACTTCTGCTTCTACATGAGAAACATCTCTGATCCTATACAGACCATGGCTAAGTGTTTCAGACAATGGCTAAGTGTTTCAGACAATGGCTAAGTATTTCAGACAATGGCTAAGTATTTCAGACAATGGCTAAGTAATTCAGACAATGGCTAAGTATTTCAGACAATGGTTAAGTGTTTCAGACAATGGCTAAGTGTTTCAGACAAAGGCTAAGTGTTTCAGACAATTGCTAAGTATTTCAGACCATGGCTAAGTATTTCAAAAAATGACTAAGTATTTCAGACAATGGCTAAGTATTTCAGACAATTGCTAAGTATTTCAGACCATTTTAAGTATTTCAGACCATGGCTAAGTATTTCAGACAATGGCTAAGTATCTCAGACAATGGCTAAGTATTTCAGATAATGGCTAGGTTTTTCAGACAATGGCTAAGTATTTCAGACAATGGCTAAGTATTTCAGACCATGGCTAAGTATTTCAGACCATGGCTAATTATTTCAGATCATGCCTGAGTATTTCAGACAATTGCTAAGTATTTCAGGCAATGGCTAAGTATTTCAGACAATGGCTAAGTATTTCAGACTATGGCTAAGTATTTCTTATCTTATCTTCTTATCTCATATAATACAGACTTTACTTCAAAAAAGAAGATGATTACGTCCTAAGCGTCATGCATTTAGTCATGCATATTAACCAATGACTTAAATAACCAATGACTAAAATTTCAGACAATGGCTTAATATTTCAGACAATGGCTAAGTATTTCAGACAATGGCTAAGTATCTCAGACAATGGCTAAGCATCTCAGACAATGGCTAAGTATTTCGGACAATGGCTAAGTATTTCAGACAATGGCTAAGTATTTCAGACAATTGCTAAGTATTTTAGACCATGGCTAAGTATTTCAGAAAATGACTAAGTATTTGTTTGTTTGTAAAATGTTTTACATGTTTCGGATGTTCCTTCATAGTTGAAGATAGTTTACTTCCTAGTCCAAACCTCCCGCAGGACGACGGGGGGTGGGAGCGGGCACGGTTTGAACCTTCGACCGTCGATTAATCCGAACGACAATCCAGCGCGCAAACCGCACGACCAGGCAGCCATCAGACAATGGCTACGTATTTCAGACAATTGCTAAGTATTTCAGACCATGGCTAAGTATTTCAGACAATAGCTAAGTATTTCAGACAATTGCCAAGTATTAACTATGGCTAGGTATTTCAGACAATTGCTAAGTATTTCAGACCATTTTAAGTATTTCAGACCATGGCTAAGTATTTCAGACCATGGCTAAGTATTTCAGACAATGGCTAAGTATTTCAGACAATTGCCAAGTATTAACTATGGCTAGGTATTTCAGACAATTGCTAAGTATTTCAGACCATTTTAAGTATTTCAGACCATGGCTAAGTATTTCAGACCATGGCTAAGTATTTCAGACCATGGCTAAGTATTTCAGACAATGGCTAAGTATTTCAGACAATTGCCAAGTATTAACTATGGCTAGGTATTTCAGACAATTGCTAAGTATTTCAGACCATTTTAAGTATTTCAGACCATGGCTAAGTATTTCAGACCATGGCTAAGTATTTCAGACAATGGCTAAGTATTTCAGACAATAGCTAAGTATTTCAGACAATTGCCAAGTATTAACTATGGCTAAGTATTTCAGACAATTGCTAAGTATTTCAGACAATGGCTAAGTGTTTCAGACAATGGCTAAGTATTTCAGAAAATAGCTAAGTATTTCAGACCCTGGCTAAGTATTTCAGACAATGGCTAAGTATTTCTTATCTTGTCTTCTTATCTTATATAATACAGACGTTACTTAAAAAAAGAAGATGACTACGTCCTACGCGTCATGCATTTAGTCATGCATATTAACCAATGACTTAAATAACCAATGACTAAAATTTCAGACAATGGCTAAGTATTTCAGACAATGGCTAAGTATTTCTTATTTTGTCTTCTTATCTTATATAATACAGACGTTACTTAAAAAAGAAGATGACTACGTCCTACGCGTCATGCATTTAGTCATGCATATTAACCAATGACTTAAATAACCAATGACTAAAATTTCAGACAATGGCTAAGTATTTCAGACAATGGCTAAGTATTTCTGACAATTGCCAAGTATTTCAGACTATGGCTAAGTATTTCAGACAATTGCCAAGTATTTCAGACAATGGATCTCAGTTTTATTTTTTTGTTTTTACATTTTTATTTAATGTTTAAAAAATCTACAGATCTGGAGGAAATGCAATTACTTATTTTTGGACTTCGTAGCCGCGTGAAATACTGTACTCCTCCGTAAATCACGGACTAGAAGACAAGCTTTATTGGGAGATTAATTTATTCAAACGAAACTTCGACATCAGTAAGGAAACAAAGAATCAACAAACGCAAATCGCCCCAGGCCAGCGCTAGACGAGCGGTCAACCGTGACGAGCTACGACGGTAAGCCGAGTCGAGTGTCAACAGGACGGTTCGGGAAGGATCGCCGTCGTGAACAGAGCTCAGGAGCGTCACGAGAGTTGTAGTCATCTGACCACCTAGAAACTACAGTCAAGACGGTTCACGAGAAACGGTTCACGACAGGGGCTCAGAACACGGTCAACTACAGCACAGTTCAACGGTGTGGTTCTGTACTGAGCATTACGACGGTTCAGTGCGGAGTACTGTCAAGTATATTTGAGACGACTGGCGTCTTGATCTTGGTCTGCGATCGAGTCCGACACAACGAGCCTAGTGTGTGAAGTCGGTCCTTAACTGTTGAACCCAGTGCAAGCCCGGAACGAGACGGAGAAGCCAGTGCAAGAGGCGGTACGGTGTTATCGGAGAGATATTTGTACAGTGTATGTGTTGCCAATTGTACATTGAAGTGTTACGTTATTTTGGAGCCCTGAGTTGTCAAGTTCTTTAAGTTGGTGGTGTATGGTGCAGTTTGCAGAGAACATGGATAGTGAGATTCGTAACAATATATATATATATATATATATATATATATATATATATATATATATATATATATATATATATATATATATATATATATATATATATATATATATATATATATAGGGGGCATTCTAACATTAAAAAAAATGTTTTTGTACAGCGCATCTTTCCTGCTTATAGCATCCTGAGTGGTCCAATCTCTTTTGTGGACTAGTTAGAGGAGGAATCTCTGGTAGAAGTTTTCGTGCTGCCTTTAAGTGCTCTGCAAAGACAATTCAGATGGAGTCTGGCTTCGAACCCTAGCCACCTTGATAGGTAGACAAACGGTTTAGCCTCTCAGCCACACATGTCATAGTGTCAGTTTTCTTTTTATTTTTCCCACTTTGTCCTAAAAATCTTTACGACTTTCCCTGACTTGCTTTAATCTTCTCTTCCACGCTTTACTTCTGCACCTGCGTTAAAGACATTTGAAAAGGTGAAACCTTCACCACTCTTTACCACACTTCACCTCACGTCACCACACGTCACCACACTTCACCTTACTTAACCACACTTCACCACACCTCACTTCACCACACTCCACCTCACTTCACCTTACTTCACCACACTTTACTTCACCTCACTTCACGACACTTCACCTTACTTCACCACACTTCACCTCACTTCACCTTACTTCACCTCACTTCACCTTACTTCACCTCACTTCACCTTACTTCACCTCAGTTTACCTCACTTTACCACACTTCACCACACTTCACCACTTTTCAGCACACTTCACCACACTTCACCTCACTTCAGCACACTTTACCACACTTCATCTCACTTCACCACACTTGACCTCACTTCACTACACTTTACCACACTTCAGCACACTTCACCTCACTTCAGCACACTTCGCATCACTTCACCACACTTCACCTCACTTCAGCACACTTCGCCTCACTTCACAACACTTCACCTCACTTCACCACACTTTACCTGTCTTCCTGTCTCTTGGTATATTATGGGGCTACTCAACTGTCAGCTGTGTTTTAGTCCAATTTTTTCTGTCCTGTAAAAAAAAAATATATACGTTCCAGATATTTTACTTCCTAGTCCGAACCTCTTGCAGGGGGGATGGGAGTGGGCAGGGTTTGAACTCGGGACTATTGATAAGTGCGAACGACAGTCCAGCGCGCAAACCGCACGACCAGGCTGCAATCTTTTCTGTCTTTGCTTTGACTAGAATCTTTTTCATTGACAAATAAATCTATTCTTTGATGCTGTCTTCGCATCGCTTCTTTTGTCTGCATCTCTTCCTTTTTCCTGGCTCTGTTCAACAAAGAATCGCCTAATATGGTCGCACAGCCTTAGTTTTCTTTTCGTAATAATGGTCACCAGGTCATCGTGAGGCCAATTCGTCGCCAGTGTTATCCTATTTTGGATTATGAAGCTACTGAAATGGAAGTGTACATTTAATTGGATAAGAAGGGATTAATATTGTGTTACATTCTTTCTAACCCATGGCGTTGAATTAAATTAGTTATTAATAATACGATCCTATTATCCTTTTGGCCTATGACATTATTACATTTATCAAACTGATATTTTTTGTAAACACATGCAACATAAAAGAATGTTCCATGTTGAAGTAGAAGCTCTACACACACATAAAGAAAAGATTGAGATTCAAAGGAACAACAACAACAGTTGACCGGAGAGATGTAAAGAAGAAAGACAAACCACACGGGGGGGGGGGGGTGGGGGTATTCACGTCATGAGAAGGCCACTCTTTTGTTGTTTTCATTCAGGTTTGAGGGTTGCAGTCAGAACTAGTGTGAGTGTATGAGAGTGTGTGGGTGTGTGCTTGTGTTGGGTAGTATTTGTTGCTTCTTGGGTTTCTGAGATTAAAATTTTAATCCATGAGGTTTTATTTTTTTTTGGCAGCTTGAATGAATGACTTAGTGTTCTAGTTTAGATTGGAAAGAGACAAAAGTCTTTCAATTGTAAACAAAATGAAATGATTACCTCATATTCTTACCTTTCTTCACTTTCCACTCACTCCCACATTACTGACTCCCCCCAAAAAAATGAATCTAACAGTACTGACTTCCACAGTACAGAATCCCACAGTAATGGCTCATACGGTACTGACTCAAACAGTACTGACACCCACAGTACTGACTCCCACAATACTAACTCCCACAATGCTGACACTCATAGGGTTGACACATTGAATCTAAAATCTTTAATCAAATTTTCACTTGAACTGTCAATGAGGTCCACGTAATTTTTTAAAAAGAAAAACCAACAATGTAACAAAATAATGAATGAAAATAATTTTGTATCTCACTTTGTATTTGTACGCCCTTTAGTGACTGGTGAACAGTCAGACAATTTATTGATCAACAGAAAAATAAGGAATTAGTCAATAGTAAACATACGAGTAAAAAGAATGCGAATTATTGATCAGTATTGGTAAAACATACGGCATTGTCATACTAAAATACTAGTTGACTTGGTAACGATGCTATCCTAGAATTTAGTTACATCATGAATATAGCAGACCAATATAGCTTACTCGAGTAACTATTTATTATTAGATAAACATGAAAAAACTGGTGTGTGTATTGAAGAATACAATCTTACAGGATACCATGATAGGGAAGTAGATTTCACGATGCAATAGTTGGGAACTTATGACATCAAAGTAAACCTAAAGACAAACTAATGTCAGTCTTTTGTAGTAGTACTTGTGTGTTACTTCTAGTTACATATCGAAGTGTGCGATAGATTCAATAAACTTGTTTTAAATTTGTAAATGAACGAGTTTAAGTGTTATCAAACATTATCTTCTTCAAAGAATATTTGCTCCTCAAAGACGTTTTATTTCGTCGGAGTGTCTTTTAGGTTTTTATTTAAAATTGAATGTTATTTTAATACATACCTCAATCAATCAGTCAATCTTTCAATCAATCAGTTCCATCTATCTATCTATCTATCTATCTATCTATCTATCTATCTATCTATCTATCTATCTATCTATCTGTCTTTATCTATCTATCTATCTATCTATCTATCTATCTATCTATCTATCTATCTATCTATCTATCTATCTATCTATCTACCTATCTATCTATCTATCTATCTATCTATCTATCTATCTATCTATCTATCTATCTATCTATGTGTCTGTCTGTCTGTCTGTCACCTCTTTATGACTCAGTCTAAGACCTGTGTGTTATAATGGAGACAAGAAATAAAAACCAAGCTAATTAAGTTCCTATCAACACAGACGTTAAAGAAGTCACTAAGTGACTGGTATCACCGCTGTAACGGATTCTATTATTCTGATCAGGAAGTCTGGTCTCATCTACAGCAATCAGTCCTGATAGCTAAAAGCAATTATCTGAAGCTAAACTCAAGGCCGATGAGAACAAACAACCTCCGTAGAATTCAACTTTGTTTCCGACTTAATGCTACAGAGGCGGACATTGTTTTCGTAAATAGAAATGCTTTTATACAGATAAAGTCATTAGTGGGTAATTAAAAATGCATTTCTACAGATAAGGTCATTAGTGGGTGATTAAAAATGCATTTCTAGCGATGACGACTTCAACAGGGCGCGGTAGATATAAGCCATTGTAATGTACGCCCTGAAATTAAATCACCCAGTTTGAACTCTGGCTTTGATTCATCAGATCTACAATTTCTTAAATAAGTATTTAGTGTCATGTACTGCTATGTAGGTCTGAAAATTAAAAATTAAATCTTTGAAAGTAAAAACATGCGTAAGGTAATGATAATTTCCACCACCTGTTTCTATGAAACAGACAGAGGCTGGCTGACACCCCCAGTACTGGCTCCGACAAGAATGATTCCCACAGTACTGATTTCCACATTCTTCGAAAAATGACTGCTTTTGTCATGGGTGTCACGTCGTGAGGTCCGCTCCTCTTTAGCGTCGCCACTGTCTTGACCGTTTTATTGTCACAAAAGTTGAGACGAAGGCTCTTCGAACTTGTAATCCTGCTTGAACAAACCGCACTGTCTTGAAGATGTCCAAGTCAATGTCTAAATTAAACACTTCTATTTCCAATGTGTCAGACACTCCGGGCGCACGGACTAGAATACAAGGCAGAAGGCCGAGCACACCGGGAACCCCCGCCATTTTCCTTTAGTTTACCAAACTAACCGTGCAGGACTCGCCCCTGATGAAACGGTACCTTGAGATACGACTTTTGGATTATCGACAAAGTCGTGGAAGCTCTGTTTACAGCTCCACCTGTGCAATGGGAAAGCTCTTGCATTCCCTGAGACACTCCCACACAGGAGTCATTGGGCCTAATCACTTCCTCTAGCGATCGTTTCCCAGTGCCACGATGAAGCAGAGCAGCGTACCAGGGACTGCCTTGACCACGTTGAAGCAGAGCAGCGTACCAGGGACTGCCTTGACCACGTTGAAGCAGAGCAGCGTACCAGGGACTGCCTTGACCACGTTGAAGCAGAGCAGCGTACCAGGGACTGCCTTGACCACGTTGAAGCAGATCACCGTACCAGGGACTGCCTTGACCACGTTGAAGCAGAGCAGCGTACCAGGGACTGCCTTGACCACGTTGAAGCAGAGCACCGTACCAGGGACTGCCTTGACCACGTTGAAGCAGAGCAGCGTACCAGGGACTGCCTTGACCACGTTGAAGCAGAGCACCGTACCAGGGACTGCCTTGACCACGTTGAAGCAGAGCACCGAACCAGGGACTGCCTTGACCACGTTGAAGCAGAGCACCGTACCAGGGACTGCCTTGACAACGTTGAAGCAGAGCAGCGTACCAGGGACTGCCTTGACCACGTTGAAGCAGAGCAGCGTACCAGGGACTGCCTTGACCACGTTGAAGCAGAGCAGCGTACCAGGGACTGCCTTGACCACGTTGAAGCAGAGCACCGTACCAGGGACTGCCTTGACCACGTTGAAGCAGAGCAGCGTACCAGGGACTGCCTTGACCACGTTGAAGCAGAGCACCGAACCAGGGACTGCCTTGACCACGTTGAAGCAGAGCACCGAACCAGGGACTGCCTTGACCACGTTGAAGCAGAGCACCGTACCAGGGACTGCCTTGACAACGTTGAAGCAGAGCAGCGTACCAGGGACTGCCTTGACCACGTTGAAGCAGAGCAGCGTACCAGGGACTGCCTTGACCACGTTGAAGCAGAGCAGCGTACCAGGGACTGCCTTGACCACGTTGAAGCAGAGCACCGTACCAGGGACTGCCTTGACCACGTTGAAGCAGAGCAGCGTACCAGGGACTGCCTTGACCACGTTGAAGCAGAGCAGCGTACCAGGGACTGCCTTGACCACGTTGAAGCAGAGCAGCGTACCAGGGACTGCCTTGACCACGTTGAAGCAGAGCAGCGTACCAGGGACTGCCTTGACCACGTTGAAGCAGAGCAGCGTACCAGGGACTGCCTTGACCACTTTGAAGCAGAGCAGCGTACCAGGGACTGCCTTGACCACGTTGAAGCAGAGCACCGTACCAGGGACTGCCTTGACCACGTTGAAGCAGAGCAGCGTACCAGGGACTGCCTTGACCACGTTGAAGCAGAGCACCGTACCAGGGACTGCCTTGACCACGTTGAAGCAGAACACCGTACCAGGGACTGCCTTGACCACGTTGAAGCAGAGCACCGTACCAGGAACTGCCTTGACCACGTTGAAGCAGAGCAGCGTACCAGGGACTGCCTTGACCACGTTGAAGCAGAGCAGCGTACCAGGGACTGCCTTGACCACGTTGAAGCAGAGCAGCGTACCAGGGACTGCCTTGACCACGTTGAAGCAGAGCAGCGTACCAGGGACTGCCTTGACCACGTTGAAGCAGAGCAGCGTACCAGGGACTGCCTTGACCACGTTGAAGCAGAGCAGCGTACCAGGGACTGCCTTGACCATAAGTCACGTCGTTTCTTTGACTACTTTAAGGATATTGTATGAGAAGCACAAACAGCCCATCACGTGACTTTTTTAAACTGTGATATGACTTGACTCATATGACTTCTCAGCAGTCATTTCTTCAATCTGACTTTTGTCTTAATGAAGGTAGTACGTTTCTGATTTGTGTACAAGATGAACTAATTTCTCACCAGGAAAGTACTTATGATACATGTGATATATGTACAAGAACAAGAAAGCGGCGTTTTGAACTGAAAAGTTGATACCGAAACAACATAGCCACCAAAAATAAAGAGCAAATCGAAAGTACAATGAAAACTTTAGGAATGAAGTATGTCAAACCAGTGTATGAAGCCCCCCGCATTGAGGTGCTGTCAAACCAGTTTATAAAGACATCCTTCCTTCAGCGGCATTATTGTCCACTAAGCAGATGGTTCATAAAAAAAACAGCCATTTTTGTTTTGCTAGAGGAAAGATGGAGATGTTGAGAAAAGCGATTGTGTCTGTCCCCCACTGTTGTCTGACTGTTGAGGTGTCAAGGTGGCTCGACCTATCTATGTGTAAGACTTTTTCTTTTATGGCAAGTCAAATAATAATAAGGCTTGTCTTCGAGAAACTAACAAACTGTTTAAATATGGAACATGACCTTAAGGTCTATTTAAACACACTTTCTCCACGGATACAAGACACGAGGGAAAGAAGCATGTTTTACAGGAAACAGTAAGAATGAACTTATACACGTGATACAGTACTTTACATTTTAACTAGGTTAGCCTTTTCAAACTCTTCTGCTGAGCGAGAATCTGATGTAAAATAATCGCGCGACTTTTCAGTCGTTTGACATTTATACAGCTTCCATTTTTTAATATTCTTAATAATTAAACTCTAATTAGTATAATATCACTTATTATTATAGTAGTCATTATGATTTTCTTTTCAAAAGAACACGAACGCTTCATTGAGAGTGGTACCATTGCTTGTCACAGTGTGATACGCTGTTCAAGTTTGAGAACCACTTATTTAATTAACAGACTATCGCTACCAACCAATCTCTACGTTCATAGATATTTAAAGAAACAAACACAAAAAACTCTAAGCGCCAACAATTCCGTAAGTTTTTTTTTTCTTCACTCATGAAAAAAAAAATGCCATCAAAGTCCGACAAGCAAAGGACTCCTCAATGACATATCGATTCTCAAGCCGTTCTCTGCCAGCAGACTCGATTTCTCGCCCCCCCCACCCACCTACTAAAAAAAAAAAAAACGCACGTAGAACGTAGCCAAACATCAAAAGCAGTTTAAATAACTTCGGAACTATGCATTTCCTTCTCCACCCCCCCCTTTTTTTTTTTCCAAGCCAATTTAGCGGTGCACGCGTCGGGCTGTAAGCCCCCAATCATCCCCTCGCAGAAGTAAAGCCCATTAGCACGCTATGTTATGGTGTTGATGGGACACTGCATGGAATACTTGAGGAACAGAATGCACACTAAATTTAGAACCAAAAAATATTAAAGTCAAGCTGAACATTTATTTTTTTATTTTTTTTTGCAAAGGAAATAAAATGTAACATTATAAGAAATATAAACCGCGGTAAAATGTTTCTTCTTTTATAGACATACATGCAAACACATATCATACACAGCATACACATACACATCTTAACATTACAAACACGTCCATATATATATATGAAACCGTTTGGCTTCCAAACCGAGGACTCACGAGTTCAAATCTCTGCCAGGACTATGAATATGAACAGCGGAATCCTTAGGACGTCCTGGAGTCCACACATGAGTCTCAGATTTGTAAATGTTCAGATTCTGAGTTCCCCTTCACAGGCCTATATGAAGATTATTGTCTGGGAGGGAGAGATACAATCAGATATTTAGACCCCTTGTTCCCATGGGTACCTGCTAGGGAAAGAAGGGCCATGACACCCTTTCGAACATAAGGCTTCAGAAACAGCGACGTTTTTACATATGTTCATTACATTGTTTACTTACAGTTTATTCAGTAATATTAGCAGACTAAGTAGCACTAGTATTGAAGTAATATATTAACATTAATGTATGTGTCGAAAGACACAAAGACAAAGGCACATTCCTCGTTCCATATGCTAATAAACATTTGTACATATGTTCCTTCTTCCCTAGCGCTATTAGAGCATGGAATGGGTTGCCTGAGCTAGCCAGGAAAACCATTGACTTCGCAGAATTTGGGTCATTGGTTAATATGCATGACTAAATGCATGTCGCATAGGACGTAATCATCTTTTTGAAGTAACGTCTGTATTATATAAGATAAGATAAAAATTGAATAATGAAATATTTTTTTTTTACAGAAATACTTTTATTTAAAATAATCGGTAGAATAATTCTTGTTAGCTGCGTACAAATAAACTTCAATGAGTTTGAATCTTGGACTTTGAGATTGCTTTCAAGAAACCAATGTTTTCTAACAAAACCTCTCTAGACTTTGGTTTTTATTTTCATGTCTTGGAAAGGCAAAAGATGGGGAGAGAAATAGAACATATACAAGAAAAGGGTCTGGGAGGTTGTAAGTACGGGGAGGTTGAAGTGAGACTGGTGTATTTGTTAGGGGGAACAATCCTGTGGATCATTCAGACTACGGGTGGGAAAGGGCCCGTGAAAGGGCCCTAGACAAATATGCCTGGGTCTCATTTGAAGAGGTTGCTGCCCGTTGGCCATGGATGCTGACACAGCGGTAAAGCGGACAAAAGATGAAACCGGAAGTGCTTCTGTGAAGATTTCTGTGTGGAGACAAAGTGTAAAAAATAAAATAGAGAATTATACAGAGACAGAGAGAGGCAGACAGAGACATATATATATATATATATATATAGAGAGAGAGAGAGAGAGAGTGAGAAAGAGAGAGAGAGAAAGGGAAAGAGATAGTGAGAGCGAGAGAGAAAGGAAGAGGTACCAGACAGGAAGAGAGATAAATAGAGAAAAAATAATATTTAGAGAGAGAGATCTAGACTGAGAGAGATCGAGACAGACAGAGAGAGAGAGAGACAGAGAAGAAAAATAATCGGGCTTCTTAAAAATTAAACATTAAAGTTAAATTTAGACTGGTGGATTCGTTTGTTTCGGGATCAAACACTTTGAAACAACTAGATTCATTTTTTTTTACATGTTTTAAAACCAGTGAACTCTTTAATTATATCTTATCTTTTCTCTGTCGAGGAGAAATCTTTTTAAAATCAAATTTTGAAGTTTGCACTTCCTACTACACCAAGTCAGTGACATACCAGAAATCAAATACTGACCGATATCTACTGTCATTCCGTACGTACAAATCTACCAGAAATCAAATACTGACCGATATCTGCTGTCATTCCGTACGTACAAATCTACCAGAAATCAAATACTGACCGATATCTGCTGTCATTCCGTACGTACAAATCTACCAGAAATCAAATACTGACCGATATCTGCTGTCATTCCGTACGTACAAATCTACCAGAAATCAAATACTGACCGATATCTGCTGTCATTCCGTACGTACAAATCTACCAGAAATCAAATACTGACCGATATCTGCTGTCATTCCGTACGTACAAATCTACCAGAAATCAAATACTGACCGATATCTGCTGTCATTCCGTACGTACAAATCTACCAGAAATCAAATACTGACCGATATCTGCTGTCATTCCGTACGTACAAATCTACCAGAAATCAAATACTGACCGATATCTGCTGTCATTCCGTACGTACAAATCTAACAAAACGCACTGCACCAGTGGCAATGAAACGTAGAAAACAAAATGCGACTCCTCTCCATCCCCCACTCGGTCGAAATCTTCTATTGTTCTCGTATAAAAATCGATTTTCTAAGAACTAGCATGGTGCCAATAAATCCCTCTGCAAAGTAAAATCTGCATCTTTTTGGCTAGATGAGATTTATCTCAGGGCTGCAGAAGATATGAGCATTTAAACACAGTTCTTGCTTGTACAGGCATTTGAAGGAACTAATACCGACACTGGTGTTTAAGACATTAGGTGCCGATACAGGCATTTAAGACAGTTCTTGATTTGGTGTTAACATTTTAATATAGTTGATGCTGAGTGATACAACCAGCCAATTTAAAGCGATAATACAACTAGCCTATTTAAAGCGATTGCGAAAAGAATATCTAAATCGACCATCTGGACATTGGTTATGCTTGCCCTGGATGCGGCAAAATATGTAGGTCACAGCTGGGGCTGCGAAGCCACGGGAAATACTGCATTCCTCACTAATCTTCGGACTCGAAGACATGCCTTATTATTTAAAGCGATAATACAACTAGCCTATTTAAAGCGACAATACAACTAGCCTATTTAAAGCGACAATACAACTAGCCTATTTAAAGCGACAATACAACTAGCCTATTTAAAGCGACAATACAACTAGCCTATTTAAAGCGACAATACAACTAGATTATTGAAACAGTTGAATGATGTGTCCCACTTCTAGATACAGTCTTCTGATCTGGGCGACAATTTATTAACGATCAATTATTTTTGGCAGCTTACAAATGTGCTGTAATGAAATACTCTCTCCGTATCTTTTTAAATCTAGAATCCTAAATGTTATACACAGACTTTGTTCATTATATCTAAAAATTAGGATGGAAAAATAGTGGAAACTAACAAAACAAACAATGGATAAATAGACAAGAATATGCATTTATATGGCGCCTCGATCTGGAAGCAGATGGGCAAGATGTGAGGACAGTTGGATAGACGCACCCAGAGCTGATATGCCTGAAGGAAGCTGGTTGGTAGACTCTGCCCCAGAAGGGACCACAGGCAGAGCTGAGATGCCTGAAGGAAGCTGGTTGGTGGACTCTGCCCCAGAAGGGACCACATGCAGAGATGAGATGATGTATTTATAGAAACACTCATCTTCTTATCTTATCTTATATAATACAGACGTTACTTCAATAAAGAAGATGATTACGTCCTACGCGTCATGCATTTAGTCATGCATATCAACCAATGACTTAAATTCTGCCAAGTCACTGGTTTTTCTGGCTAGCTCAGGCAACCCATTCCATGCTCTAATAGCAATAGGGAAGAAGGAGTATTTGTACAAATTTGTCCTAGCATATGGGACGAGGAATGGGCCTTTATTTTTGTGTCTTTCAGAGTATTTTATTAAATTTTGTTTTTGTATTTGAAGATTATGGTTCAGTGTTTTATGTATAATTGCTACTTTACTTTTGAGTCTTCTGTCCTGAAGGCTTTCTAAATTTAGTGATTTTACTAAAGGTGTTACCCTAGTCAAATGTGAATATTCGTTTGTTATGAATCTCACTGCTCATTCACCCTTCAACTTTATCCGAAAAATGGGAAGTGGTAGAAATAACGTGGAAAGACAGTTTTGTAGAACAAGTCTGTCAAGTCTTTGACATTCATCTGTATTTGCATCTTTAGGCCTTGAGTTACATATAGTGTCGCCAGGAATAATGCCATATAATAAAAAAAAGTAACAAACTCTAACCATTTGTTGTGAATTGTAAAACTCTTTCTGTTAAGCTGAAGTTAAAAGTGTTGTCGGTGTGTGCAGAGGGGTTAATGGACTTTTTAAAATTGCCCCCTACACATAAAAAACAATCGGATCTTATAGAAGGGACTTAGTTTAACGACATCCGACCTTTCCAGACAGATCGCTATCTAAACCAGTTTTCCCCCTTTTTATATTGCACACGTATTGCCTCCCCCTGTTACACCTCCTTTTTTTTACCCTCTTTCCAGTGACGAGCATTACTTCCCCTTGCCTTGGTCCCGAAGCGTTAACATCGTCGTCCAAAGTAAGACACCAGATTTCAATACAAATTAAAGAGAATTGATCGGCGCAAGGGGAGATAAGTGAGAGATTCAGATTTAGAGAGAGAGAAAGAGAGAGAAGAGGGAAATATAAGTGGAAATAAAATTTATTAGAAGCAGGAAAAGAAAGTAACAAGGCAAGACCTATTGAGTGAGAGAGACAGAGAGAGACAGAGAAGCACAGATTGAGAAAGTAAAAAAAAACTAAGAGAAAGAGAGAGAGAGAGAGAGAGAGAAAGAGAGAGCTTAAGCTCTTTGACTTTTAATGAGCACTTCCTTGGCGACTTTCAAGAAAGATAAAAGCCAGGATTTTCTGGAACAAATGTGAAACGAGGGAGGAAATCACTGCAATTTCTTGGGTCTGCGATCTTCGGGTTCTACGGGTAGTGACCTAGATAAACATCAAGTTACACCAGATGTATCGCGGCTAAACTTGAGTCTACACGAGATGTATCCCAGTGTCACGTAGCGTCAAGCAGCTGTGGCGTAAAGTTTATTTTTAGTTTTCTGCGCAAGTGTCTACAGACCAAAGTCAGCGTTGATTGCCGATGGGTTCTTGGAACAAGCATGCTTTCTGGCAAGTGGGCAAGTTAATGAAATAAAATAAGCGAGAAGTTGTTTCCAAAGTAAGAGATTGATTAATCAAGAGTTTTGCTAAGAACGGGGAAGGTTTATTGCAGTTTTGAGCTTGAGCGAAGAGAATTAACTTGTTACATTTTATTGTACAGTGTGTCATGGGCGTTTTAAAGAAATTTTTCTCCGCCCCCCCCATATATATATATATATATATGTTTGTGTGTGTATATAATTAATCTTTATTACAATCTGACCCTTTATTCTTTCGGAAGATGTTTATCGTACCCTAGAATAGGTTCTTCCTGGAGTTATTGGAAAAGTTATTGCCAGCAAGGAGGTCTGGGGAAGCGCTGAGAGCTCCCCTAGCGCGGCCCCGCCGCCAAGCACTATTTCCGCTATTGAAAGCCAACAAAATACATATTCTGATGTATCTACAGTGCATTATCCTGCTATTAAAAAGTTTTATTTCAAAAACCTAATGTGCTTCTCTTACTGACTTAGAACCTCCCGCGCCGTTCGGCGCATTGGGCGGCTAGCTGTTTCCACAGAAATCTATCACTGGCAATGTCTGAAGCCTCTTTCCACCTGCTCTAAGGACCTCCATGAAAGTGTGGTGCCAAGCTGTACTAGGATGTCCCTGTTCGCGCTTTCCTCGTAATGGCTTCTATGTCATCGCAACTCTTGGAATGCGTAATTCATTTTGTCGGAGAACATGTCCCGCAAACCTCATGCCTCATGTCACAACTTTACTACTAAGGTGTGAACTCCCATTTCGGCATAGGAATTGATTGAGACCCGATCTCTATAACTGACTCCTAAAATCCGTCTTAGCCATGTTTGTTGAGCCACATTTAGTCTTTTTCAATTTTGGCTACACTTTATTAGTGGAGTTCAGCCACTGGTAGAAATTTGTAACCTCTCTTGGCTACGCTTTTGGAATTAGGTGACTGTAGTTATCTTTAGATTTTATATCGAAAATGAAAGTTTTATTGTCAAAATCATCTGTTGAGGGGTTTTAAACTAAAAAATCTCTTGAGTTGTTTTTTTTTTAAAATTCAAAGCCCCATTTAGGGGATTTTTTTACTCAAAACCATTTGGAGGGGTTTTAAACTTTAAAAAAAAGCCATCTGGAGGAGGGGGGTTTAAACTCAAAAACCCCTTGGCTTAGCTACGCTCAATGAATTTTAGTGTGTAATTTACTTTATTTTTATGTTGAAGAGGTATTTTTTAGCATCAAATCCCGCTGAAGGGGGGTTTAAACTCAAAACTCCTTTGGCTACTCTCATAGAATTTTGAGTTTGTAATTTGCTTTTTTTGATATTGAAGAGGTATTTATTTAGCATCAAACCCCGCTGAAGGGGGGTTTAAACTCAAAACCCCTTGGGCTACTCTCATAGAATTTTGAGTGTGTACTTTGCTTTTTTATATTGAAGAGGTGGTTTTATAGTCAATTTCGGAGGGGGGTTTTCAAATGTGAATCTTCATTAACTATGCTCTTGGAGTTTGCATTATTTGTTGTTTTGTTTTATAGAAGATGTGGGTTTAACTGCAAAACCCCCTGGTAGGAGGGTTTAAACTTAAAACCAACTTGGCTGCGCAAGTGATGGTTTAGTATTAAAATCTCACCTAAAATAAACAAAATCAAAGCAAAAAATCAGTAACTAAATTCCGATCCCTCCCTTCGGGGGGGGGGATTTCATTTCGGGGCTGGGGGTTGAACCCCAACCCCCACCTGGCTACGCCCATGCATTGTGTATACTTTATTAAAGTGATTCCGAATCCTAGTTCCAGAATAAGGCTTTGTATATATTGTTGAAAGATCTTCATTATTTGAATTAATAGTTTGCATTTGAATCTCCAGCATTACGATATTATTTGAGTATTCAGTAATAATAATTGTTTAAAATAGACGTTCGCACTAAATTATAACATCTGAAACGCATGTAGACCAGCTAAACTTAAGTCTACACGAGATATATCTCAGCTAAACTTAAGTGTACACAAGATGTATACCAGGTTAAAAAATAAGGGAGGATCGCGCTCCATCGTCCGTATACACAAAAGACCCACTTAGTTGGTTATTTTCGAAAAAAAAAATCAATCGTCTTCTTACACTGATTTAAAGAGCATTAACCAAATCAATACATTTAATTGACAGTGAATCCTAAATTGGTTCACACACTATTAAATATAAAACGCAAAATACCTAGGTGTTATAATAAATGAATAACTGTCATGGAATCTACATATTGATGAAAGTATAAAAAAATCAAACAAAGCATTAGGATTTTTTAAAAAAAATTTGTATAAATCAAATAAGAACATAAAACTAAAATGTTATTTAACCTTGGTTAGGAGAATAATAGAATATGCATCCTCCGTTTGGGACCCCTCAACTCAAGAAAACATTAAGAAACTGGAACAGACACAAAATAGAGCAGTGAGATTCATAACAAATGAATATTCACATTTGACTAGAGTAACACCTATAGTAAAATCACTAAATTTAGAAAGCCTTCAGGACAGAAGACTCAAAAGTAAAGTAGCAATTATACATAAAACACTGAACCATAATCTTCAAATACAAAAACAAAATGTAATAAAATACTCTGAAAGACACAAAGATAAAGGCACATTCCTCGTCCCATATGCTAGGACAAATTTGTACAAAAGCTCCTTCTTCCCTAGTGCTATTAGAGCATGGAATGGGTTGCCTGAGCTAGCCAGAAAAACCAGTGACTTGGCAGAATTTAAGTCATTGGTTAATATGCATGACTAAATGCATGACGCGTAGGACGTAATCATCTTCTTTTTTGAAGTAACGTCTGTATTATATAAGATAAGATAAACATTTGGCCAATATATTTAACATAACGTGCATTATAACAAGAACTAAATCTCAAAGGAAACCCAGACATCGAAGAAAACTACTAGAACTAAAACCAAAAAACTAACCACTTAACCTCTGTAGTAGTAGACAAGTTTTCACACGCAGCACGACATATCACGTGATTTTCTTTACGTCATAGGTCAACTGTTGATAGGAGACCGTACATTAAAATAAATGCTGTCCCTCAGAGATTGTACTGCCTGCTGTTAAATGGAAAGTCAAAGGATGGCTCTAGATGTACATCTTTAGAACATTGTGGGTTTTATCTAATACATTCGTTTTTATGTGATTGAACTTCTGAAAATGCCAAGACCATTATTTATTGATCAAATTAGTTGGTAATTAACTTAACGGATTGCGCGGGGCCTAGTCTGGGTAGGGATAAGCAAAATGTCAAAATTAAGATTTTTTATTAGAAAATACTTTCGTATTTGCAACAAATTTTTATTAAATGAAATCTTGTTATACCATTTTTATTTATCGGCACCCCAAAATGACAATCGTGTTTATTTTTTTAAATTTTAATAATTTCAGAAAATGTTCACGACTTTTACGTATATTTTGCCTTTTCAGGAGATCTCCTGGAGGCCCTGGAAAATCAGCAGGTCGCGTAAAACCTGTTTTTATAATTTAATAATTTACACCTACACATTAGTGCGGGGCCTATGAAAGTGTGGGGCCCACTGCGACGCATAGGTGCAGTGGCCTAAGGCCGGCCCTGAATACTAATCAGCTAAGGAAAAGATAAACATGGATACCCATAAGACATCGTATTCGAGGTAAAACCTAAGATACATCCCCACCCCCCTCTTTTCTTAGCGCATATTTCCGGTGAAAGGCATGCTGGTAAAATAGACGTGCACTAACGAATAGGTTGTCGATTATAAGATCCCATGTTCTGTCATTTATTGAAGAGAAAATAGCCTGTGGGAAGTATTGAACAAAAACGCCAATGGGCTGTTGGCCCAGACTGATAAATGACATGATACCAGGTCTAGTTACATATATCGTTGTCTAATAAACCTTTTAAAAACAATGCATCAGGCCATCAACACGGGACATTCCCAACACTTAGTCTACTAGGAGTCTGTATTAGAGTTAATCATTGGGTATGGTCCCAAGATAAATGTACAAAGAATGTGTATACTTTTTAATCACTGGATATGGTCGTGTACACCGGCACTAAGAAAATTAATCTACATGGAGCACATTGTAATTGTAACCAATGGACCATAGTTCTGTACAGTAGGCATCTGTCCATGCAAAACATGCAGCCTTTTTAAAATCATTCTCTGGGTATGGTCCTGTGTGTGGACTATTAGACCATCTTTTGCATTCGATCTGGTCGATTTCCAGGGACGTGTGCCAATTCCAGTATGATTTTCCCCCTACCCCCCCCCCCCACTACACTTGTCCGTTCATCCTTAACTAGGTCACTAAAGTAGGTTAATATGTGTACCATTTAACACACACACACACGCACACACACACACTAAATATCCAATGCTTTTTAAGGAGGACTTATTTCCTTACGAATCTGACCTATATTCATCATTCTGTTAATTAATTATCTTCTAAAACAGTGATGCCCAAAATACGGCCCGCGGGCCAGATCCATCCGCGACGTGGTTCTAAACGGCCCGCCAAAACGTCGCACAAAGTGTAAAAAAAATTCCCCACTCCCATCTATTTTTTTTTCAAAGATTAAAAAATATATATCTTTACCTACGTTAGGGCCCTCAATTGTTCTCTAATGGATTGGTACCATGGCCTTTAACTTTTGTGCGTTTATAAAATGGGACTCTGCATGTAGAATCTACCAGGGTATGTGAACGGATCTTTACTTTTGCCAACATTGTTTCATCAAGGAAGTGTGGCTGTTAAAAAAACAACAAAGAAATATAAAGACGGCATTATAAAACAAATATGACGATATTCTTGGGTTTGAGCCGCTAATAAAAGATTCTTAAACTACGTCTACAGATGTGAGGCAATGAAAATGAGTCGGTTGTAAAGCTACATACAGTGTAGCTCATATTTTAAGTAGAGAAAAGCAGCCATTTTCTGAGGCATGAAAAAAAAAAAGTTAAATTTCAAATATTCTTTTGATTAATGAAATACTGGATCCACGGGTTTCAAATCAAATAGTTTCAGATCCATTTCATTTGGTTTTTGTATCTTTTCGTTTAGGTTGGGCATCACTGTTCTAAACTATCTCTTCATTCTACAGATTCAATCTCTTGCTTCATTTGTTTAGGGTTTACTTTGTACGAGTGGTCATTGGTTTTCATTGGTCAGAAGCCGAAATGGCTAAGTTGAATGGTGGTTCAGTTCCTAATTAAAAATGACAATGGTAAGATTCCGTGGTGATTATGTTAGTATCAAAAGTCGCTATCAATGTCACAAATGACATAAATGTCACAAAGTAAATTTTTGAATTTATTTCAATGTTAGTTGAAATTTGGGATATTGACTACCGAGTCATATAAAGCTGTACGATTGTGATATGAACTGTATATGGAATGATTGAAAACTAAAACATAATAGGCTTAGAGAGAGAGGAGTTTGTAAAACTCTTTTAGGAATTTGAAAAAAAAAAAAGCTTGTTGATTATTTCCACTCTTTGTTTTGAACAGAATACTTACTCTTCCTATCTCTTTCTTTACTTTTTGCTTCTTTTAGTTCCTCCTCCCATTTTTACTTTTCGCCAGTCAATACAAAGATTTGGTTGGTCACTAAACCAACTAATAGTGGGAACTATTTCTGTCCAGAGTATAATCCTCCATCAGATCGGGACTGTTGGTTTTATTTTTAACCACTAAAAAAGAAGAAATGATCTGTCTACATCTGTCTAGATCTAGAACATTGTCACTCTGTGTCTAGATTAGGCTTGACAGCAAAACAAAGCAAAACAAAAAAGTAAACATCTTTATGTCTTCTGGATGTCCATCACACAACTATATTTAGATGTTACTGACATATCTTTATTTAGATGTTACTGACATATCTTTATTTAGATGTTACTGGCATATCTATATTTAGATGTTACTGACATATCTATATTTAGATGTTACTGACATATCTTTATTTAGATGTTACTGACTTATCTATATTTAGATGTTACTGACATATCTATATTTAGATGTTACTGACATATCTTTATTTAGATGTTACTGACATATCTATATTTAGATGTTACTGACATATCTATATTTAGATGTTACTGACATATCTTTATTTAGATGTTACTGACATATCTATATTTAGATGTTACTGACATATCTATATTAAGATGTTACTGACATATCTATATTTAGATGTTACTGACATATCTTTATTTAGATGTTACTGACATATCTTTATTTAGATGTTACTGACATATCTATATTTAGATGTTACTGACTTATCTATATTTAGATGTTACTGACATATCTATATTTAGATGTTACTGACATATCTTTATTTAGATGTTACTGACATATCTTTATTTAGATGTTACTGGCATATCTATATTTAGATGTTACTGACATATCTATATTTAGATGTTACTGACATATCTTTATTTAGATGTTACTGACTTATCTATATTTAGATGTTACTGACATATCTATATTTAGATGTTACTGACATATCTTTATTTAGATGTTACTGACATATCTATATTTAGATGTTACTGACATATCTATATTTAGATGTTACTGACATATCTTTATTTAGATGTTACTGACATATCTATATTTAGATGTTACTGACATATCTATATTAAGATGTTACTGATATATCTATATTTAGATGTTACTGACATATCTTTATTTAGATGTTACTGACATATCTTTTTTTAGATGTTACTGACATATCTATATTTAGATGTTACTGACTTATCTATATTTAGATGTTACTGACATATCTATATTTAGATGTTACTGACATATCTTTATTTAGATGTTACTGACATATCTATATTTAGATGTTACTGACATATCTATATTTAGATGTTACTGACATATCTTTATTTAGATGTTACTGACATATCTATATTTAGATGTTACTGACATATCTATATTTAGATGTTACTGACATATCTTTATTTAGATGTTACTGACATATCTTTATTTAGATGTTACTGACATATCTTTATTTTATCTAGATGTCATCTTAAGTAAGATCAAAACTATAAAAGAAAAAAAAAGTTTTTAATTATTTTGTTGTTTTTGCTCTAAAATGTCTGTACTAAGATGTCTTTACTAAAATGTCTGTACTAAGATGTCTTTACTAAAATGTCTGTACTAAGATGTCTTTACTAAAATGTCTGTACTAAGATGTCTTTACTAAAATGTCTGTACTAAGATGTCTTTACTAAAATGTCTGTACTAAGATGTCTTTACTAAAATGTCTGTACTAAGATGTCTTTACTAAAATGTCTGTACTAAGATGTCTTTACTAAAATGTCTGTACTAAGATGTCTTTACTAAAATGTCTGTACTAAGATGTCTTTACTAAAATGTCTGTACTAAGATGTCTTTACTAAAATGTCTGTACTAAGATGTCTTTACTAAAATGTCTGTACTAAGATGTCTTTACTAAAATGTCTGTACTAAGATGTCTTTACTAAAATGTATGTACTAAGATGTCTTTACTAAAATGTCTGTACTAAGATGTCTTTACTAAAATGTCTGTACTAAGATGTCTTTACTAAAATGTCTGTACTAAGATGTCTTTACTAAAATGTCTGTACTAAGATGTCTTTACTAAAATGTCTGTACTAAGATGTCTTTACTAAAATGTCTGTACTAAGATGTCTTTACTAAAATGTCTGTACTAAGATGTCTTTACTAAAATGTCTGTACTAAGATGTCTTTACTAAAATGTCTGTACTAAGATGTCTTTACTAAAATGTCTGTACTAAGATGTCTTTACTAAAATGTCTGTACTAAGATGTCTTTACTAAAAAGTCTGTACTAAGATGTCTTTACTAAAATGTCTGTATTAAAATCTCTTAAATAAAATGTCCATACTAAACATCTCTGAACTAAAATCTATGTACTGAAATCTCTTATCTAAAATGTCTACTTTGAAATGTCTGCATTAAAATGTCTGCACTAAAATGTTTGTACTAACATTTAAATGTCTGTTTGGAAATGTGTGCACTAAAATCTCTGTACTAAAATTCCTCCATTTAAATGTCTGCTTGGAAATGTTGGAAACATCTACACTAAAATGTCTGCCACGTAAGACTTCTCCTCAACCTCTTAGATTTGGTTTCAATCTCTAATAAACAAAACTTGCCATGAAAGTTGACATAGAAACATGTCTCCCTGCCACCTTCACGTCTTGCTGGGGCTGGGCCTTGTAGGATGAGGGAGATGAAAGACCATTCTGTACTTCGATTCAAAGTGAAACTTCAATTCCATAAAAGCACTTTCAAAATGTCGTCTGCCGGGATGTCGTCTGCATCTTGCATGTCACGTGACAGGAACGAGATCAATGCCTGCTTTGATTCTGCAATAGTATACGTGTTTATGTTCTGGGTTTTAAAGGGACGCAACTTTTTATTTTTTGGTTCGTAATACGTCCTTGTGATACAACATAGATTTATGCCTTAAACTAATTATTTCCTTGCATCCGTCTAACGTTTATTAATTATATTTCTTTGAATTAAAAGTGTAATTGTACTTTTAACAAAAGCATGTTTACCGAATCAACACAAAACAATCGATAAATGGACTCTTCCTGCAGTAGTCAGTCTGTATTACAAGCATTTAGTTGTTCATGTTTAGTTCTATTACTCATGTTTTAAACACTGATACTCTGATAGTTAATTTAAAAGACTACCATTACTATGACTAAGTTACAAACTTAAACGAAAGTCTTCAGACCTAGGTCCTTATTGATGTGACTAACACATGAACAGTTTCAATGTCTTGTTCTCGTGTGCTGAAGTCCATCTAGTACCGCATATCAAAAGTACAGTACAATGAGCTCCTTACTCAGTGACTATGGCTGCACCTGTAAGATTAGATACATTAAGCTGGTCCTTAGTACTGATGATTCCAGTCTGTGTCCGATTTCGGACAAAAAGACTTAATATTGTGTAGTCCGAAACCTACTTTCAAGAAGCGTTCCTACTATTTCTAAATGAAGTGCACAGTTACGCCCGTGGTTACTTACAATTTTCTCTTATGTCCCCTTGAACTCCTCTCCAGCAGCGTGTCTCTTGAGGGTCATCAGTTGTGCCCACCTACAAGGTATCGAGCTGACATTACCTGACATTTGCTCGGAGTCTTCCATCAGGGGCTAGAGGCGTCAGTGTCATTGCTAAGGTAGTGATTCCCAGACCGTGACCAAATTTCAATTCTCTATGCTGAAATTCGATCTGGACAAGTAAGACTAATCAAGCTAGACCTATGTCCATGTATATCTTAAATGCAAAGTATAAATAAACCTTCCTCTAGGCCAGGGGTTCTCAACCTGTGGATCGCGACCCCCTTGGGGGTCGATTGACGATTTGCCAGGGGTCGCCTAAGACCATCAAAAATATGGATTTTTATTGTCTATTCTTCTATTGCTGTGTGTGTCTGGGTTTGGGGGGGGGGGTCGCGGCAGAGTGGCAATTGTAAAAAGGGGTCGCCGAGCTTAAAAGGTTGAGAACCGCTGCTCTAGGCTTCTATATAAGCATACACTATGCCACTGAAAACTAGGTACTATAACTCGTTCAATACACACTTAAATTTGTATGGGTTATCTTTCCCTTTCTTTTTCATTTTGTTCTCCTTGTTCGCTAAAACGTCGCAACAACTCCCCCCCCCCCCAAAAAAAAAAATATTCTCCCCTTTTTCTTTCAGTCCCCCGAATGACATAATTAGCTGATTTTTTATTTTTTTTTAATTTTCCATTTTGGCTGTCATTAGAACTACTTAACAGGTCGCCCGTTGCCCGCCATTACATCAGAAACCGACATACAAACCAGGCCCCTCTTGAGACCTGGACATATTATTTCCTTATTCCCCCCCCCCCCCCCATAACCAGTGGACGTAAAAAAAATGTTTGTGCTGTGAAACTCATCAAAACCTTAGCTCTCGGTTGCGTCCCCTGAGAAGCTCTGCACGCTCCACGCACTCTGCAATCTCCATTGAAAGAGACCAGAGACTGACGTCCTGTCTAGTTAAGTGGGTCATGCTCACATTAGGGCGTTCTGTAGGACAACAAAGATGATGCTTACATGCAAAAACCTGTTGGTCAAAATTAACATTAGCAAATCTTTTGACCAAATGCTAAATATTGAAGAAATAGGACTTCGCCAGGAAAGTCGCCATTAGCGCTTGGAAGTGTAGGACTTTTTGGATGGAAACTTTTAGAACACTTCCCTTGAGCCCTTAACGCAGTGTTTCTCAAACGTTTTTGTCTGGCGGCACAGTAAAAAAACTACAAAAATTTCGCGGCACACCACGAAGAGCAACAGTTATTTTATAATAAAAAGGAAAAAAAGTATCTTACCTGTTTTGAAGTATTACATTTAATTTGAAGGGTTTGCCTGTTTTTTTTTTTTTTTAGAGCCAATGCGATCTAATCGAGGCTCCAGAGTCGACAAACAAACTCGTATTTCATCGTCTATTGTAAGAAGTCTCTCTTTTTTCTTAGATTTGATTTCAGTCAGTGCAATATGAAGATGCAAATGGAAGAATTATTTTGATTGCTTTTAAACTGATTGCAGGATGTAACTTGTTGATTGAAATCCAAAACACATCCAGGCTTTTCTCGACAAAACTTAACTTAAGAACTGCATCGTTTTTTAAACCAATGAGCTGCTCTGCTTCTTCAGTTGTCAGATTTGTAGCGACATTGTTTCCAAATGGATAACTGACTCATCCATATTCATTACTTCCAACTGTTGGAAAGTAATGCTGCAATGCTGACTGCAAGTGTGTCAAAGTGTCCAGAATTTCGGGGGTGATTTCTTTATTTGAAGCACATTCATAGTAAGTAGGAAAGCAGTCGAAGACTCCTTTCGAGATCTTACTTTGCCAGACAATTTTTCACCAAATGAATTCAGTTTTGAGGATGCAGTGATGTTGGTTTCCGATGGTCCTTGAAGACCTAAGTTCAATGAATTTAATTTGTAAAATAAATCAGAGAGAAATGTCACCTTAACCCACCAGATCTCGTCATGAATAGAAAATCCCAAGTCTTTTTTGTTTTCAGCCCCCAAGAATGAAATCAGCTCAGCCTTGAGTTGGACGACACCTTTAACACTTTTCCCCCTGGAGAGCCAACGAACGTTGGTGTGATACAGGAGACATTTGTAGTCTGAATCCATTGCTTCACAAAGCTCTAAGAAAAGTCGGGATGCAAGCGGTCGAGATTTGATGAAGTTTACAACTTCAATCACTTGATCCAGAGCAGATATCAAATCTTTCGGTATAGATTTGATCTGTGGATCATGCAGTGAGCAACTAATAGATTTGGATTTTCTTGACGCACAAGAGTGACGAATCCCTTTCTATTTCCCTGCATGGAAGGACAGCCATCGGTGCAAACGCTGACACAGTTTTTCTACTATAGTTTGAAGAGCAAAATGTTTTCGTTCACCACTTTGAAAATATCTTCGCCTTTGGTTGTAGTTGGTAAGTCTTTTCAAAATAAGAATTCGTTGACACATTATTCATCCTTTAGGAACCGAATAAAAGCTAGCAGCTGGGCTTTGCCGCTAACGTTAGTGGATTTATCAACTTGAAGAGACCACAGCAGAGGCACTTCATCGTCAGTCACGTCGAAGTGTTCGCAGATTTGATCTTGTAAATCAGACGATAAGTCTTCAATTCTGAGCGAGATATTATCATTTGACAAAGGAACTTTTTTATCTTTTTCGGCGGCATCGGGTCCAAGGATAGTTTCAACAACTATTGCTAAAGCTGGTGCAATGATTGATTCAACCTCTGTGTATGCTTTCTTGCGTTTTTGTTAATATCTGAGCAACCTTATAACTTGCAATCAATTCCTTTTTCTGGCAGCTTTAGGTACTTTGTAAGTTTCTTAGCTTGTTTATTTTGTTGAGCCCTGATGTTTTCAAAGTATACCTTCGGTTGCGCTTTTATAGCTGGATATTTTGTTTGCAAGTGTCTCTTCAATTTGCACTGCAGATCAGACAGAATGGCAATGGAGCATCTTCAGGTCCCGAAGATATGAAACCATATCCGATGTCATCTTCTTTGTACCTTCGTTTGATTCCTTGCTTTTCATTTAACGCTTTCGCAGTTACATTTTTGCTAACGTATTTCTCCATGGATAACAATGAATAAGGCTTAGTGATAATTTGTTATTATCAGTATACACCTAAAAAATTGACATGAAACGCATCGCTTATTATTATCGTTACCAATTTAAGAACTGCTGTGCGTCTGCTAAGGCGGCCTACATTTGAGTCATTATAATAATATATGTATAGTTAAAAAATTTCATAACCTGAATAAATAACAGCCCTTTCCGTCAAAATGGAGCGATCCACTACTACTACTGGTCATTGCAAGTGGAGATGTCATCGCAACATAAAACAAAAATTTAATAGTAGTCAGACCTGTGTAACGCCTGCACGTGTGGCGTTCTGAAAACTCCCGCGGCACACCTTCTAATCTTCGGCGGCACACTAGTGTGCCGCGGCACACAGTTTGAGAAACACTGCCTGAACGAGTACAGCACGTAACCGGCCTATTAAAAGAACATGAACGTATCGAGACGACATAGATCTAGAGAAGTGGTTCCTACACCTTTTTTGTCTCATAGACCCCTTGGCATGTTTTCTTGTTTTCGGTAGTTCCTTTCTTAGCTAATTATCCATTTTTTTTAAATTTCATCAGCTTCAAATTTGTTTTGTATCCTCTTATTTCTAAGTCGTGTTATAGATGAAATTCAAGTGAAATCGGTACAAAATAAAAATCTAATATTTATTGCTTAAATTTACCTAACTATTAGTCGTCCGCTTTGATAGTAAAACTTCCATATGGTCTTCATTGAGTTAGGTTAAATATTTATTAACTCTTTCTGTCCGTAATTATTTTCCTCGTTCCGATAGTATAATTCATTTTGCTCATTTGTATTTCACTATCCTTTTCTGATTTAACTTTAATAACTTTGTTTATTTGTCATCAGAAAATGTTTGGTATAACGAATTGTAGGAGAATGCACGCTCTTTTTCAGAACACAAGTTCAAGTTTATAAATGCACGAAATCAATTTAGTCTAATGGGGTCAGATGGGAAAGAGTTAAAACGTCTTGATTAGTGATGTCCAGGTTTTTTTTTCCTAAAAATGGGCGACTTACTGAAATATTTTCCCTGTATTTCAAAGAAATAGAACACATTGAAAAATACTGTAAAGACAATTTTTTATTATTAAATGTAAAAAAAAACAAAGAAATGATTATTTATTTTCGTAGGGACAAGAAGGAAAATGATATTGTTTCTGTAGCTGGAGAGACTAGTGAAATTGTGCAAACCTTTAAATACCTTGGTACTATCCTAGACAATAAACTAAATGTTACTGCAAATACTGATTATATCAGCAAAAAAGGGCAGCAAAGATTACGATTACTAAGAAAACTGTCCTCGTTTAATGTTAGCGAAAAGGCCTTGGCTATGTTTTATCACGCTCACATCTGCAATATTTTAAGTTTCCATATCACTGCCTGGTATGGCAATCTGAGCATTAAAAAGAAAAATAAACTTTATAGAACAAACCCCATTTGGGCAGTTGTTTGAGACAAACATCTATCAAAAAGCTAACAAGATCCTCGAAATAAAGAATCACCCTTTGTGTCAGGATTTCGTGATTTTGCCATCACAAAAGAGATACAAGACACCGATAGCAAAGACAAACAGACACAAACACTCTTTTGTTCCCCTAGCAATCAAATCATTAAATAAGAACAATCTGGTATAGACTTTGTGACATGTAAACTATGAGTGAGTCTGGTGTGAATGTACACTTTGGTTTCTTATAGTTTCAATGTTTTTTGTTTGGTGTAATGCACAAATTGTAAGACAAATTTCCATACGGATAATAAAGATTATAATTATTATTATTATTATTAGGGAAAAAACAACAACTTTCTGAGGCTATTCCATAATATACAACAACAAATATCTTTGTGAAGTCAATCAGCTGGTATCTTTTTTTTTAAAATTGTTCTTGAAGCTCTTCAGTAGTATTTATTCCAAGTAGTTCATTTTGTAATGTTACGTGCGTCTCTTTTCTGTCACCGTCATAGGAATGATCCAAGTACCATAGTCATAGTCAATGTTACGTGCGTCTCTTTTCTGTCACCATCATAGGAATGATCCAAGTACCATAGTCATAGTCAATGTTACGTGCGTCTCTTTTCTGTCACCATCAAAGGAATGATCCAAGTACCATGGTCATAGTCAATGTTACGTGCGTCTCTTTTCTGTCACCATCATAGGAATGATCCAAGTACCATAGTCATAGTCAATGTTACGTGCGTCTCTTTTCTGTCACCATCATAGGAATGATCCAAGTACCATAGTCATAGTCAATGTTACGTGCGTCTCTTTTCTGTCACCATCATAGGAATGATCCAAGTACCATAGTCATAGTCAATGTTACGTGCGTCTCTTTTCTGTCACCATCATAGGAATGATCCAAGTACCATGGTCATAGTCAATGTTACGTGCGTCTCTTTTCTGTCACCATCATAGGAATGATCCAAGTACCATAGTCATAGTCAATGTTACTCGCGTCTCTTTTCTGTCACCATCATAGGAATGATCCAAGTACCATAGTCATAGTCAATGTTACGTGCGTCTCTTTTCTGTCACCGTCATAGGAATGATCCAAGTACCATGGTCATAGTCAATGTTACGTGCGTCTCTTTTCTGTCACCATCATAGGAATGATCCAAGTACCATAGTCATAGTCAATGTTACGTGCGTCTCTTTTCTGTCACCGTCATAGGAATGATCCAAGTACCATAGTCATAGTCTTCTCAAAACGTGTGACACAATCAGACTAGAGCTTATTTCAAAGTTCAACCTAAGTCAAAACATAAGTCAGAATATAAGTCAACACACCATCCTCATTACGTGTTAGTTTGACTGTTTTGAATTGGGAAATTTGGCCTACATATTTTGCTATAACCAAGGCAAGCATAACCATTGTCCGCCAGTGGTCGATTAAAGACCAGCTTAGGCGCCAACTTGCCTTCAGAACGAGACAGCTGGATACGCATTTGAGACCAAAAGAAAATCCGCTGCCGAAGACATCGAAAATAAAATCGTAATACTTTCCTATTATCTACAACAAAATAGCACCAATAGTGTACATCAATCATTCGTAAAACATCAAGATCCTCCTCCCCTTCCCCGGCCTAAAAAATACAACTTAACGAGGAGACAGTTCATTAACCCCATGTACCAGAAACATCTAAATGTACCCCCTCCCCCATTCCCTCTTTTCCCATCGCACTTTGATCAGACACATATTTTATGTCTCAATTATGGGGTCTCAACTGCGTCTCCATGTCTGCCATGGACGTAACGTTACATTCCTCTTCACATGGATCCCCGGGAACTGCTCGATTATATTCTACGTGTAGTCGTCATGTTATGTTCTAAAAGCGATACCACGGAATGGTGATTGAATCGTCATAATCGATCACATGGGAGTCGGAATCGCCCAGGCTTCGGCGCTGACTGAAGCTATAAATTTGTCTAGGATTACATTCATAGTTGTGAGGATAAAAAATAATTGAACTCTGACCTCGATCAATGACATAGACAGCGAGAAAACGTTAATGGACAGATGTGGGAAGTGCTTAATTTTGTAATGGGCTAATGTTGGTAGTATAACGGTATGTCGTTTTGGGCTTATGCTGGTAGTAATTAAGGGTATGTCGTATTTGGCTTATGTTGGTAGTACCTTAGGGTATGTCGTATTTAGATTATGTTGGAAGTTGGATGTACTTTAGGGTATGTAGTATTGGGTTTAAGTAGGAAATAAGTTTAAGTATGTAGTACAAATGTCGGATGGCTGCCTGGTCGTGCGGTTTGCGCACTGGACTGTCGTAAAACAAAAATAATAAAAAAAAACAAAAAAACAAAATAATGCAATTTATTAAAAAGCTACCTGGATCTAAATCTAAGCCAATACTTAACTGAAGTTTGCATAGAGTAATTAATGCAGCATGCGACCAAGGTTCCGTAAGCTTCTTGAACATATTGTGTCACCAAAATGAAACAAAAAGAGTATTCTAACTTATGTAGTCTAAAGTGTGTATAAACCTAAGCCTAAGACGGTAGCCTAATATAAAGAGGACTAACTCAGCGTTTACTACCACTTCAGTCAAGTCTGTTTCCCTTGTTTGAGATACCAAAGTAATGTATCACCAATAGTTAATGAACTAATTGGTTATTTTTAGCAACCCCCGAAAGGGGAAAAGACGCTATTAGTTTTGTGTGGAATGTCTGCCGTTTAGATCTCGTAAACTAGAAAAGACATCTTAATATTTTAGACCATTTAAAGTTCTGATGCAACGGCTACTTTTTTATTTTATGAAAGCGAAAAATGTATTTTTTAAAATCACTTAAGCAAGCAGTTTTTTCATAAAAATACACCACTTTTACAACTATTAACTATTAAATGTAACAAACAAGGGAGGCTCTCAGATACGGTCACACGAAGGATACGATATTTGAAACACATCTGTGCAAATGGTTATATATTTTTTGTCAAAAAATATTTTTTTTACATTTGTATTGCCAAGTTTAGTAAGTTCTGTCATATTAACTACTAGATTTACACACAAAAAAATGTTTACTTTTTTTTTAAAGACAAACAAATCTATTTAATATGCATATAAGTTGGACATAATTTAAAACTACAATTAATAAGTAGTTTTTCATATTAACGCGTGAACTTCAATGACGCAATAGAAACTAATACATGCAACCAAAGGGGAATATTTTTTTAATGGAAATTTATTGTATTATTGAGACTTTTAATAAGAGATTGACCCTTTACAAAACAATTAGACCAATTAGATAATCATTATAAGACATCAGTTAGGCCAGGTTCACATCTAACTTCACATTCACTTTCACCTATCCCTTGTTTGCTGGACCGTTGGGGCACCACACAAGATCTGTCAACCTTCTTTTTCCATTCTTCTCTGTCATTTGCCTTTGATAGAATTTCATTCTGATATTCTTTCTGAAAATATTGAAATCTGCCTTTTTACCAGCCTGGGTGGACCACTTCGGGGGCCGATTTTGAGTGTGTGTTTCCACACAAACTGTCTTTGTGTCTTTCTACTGTTGTCAAGTAAAAGAAATATTTGTGCAAAATTTTAGCTTCATCCGAGATTGGGTGTCGGATAAATAACGTGTACAAATGTTTTGCCAGACAGACAGACACATAGACAGAGTTAATATAAGCTATATAAAAATATCTCCATAAGCTCGAATTAGAAATGACTTCAACAGTTACAATCACTTTTACTTGTAACCTCCATAAAGTGAAATGTTAGGAATGTCCATATTGTCCCCATTCTTAGATCGTGATTAAATCCTGAACCAGTTGATAGAAGATTTTGATAGAGCCTGCATTTTACGTCTTAAGAGATGATCTTTTTACCTTCGCTACTTCTCATATGACTTAAGAGGCCAATCCTTGCTACACAGCTGTGGTCACAGGTTGGGCATCTGTAAACACCAGAAACTGCAGCATTTTCACCCTTCTTTCTACTTCTGGGGTGTACGCCATCTGCAATCGAGGACCCTTCCTTTATGCTCTCTCTCCATCTGGATCTATCAGGCGCCTCATTTTACCAACCCTTTAATGCCCGTATAATGAAACAACTTTTGGTGTGTGCAATATTTGTTTCATCTCAGATATTGAGACAATTTTGTCCTGAACATCCGGTCAATGACCAGCTCCCCCTCTCCCACAGTATGGTCCACTCAATTTGACAGATCCAATTTTCCTTCATCGTGTCAGCGGCGTTGCCCGTAAATTAAATCCACCGCCTCCTACCCCCTTCTCTTTTTTTTTCAATATGATGTGCACGATGTCAAAGTTCAGAGGTCAGTGGTCATTTGTACTTCATGTTTCGAGATCCTCTTGATAAGGAAAAACTGTCTTGCTCCCAAAGAAAGACATGCAAGGTGACGGTCATCTCTGTGGTCAACTTTTATATTTTACTTTTTTACCACCATTTCGTCCTAGGGGTGGTCCAGTCGGGGCCCGCCTGAGTTTGTGTAATAATACAATCTCTCTTTGTAATCTGTGTTTTTCCCCCTGTTTTTCTTGACACTGACTCTTTCTTGTTGTTCTAAAGTGTCTTCCAATAACATCTCTTGGTAGAAGTGTATTAGATTTAGAAGTGTCCATGTTTGGCCGAACTATGGTCATAGTTTTTCTTGGGTGGCCGAAGTGCACTAAGAACAACAGAACTTTTTCTCTAGCAATCTTACGGAAGTAGTTTTCTTCTGGTCAGTTCAGACTTCAACCTTTTCTACATAGTTGGTGGCAATAGAGGTTTGTAAAGATTCAAGGCTTATTATACATTGATATTGAAATAAACACAATAACCGGAGAAATAAATAAAGAGATGGTAAGACTACATTCTAATTGTGCTCAATCTTGACTTTCACAATAATTGCATTGTTTTTATTTTATTTGAATCACTACTTCAGTTTGTGGTCAGTGTATGGGATTATTATCATTTCTTTTGGCTTCTGTTTTCAATTGTTCTCATTATTCTCGTTTCTGTTTCTTACCTTCAATACACTTACAAGTAGACTATTAGACATGTGGGGACGTCTCTATATTGTGGGGGAAAAAAAGACGCAGAGAAAAAAAAATCAAAAGAGGCTTGGCTAGACATACAATGCAAAGAAAACTAACAAGCAATAGAAAAAAAGAATACCTTTAAAAAATTAAAGCTTATTTAAGGGATGGAAACGCTAAGTACTGCCATTTATCTGAAAATCATGGGGTTTAATTATTTAACTTTTTTTTATTGATTCATGGCATGTCACGTTTAATGAGTAATTGTGGGAAGTTTTAACTTGATTCGAGAATGGGAAACAGAAGAAAAAAAAACATGTTCAAACGTTTGGACCAGACAGACAGACAGACAGACAGTGAGTTGATAGAAGCTTTGTAATAGATATTGCAAAACAGGCACCTGAGTGGAACCAACAAATAAAAGAAAGACTTGAAGGCCAAGGCAAACATGGAGCAAATCAGTAGACCAAGAAGTAAAGACAGTCAGATGGACATGGACACAACTAAGAGCGATTCCCCAGAACTGAGATCAATGGCGTAGTACTGTTGAGGCCCATCACTGGACGTTAAAAAGAAAGAAAAGTTTTAGTCTACGCAGGTTGCAGTCACTGCTGCGTGCATCAATGGCAGACGTTGAGAAGTCACTAGAATGTAAACACAGGCGTCAAGACAGTCTGACGTCCCCTGGGGCGGATTAAGAAGTAAAGGTTTAAATATATGACGTAATCCTTCATCCCTCCTCCTGTTTTCAACAAAGACCCGCTCCTACTCTATAAACTATTCCATTCCCCAAGGCCACGACATCAGCATTATGACCCAAATACACCACGTTATTTACGTGTGCTTAGTCAGGGTCAGATTTACACATGAATATGCCCTAAGCTATTTGTATATGTCCAGATATCATATGTCAGTATTGCATACAGTTTTCTGATATTCAGAGGGTTTAACTGACATATAATTAAGAAGTATAATAAATCTTTTAAAGAAATTTTATATTTCTTAAACAATTCTAAATAAAAAAAAGGCAATCGCAGAACGACCAGCACAAGGAATATATCTAATATAGTTATGATACCTGTTTATCTTCAACATTATTTCCTGCATACCTTCTATTTGATAGACATTACTGGCCTGCACGTTGACTAAAATCTATTTTGAACACGCTTGTAGTTGAGCTGTGCACAATGGACCTCATTCACCAATCGTAAACAAGCAACATTTAGTCACGTGATAATATTGATAAAACAACGAAAAAAAACTGTCACGTGAAAGCCATTGTGTATTAAAAATTAGATCGTAATTTGTATAAAAGAGATAGAGAATCACGTGGCTAAATGTTGTTAGTTTATGATTGGTGAATGAGGTCCATTGTAGCCAGACTTTTCCAATACGTAGCCCATTATCTGGTGAAACCTACCTTACACTAACAATGAGCTGATCAATATGGGACCGATCCGGGCTAGAATCTACAGTGAAAGTACCATGCAGTTCTTAAACCGTCCAAGATGAAGTCTCTTACTTCATTTGCCATACTTTTGATAAATTCATAGCAGAAGATTTAGAAGGCAAAATAGGACACAATATTCCTATTCACATTTTAAAAAAAATATGGCTTGGTAAAAAAAAAAGAAACAATTTGTTACAAGTTCGAATGATCCAAAGAGGTTGCCTTTGTGAGCTGAATCAAGTAGATCACGCTCTGCTAGAGTAAATAGGACTTTCACAATTCGTTCATGAACATATTTTACAGAACTGTTATTTACTACAAATGTTCTGCTAGAGGCCGGTGTGGACAGTATAGAAGCACCAAGTACAATTGGACATCTGCGCTGGGTCGGACACCTATCCCGCACGGGAGACGACGGCATGCCAAAGGCGATCTTTTTGGTGAGCTTAAAGGAGGTCGGTGTAAAAGAGGTGCCCCCCGTAAGCGCTATAAAGATCGACTCAGGCGCCATTTCGCCCTCATTGGCATAGAGGAAAGTAGCTGGCAGCAGATGGCCTCTGAAAGAGACAGTTGGAGGGCTCTCACAAAGGCTGCGGGACACACATTTGAGACCCAAAGGAAAGCTCTTATTGAGGACATGCGCAGAACAGAAAACGTAAACAAACCTCCAATAGACAACAGCTTTGTCTGTTATAATTGCGGAAAAATATGCTGGTCACAGATGATTCATATAGTCACGTGAAACACTGCAGTCAACTTTAATCTTCGGAATCGCCAAATTATTTATTAATTTTCTGTTCCTAATAACTTCGAGTTATATAGCTGTTATGCCAATCAGTAAATTCATTGCTTTTATTTGTGTGGAAAAATTTTTTTACAATAGTTAACACATGACACGTGACCACTTCTGGCGAATAACCATTCTTAGAAATTAGGGAAGGGGGCTAAATCTATCGGGGCCCCAAGCTAAGGCTTAGTTTGTTTGCCTATATGTAAATGTAACACAGTGCTTGGAAAAGTGGCAATGGTTTAACTAGGCATTGGTTTAACTAGGCACTGGTTTAACTAGACCATTTAGGAGCGTGATCGTTTCTAACAAGATTGTAAAGCCCTATTGTATTCGGCCAATAAAGCTGTATCGTATTTATTTTACATATATATATATATATATTATTATATATATACATCTGTCTAATTAGTCTCTAGTTAGAATAATTTGTATTCTGTGTATTTAATGCAAAGTACTTTTAGAGTCTAAGCGATACATTCCCATGGGGCTTGATGGTGATCTTCAAAGTAAACTTTTCTTGTAACTCAAACTCACGGAAAGGGCACTACGTCGTACAGACGAGTAAGTTATTGATCCTTAAGTAATTGATTACAAATGTGGAAAAACAACAACCCGAACAAAGTACTTGATGCACTGCTGTTAGAGTAGAGTTCTTTGGAGAAAGTTAAATATTGAATTAAGACACGCCTTTAGTGTAGAAGATGTCATTAATGGGAAGTTTTTGTGTTCTTTCTGTATTTATAGATACTGTCATACGCCGAACAAACATTTCAATAGACTGATAATTCTAGAGTGTTTTCTTCTATTCTGGTCCATCTCTCACACATTCACGCGATCTTACTTTTCAATTAACAAATTTACAAGCATATTTATTTAGCTTGTTTGATTAAAACCAAAGCTAGACTGAAATCAGTGCTTGATTTGATATTAGTGCTTGATTGGATGTCAATGCTGGATTGAATGTCAATACTGGATTGGATATCATTGCTGGATTGGATGCCACTTCTGGATTGGATGTCAGTGCTGGATTGAATGTCATTGCTTGATTTGATGTCAGTTGATGTCATTCGTAATAAAGCTCTAGAATTATCCATTATTTCAGATGGATGTTAGTGCTGGATTGGATGTCAGTGCTTGGTTGGATGTCATTGCTTGGTTGGATGTCATTGCTTGATTTGATGTCAGTGCTTGATTGGGTATCAGTGCTGGATTGGGTGTCATTGCTTGATTTGATGTCAGTGGATACCGTTCGTAAAAAATCTATAGAATTATCCATTAGTTCAGATGGATGACAGCGCTGAATTGGATGTTAGTGCCGTATTTCAGGTAGTGCTGGATTGAATGTCAGTGCTTGATTGGATGTCAGTGCTTGATTGAATTCATCTCGAAAACAGCTCCAAAGATTTTCCCAGAAATTTGACACTTGATGTAAAATGTTGGGAAAATGATTACTAGCTCAACTGCCACACATGGTTAAAGTTTTTGTTAATTTGTTCAAACTATAATAAGAAACACATTTACATTTAGCAAGAGAACCAGACAATATTTCTCTTGAACAGCCTTCATGTCTTCGGGTATTTCCGCACTTAGTTCCTATTCATTCTAGAGTTGAATAAAATAATGTCCAGGGACGTTTTGTGATCTCCATCACAACTTCAAAGATGAGACTTGAAAATGTTTAAATAAATCAAAACTATCAAATATCAGTCTAAGAAAAACAAAAGTAATTAGCGAAAAGGTTAATTGGAATCTCTGTTGTCCACATTGTTAAATAGAACAAAGTGAACTCAAATTTTATGAGCCTCGCACATTGATCTCTAAATTGAAACTCTAAAGGGTTGAACTTGTTCTCGGGCTATATTGTTTTGTTGGAAATAATTTTGTTTGTACAATGTATTGTTTGAGTTGACGAGATGGAAAGTGCCAATGTTGTACTTAATGTTTCAACAAAATGTTAACTTCAAACAAAGAGAAGTGTTTTGTTTAGGAGAAACGTACATCTAGAGTGGAAGTTATGTCAAAGCAGCCACTGAGGAGACACATCTTCAAGATGTAGTTATAGTTCTTCAGTATATGTTGTTGTAGCTGTCTCTTTAGAGATGTTGTTGTAATTGTGTCTTCAAGAGACCTGGCTGTTGATGTGTCTTACAGTGTCGTAGATGTAGCTGTCTTCAATATATGGTGTTGCAGTTGTTTCTTCAATATATGCTGTTGCAATTGTTTCTTCAATATATGGTGTTGCAATTGTTTGTTCAATATATGTTGTTGCAATTGTTTCTTCAAAATATGTCGTTGCAATTGTTTTTTTAAAATATGGTGTTGCAGTTGTTTCTTCAATATATGGTGTTGCAATTGTTTCTTCAAAATATGTTGTTACAATTGTTTTTTTAATATATGGTGTTGAAGTTGTTTCTTCAATATATGATGTTGCAATTGTTTGTTCAATATATGGTGTTGCAATTGTTTCTTCAAGATATGGTGTTGTAGCTTTATATGATGTGTAATGTAGCTGTATCACCACGCAAACGTCTTTGGAATTTACTTTAGCTATTGCCTAAACCTATGAGTTCTTTTGGTTTAAGAAACGTTAATAATTAATGTTTTTCTAAGGGTCAGTAGGATGATTTCCTTAAAAATAAATGACCAACAGCTAATGAGAGGTCAAAGTCCAAGAGAAAACTTAACAAAAGTTTGGGAAACGTCGAAACATTTTTTTTCACCAGGATTTGAACTCTGACATTTTGGCATTCGATCAGACTTCTTTGTTGTTAGCACCACAATGTATAAACAGCAAGGATTACCACGAGAGGGAGACATAGGAAAATATACTAAGGGTTACCAGACGTCTGGGCCCTGTCCTCCTCTTTGGGGCCCTGTCCTCCTTTTTGGGACCCTGTTCTCCGTCTTAGTGTATTACCTAACCCAATGACATTGTATCCATCAAAAGAAATAAGTCTTCAAATATCATTATGAAACAAATAAAGACAATCACGAAAACCAGAAAGATAACAAGTTGTAATTGAATAACTTCCACGTCAACAGATGTTAGTATATTTAGAGCATAATTTAAAAAAGAAAACTTTTACTCGTAGCTACTAGAGAATGTAAAGTTACTTGTGAAATTCCTACAAAAAAGTTAATAGTTTAGATTTTCGCTGATCAACGCAACTTGGACACAAGTAAGGATTAGACTATCATTGCATTAGAGGCAAAACTCTCTGACAGTAAGACGTCAGAAAAATCGTACATAAAGTTCCAGATGTACGTTTGGGCGAAAGGTTAACCATTTAAAAGTCGCTACACAGGCTACATGGTATTGTAGTTTTAGGGTTTGATGACCTGACTTGTTTCAACACCTATAACTTTAACGTATCTTATACATTACAGACGTTCTTAACAGAATATACTTTTAAGCTACGAGTAGCCATATGTCAATGTATTCGTGCATGCTAATTAGAGACTTATATCTGCTAAGTCATTGGTTTTCCCGGCTGATTCAAGATATCCGTTCCATGTTCTAATGGCAGAAGCAAAAATAAATAAATAAAACTTGAACGAATGAACCTAGCTTTGAAAGTTTTACTTTTTACAATTATTTTAAAGTATTTGTCCTCCTATTTGTCTTCCTACTATTTGTCCTCCTATTTGTCTTCCTCCTATTTGTCCTCCTATTTGTCTTCCTACTATTTGTCCTCCTATTTGTCTTCCTACTAATTGTCCTCCTATTTGTCTTCCTACTAATTGTCCTCCTATTTGTCTTCCTACTAATTGTCCTCCTATTTGTCTTTCTACTATTTGTCCCCATATTTGTCTTCCTACTAATCGTCCTCCTATTTGTCTTCCTACTAATTGTCCTCCTATTTGTCTTCCTACTAATTGTCCTCCTATTTGTCTTCCTACTAATTGTCCTCCTATTTGTCTTCCTACTATTTGTCCTCCTATTTGTCTTCCTACTATTTGTCCTCCTATTTGTCTTCCTACTAATTGTCCTCCTATTTGTCTTAGTACTAATTGTCCTCCTATTTGTCTTCCTACTAATTGTCCTCCTATTTGTCTTCCTACTTATTGTTCTCCTATTTGTCTTCCTACTATTTGTCCTCCTATTTGTCTTCCTACTAATTGTCCTCCTATTTGTCTTCCTACTAATTGTCCTCCTATTTGTCTTCCTACTAATTGTCCTCCTATTTATCTTCCTACTAATTGTCCTCCTATTTGTCTTCCTACTAATTGTCCTCCTATTTATCTTCCTACTAATTGTCCTCCTATTTGTCTTCCTACTAATTGTCCTCCTATTTGTCTTCCTACTAATTGTTCTCCTATTTGTCTTCCTACTATTTGTCCTCCTATTTGTCTTCCTACTAATTGTCCTCCTATTTGTCTTCCTACTATTTGTCCTCCTATTTGTCTTCCTACTAATTGTCCTCCTATTTGTCTTCCTACTAATGGTCCTCCTATTTGTCTTCCTACTAATTGTCCTCCTATTTGTCTTCCTACTATTTGTCCTCCTATTTGTCTTCCTACTAATTGTCCTCCTATTTGTCTTCCTACTAATGGTCCTCCTATTTGTCTTCCTACTAATTGTCCTCCTATTTGTCTTCCTATTAATTGTCCTCCTATTTGTCTTCCTACTAATTGTCCTCCTATTTGTCTTCCTACTAATTGTTCTCCTATTTGTCTTCCTACTATTTGTCCTCCTATTTGTCTTCCTACTAATTGTCCTCCTATTTGTCTTCCTACTAATTGTCCTCCTATTTGTCTTCCTATTAATTGTCCTCCTATTTTTGTCTAATTGTTTTCATTTGTCCTCATATTTGTCCTCCCTTAGTGTGCAAGTATTTAAGAGCCCTAAATATACTTGATTTCACGTAACATTGCCAACTAGTAAGATTCTGTCAATTCTTCGCCGTCCCCACCACCTGCCACCGTTTGTATGCCAGACTGACTCACAGAGTTTAATGTGAGAAATGAGAAACTCTCGTGACGTCTGCTATAACAGGACGGCGGTCAGTTTGTTGACATTGGAGGCACGCTACTCAGCACTGAATAGGATATGTCTCAGAGGCGTATCTGATCAGCCCAATGTTCTAGCCTGGTCATCACAGTGGGTGACATTTTTTTTTTCTGCTTTTACTTAATTGTAATCCACACACACACACACACACACACGCGCGTATAGATATTCTCATGTACTTCTTCAACCCGCTATTCTGATAAAGTTATTACATGCAATCATTCTAGGAGATCTTTGGCTTTTGTGAGAACGTACGTAAAATGTTGCTCTCTCCTTTAGACCATAGGACAGTAGTTATTAATGTTTATTTATTCTGACTGACCACCATGGATGAAATGGCTGCTTGGTCGTGCGGATTGTCTTTTGAATTTATCGATGGTCCCGGGTTCAAACCCTGCCCGCTCCCATCCCCCGTCGTCCTGCGGGAGGTTTGGACTAGGAAGTAAACTATCTTCAACTCTGAAGGAACATCCGAAACATGGAAAACAAACAAACAAATGTTCATCCAGTAATAAGAGATAATAGCCTTGTCCCGTCTCGCTCTCTCCACACACTTACACACACACACACACGCACCCACCCATATATATATATATATATATATATATATATATATATATATATATATATATATATATATATATATATATACATATATATATATATTATGGACGATCTATATCGTAATATTCCAATGAGAAATGAGATGTGTTGGAGCAAATACTCCACAAATACTTTTAAAATTTTAATGAACCTTTTCTCAGGGATGTGAGCTCTAGATATTAAGTTCAGAAGCCAAACGCTCTATCATTAGATTCACACATATCCTTATTACATTTGTTAAAACAAGCAATAGAAAAAAATCTTTTAATTAAAAAACAAAGCTTATCTAAAGGAAAGAACCGATAATTACTGTCATTTATCTGAAAATTGCAGAGCTTAGCCCCCTTTCTGCTATTTAAAATAAAATCAAGGAATTTATTCTAATTGATTAACTATTGGGTTATTTTTTTGGATTGATTCGTATATTGTCATCAACTATGAATAATTATATACACAATTTCAACTTGACCTGAGAATGGGAAGTGAGAGAAAAAAGGTATCAAACACAAGAATGGGATGAAATCCATATATGCATTAACATTTATCATTAAGTAGCATTTCCCCCCCCCCCCCTTATTTCGATATCAAACAAACTAATTTGATTGTATTTGAATCATGTTTTGTCAGGTACAATGAATAAGTGTGCAAAGTTTCAACTTGATCCGACAATGGGAACTGAGAGAAAATAAGATGTACAAACTTTTGACCAGACAGACAGAGAGTTGAGATAAACTTTGTCATACTGCTACGAGTTGGCTACTATATAGTCGAGGACTTTGGCGGCAAGAAATATCTACATTTACTTGTTTTCTTAAAAAACATTTGCTTGATTCCGTTCTGTCGGCACCCTATGGTGGATAGATCAAATACCAAATCACGACTCCACCATCAGTAACATACAAGAGCTCCCCCCCCCCCCAGGAAATCTAAAAATAGCAGGCCGTCAGTTCACCACGAAGTCAAATAACGAAAAGGGAAGTGTGTAGTCCAACTTGAGCGTCTGCAGCGGACACAAGGAGAACAAAAAATGTGGACAACGTCCACGGTGACTAGAAACCCCATCTGTTTCCCGGGGAAACCTGATCGCAAGTACCAGATGACGTTTCGCATGGTCAACATTCAACAACTATCTAGCGGTATCGATTCCAGTCTGTAGTACCCCCCCACCCCCCCACCCAGTAGTCAGTAGTCTCTCCTCTCTCTCCATCACGACGGTCTTCGTTTCCGAAATATTCAGTCCACAATGACCAAGAAAAGCTCTGTCTTGTCACAGCATGTTTACAGCTGGGGACATTTGTAGACATCTTCTGCGTCTTAAAGAACGTGTTCAACTCATAGGTCAGAGGGAAAGTTAGATGCGCCTGGGGATCTGTGGGGCCTGAATCCTAGCAGAATACAGAAACTACGTATTTTTCAAAGCATTTAATAGTTTTTGAGCACATTTTAGCTCTGCATAAATATCTCAGTTCTTATGATTGTAGCGAAAACAAAAATGTAAATACCGATATAATAATGATATTAGTTCTGGATTATTTTGTTGAAATGGAAACGTTTAGTCAATACATTTTTTTGATGTACAAATACTCTTGGTTTAGGTCTGCAAGGGTCTACACAATGAAAAACGTCTTTCATAAGTGTATGCTTACAGAGTTGGCAATTCTTGTTTCAATAAGAAATATTTTGTTGTACATTTAAGTTTCAGTGAAAATGAAATATTTCTTTGCCATTATACTTTATAATTAATTGATTAATCCAATTAATATTTCCTTCTTGAATAAATAAAAATATTAAAACAATGCTTTTTGAAGTCACTTCCTGACAAAATTGTTAGCTTACAGCTAGAAGACTGCCACAATCATATATCAATTACGCGTAGTGTCCCTCAGGTTCAACAGAATATGGGATAGGTGAGGTTCAAGAAACTGACCAATATTTATTTATTTTAAGTTTGTAGAACTTCGTGAGTCTGAATTTAAAAAAAAATCTAATTTTAAGAGATTTAATTTTTGGCCCTATTTGACACCTATAATGTTTAGACGTCACGTCCAGTCTTTACAGCCAGAGTGTTGGACTCTTGGTTCTACTGTACTCCAGTAGTCTAGTCACAGATGTGTTGGATTAAGTCCCCTTAATGTAAACAAGCCATTTCTCCCTCACGCATTCTCCGATCAAGTTGATACTTAAAACAATTATTTATTGTACTTAAGAAAACATGAATCAATGAACACAAAATACGCAATTAATCAATTAATTATTGGTAATTAATTCTTTATTTTTGATATCGAATAAGAGAAATAGCTAATACATTATTGGTAGATATAATTTTAAGGACGGAGTTCTTCCCCTTTAGATATTTCATTTTAAAAAGAATTTTTTTTTATTTTGCTTGTATTTCTCTTATGTTTTGTTGTAGCTGATGAAGGTCTCGTGGTCCACATGTCTTTACTTTAGTCCAGTGAGTTGTCTGCAACAAAATGTCCAAACGAGCTCATGATAACAGTGTTAGTAGGGAATCAATGAAAAGTATAGAAATGATAAACTTTATGACCTGACACATTTCTTGAGCTATGAAGAGTTAACATGGCACGAAAACGTGAATGCTCGATTCCCAGTTGACCAGACAATTAACAGGGAAACGTAGCCAGGGTGTAGAACTGCTTGTCCTTAAGTGTTCTGAGAAGATTTAAGGTGTTTGCATGGGAGTAAGCTTAAATTGGGTGGGATATAGTCCGCCCTTGGGATGGCGTGAGGGGTGGAAGTCTATGTGAAAGTAGAACGTTTTTGCTTGCAGTTGCAGAGAAGATGACGCCTAGACTACGTATATACTAACTTAAAGAATGTTGTCGTTTAATGCACTGTTATTTTTTGTACGACTAACTCTGTATGTTACTTGTACGGTTAGATTTTTTCAATCGATTTGTCCACCACTTTTAACCATCCAATCGTCATCAAATTATGTTTGTAAGCTCATTCTCGATGGCAACACATGAATCAATAAAAATTAAATAAATTAGTTAATCAGTTAGTCGTAATTAACTAATTTTATATAGAGAGAAAATGTACTAATCTAACGTGTGTGGATAATTAGGCAACTAGAATTGAAAGATAGAGCAAAATAAAATAGTCAATTATAATGATTATATTAAAGGATGCATCTTAATGTAAAGATGATATGAAACACTGAATGTACATTACTTAATTCTAAAAACACTACACCATTGTCACATCAAACTTGATCTGAGAAAGGGAAGTGTGAGAATTAATGCGTAATAGATTCAACCCTGACACAAAGAGTTGTGAAATAAAAACTATAGAGGCGTAACAGTGTCAGTTTTAAAGTTAGCGGAGAATCAAAAGAAAAGGAAACACAGACAACACAAACACACACGCACGTTTAACATGTTTCGGATGTTGAATTAGATGTGAAGATAATTACATAGTAACCGAAACATCCCGCTGGACGAGGCAGTGTTCGAAACCACAGAACGGCAGTCCATATAGAATACCACAGGTTCATGCATCTATCCTTACACTTAGTGAATCTCATATAAAACGTTTGTAGGGCCTCATTCACATTCAAATTCGCATTCACATTCACATTCAACGTTTTTATGAAACCATTTTAAAACTTTTCATTCCAACGTCTTCACTACAACACACGAGATAGTGGGGGGGGGGGAGTGTTCTGGACAGCACCAAACACTTTGAATGAACAAACAACCAAAGCTTATGTTAGGAGAGAAGGAGTGAACAAACAACCAAAGCTTATGTTAGGAGAGAAGGAGTGAACAAACAACCAAAGCTTATGTTAGGAGAGAAGGAGTGAAGTGTAATTGTATCAATTAGTTTGGATCAGTCATGGGATTACATTTGTCATAGATTTAGACTAACAATAAGTCTCTGGGATTAGAAATAGTTTAACATTTTTTTTTTGTTAACCGCAATTTCATGTTTTTAGCTTTCTCAGTGTGCTATGATCCTATCCCTTGTGTAGACCTATTGGAATGGAGCCGGGGTGGAAAGAACGAAGGTGTATTGGGCTGATCGCTTTTTAAATGCATTTATAAAAAAAGAGAACGACCTGAATTCGAATTCAAGGATTAAAGCCTCCTCAACCTCATCAAGTAGATACAATTACCTTCTGAGCTAAGGAAGTGCTTATGAAAATAGAATGTTTTATTGTTATCCTTAATTAGTTTCAAACTTTTCTAGCAACAAAGTATGAAGAGGACTAATTCAATTTATACCACATTAAGTTCAATTTTTTCCCTTGTTCGAGATACCAAACAAAATAATGAAATGCCAAAAGTGAACAAACGAGTTGGTTATTGTTTTTATTGACTCTTGTTTTGTCAGGTTAAAGAAATAATTGTGCGAAATTACAGCTTGATCCGAGATTGGGTCTAGGAGAAATAACTTGTACAAACGTGTTAACATACTGACAGAGTGAGTTGGTATAAGCTTTAAAAACAAACAAGCCTTGACATTGTCCACTGAAAGATTGCTTCTGCTGTGAATTCCATCTACCACGTCATTGACTTGACCAGATTTTCTGATTATTTTCTGCTAAACATTTCTTTGCTAGATTTTTAATAAACTTCCCATGAGAAGTCTAACATGGAAGTTAATCTTATATTTCATCTAAAAGACTTCAGAACATATCTCCGTGTCTTTCTTATTTAATAACTTTCATTTGATCGCTGCCTGGTAGTGTACAAAAATATGACGTTTAATTTGAGCTTATTTCCTGGTAAATAAGTTTTTTTTTTTTGTCTTGTCAATTGACCAGGTTAATGTGTATGTCCATCGAAAGGTTACGTCAGTCTGCATATATGCAGAATGTGTTGAAAGATAAGATCAGCGTTTATACCAATTCTCTGAGAGTGCGTCTCAAAATGTAGACATTACGACAAACTAAAACAAAAATAACCAACAGGTCAAACTTTTACATTCGCTCTAATGTTACTCTCTCCTGATGATGTTTCAGTCGGATTCCAGTTTTTTTTTTAGATAGTTCTGTGGTCTATACATGTGCTAACAGTTTCACTTAGTTCATTGGTTCAAATGATAAAAAACACGCACGAAAGAGGCAAAGCCACAGACCTACATATATTTATTGAATAAGGTTTATAGACATTTTCGGCACTTCGGACATGTTTCAGAATGTTATTGTTTCAGATGAAGTTTATGTACACAAATGTGGCTAGTAGATCTAACTATCTAAATGCTAATTTTAGCTCTAATATTGTTAGATTTAAACAAATATATGTTATCTTAATTCTTAATGGTGTTTTAATTCATGACAAACATGAAAGCGCTCTCTGAAAATTGTCCGACTGGTTTCCATAAAAATGTAGATCAAACAAAACGAAACCTACAATTTAAAGATAGCTAAAAAAAAGGTCTTGGACTATGCGAATTGTTTAGGATTTAGGTACCACTCAAAACTAACGATATTTCATTTTAAAAAATACGCGAATGAAAATTATCCATTGGCCGGTCTATATATATATTTTTGTCACGCGTTCAATCTACTATAGGATGTGTTTTGCTAAAACATTTTTCTTTGCTTGTTGGTTCGTCAGTTTTTTTTCTTCACTAGTTCAGAGTTAAAAAACAGCTCATTAAGCAAAAGGGAGTTAGAGCAAAAGAGTTTAAAGTCTGGAAAGGTAATCAAGCTCTCAATTAAAATCTTCTCACTAATGTATCCCTTGGCATTGATACACAGGCACAGGGTTAGAGAAAATCTATACAGTAATATTACCCACATAAACACACAGTTCAGCACAAAAACACGCTGGCCTGTCTCGCGCTAAAACTGGACAATTGACCACCAGACTGACCCATGTCCATTTCGACGTGTGGACACTTAAAGATAAAAAGGTTAAAGCAACGCGTTGAGATGGGCTAGAAGGTGGCGTCACATGAGCCTGGCGGGGCTGATCTAAACAGTTAATTTACTTCGTGCTTGCGCTATCACAGCGTTGAGTCTAGTAGCTGTATTGTTTTCTTTTCACTGGGGCGTTTCAATTGGAATCTTACATAATCCCACTATGTTTACGTGTCTTTGTTCTCTGTATACGTTATTTCACTGAACTGGCCACAAAATGATATGACCACAGTCCAGCTTGGCCACCCACTGGACCAGCCATCGCCACCAGCAAAGTGTATATACTCTGCTTCGGATCATTAGAGCCGGTTCAATGTATTAATAGTTTACTATGCTTCGAACACTGGATACAACTTCCAAATTAGAACCAAGCAGGCCACCACCATCCACTGCCACCACCATCCACTGCCACCACCATCCACTGCCACCACCATCCAATGCCACCACCATCCCCTGCCACCACCATCCACTGCCACCACCATCCACTGCCACCACCATCCACTGCCACCACGATCCACTGCCACCACCATCCACTGCCACCACCATCCACTGCCACCACCATCCACTGCCACCACCATCCACTGCCACCACCATCCACTGCCACCACCATCCACTGCCACCACCATCCAATGACATAATAAAGGCGATTAGAGATTATCAACAACTTTTTATTTGTTTCAAAAACAACACACACACACTCACACCTACATACACACAACTTTGTCCATAGGGTTGATGAAGCAACAAATATCGAGAACTAATGTCTGTGGTCAATATTAAATGAAGGCCATATGTGGTCAATATTAAATGAAGGCCATATGTGGTCAATATTAAATGAAGGCCATATGTGGTCAATATTAAATGAAGGCCATATGTGGTCAATATTAAATGAAGGCCATATGTGGTCAATATTAGATGAAGGCCATATGTGGTCAATATTAAATGAAGGCCATATGTGGTCAATATTAAATGAAGGCCATATGTGTCTAGCCCTTGCAGAGTCAATGCTGAAAATGTAAAAGACTTGACGTGTTAACCCAATGAAGTCCATTAACAACATAACCATTCAACTGGTCTTGAGGTATGCAGCTGGACAGTCGTTCGGTCGTCTTGATGAACCAGTGTTCATAACCTACCCTGTACCATCCCTCGTCGTCCTGCGGGAGGTCTGGCGTCAGTCTGGACAAAGAAATTATTATTATTATTATTTTCAATTCTGAAGGAACATCCGAAACAAGTAAATCGTTTTAAAAACAAACCAACTCGAGATTTTAATTTTAACTGATAAATGCTATACACAACATGGCAAATACCTGGGAGTTTAAATACAATTCTACACATATATAATGAAACATCAGGTTTTGAACCGGAGGTGCTCTAAGATGAAATGCGTGGGACGTAATTATCATCTTTTTTACAAAGCTTATATCAACTCACTCTGTATGTCTGGCCGAACGTTCGTACAGGTTATTTCTCCGACACCCAATCTCGGATCAAGCTGAAAATTAACAAATTAACACATTAGTTTATTTACTATTGGTAATAAATTACTTAGTTTGGTATCTGAATCACGGGAAAGAAATAGTACTTGACTGAAGTGGTGATATAGGCTGAATTAGTCACCTTTATATTAGGCTACCGTCTTAGGCTTAGTAAACACAAACATGAAATAGAAACAATAGAAAACTACACAATCTTCCATGTTCATAGACTCTTCGCTAGCAGAGTGGTTTCCGCGTTGTCTTGAGAAGCCTGAGAAGGATTGAGCAATGAGTTAGAATTATGGTCGTTTCCCTTTATTTTTTATAAATGCTTTTTTATTGTTAGTCTACATCTATTACAAATTTAATTACACGACTGATCCAAACTAATTGAAACAAGTACGTTTAATATACGCTTTGCTTTTTAAAAAAAAGTATTTCTAAATATCTTTCGTATTTGAGGTAACGTCTATCTTATCTTCTTATATAATACAGACGTTACTTCAAAAAAGAAGATGATTACGTCCTACGCGTCATGCATTTAGTCATGCATATTAACCAATGACTTAAATTCTGCCAAGTCACTGGTTTTTCTGGCTAGCTCAGGCAACCCATTCCATGCTCTAATAGCACTAGGGAAGAAGGAGTATTTGTACAAATTTGTCCTAGCATATGGGACGAGGAATGTGCCTTTATCTTTGTGTCTTTCAGAGTATTTTATTAAATTTTGTTTTTGTATTTGAAGATTATGGTTCAGTGTTTTATGTATAATTGCTACTTTACTTTTGAGTCTTCTGTCCTGAAGGCTTCCTAAATTTAGTGATTTTACTAAAGGTGTTACTCTAGTCAAATGTGAATATTCGTTTGTTATGAATCTCACTGCTCTATTTTGTGTTTGTTCCAGTTTCTTAATGTTTTCTTGAGTTGAGGGGTCCCAAACAGTGGATGCATATTCTATTATTGGCCTAACCAAGGTTAAATAACATTTTAGTTTTATGTTCTTATTTGATTTATAGAAATTTCTTTTAATAAATCCTAATGCTTTGTTGGGATTTTTTTATAGTTTCATAAATATGTGGATTCCATGACAGTTTTTCATTTATTATAACACCTAGGTATTTTGCGTTTTTAGTCTGTATTAAATAAGATGTAGTGAACATTTCATTCATCCTATTATTAGAGCCAAAACTTCACTTCTCTTAACTTCAATCTAATTTCACTAAAGTTGAAATTAATTTTGTTTTTCAAAATTTAAATATCTATAATAGACTTACATTGTTTCCAAAGTCAGGTTTAACTAATCCATTAGTTTTAACTTTTTTTTTTCCATCAAATTAATCTAATTCATCAACTATTCAAATGTTGTCAGAGAGGCCTATGATGCATCACCTGCAACAGTTATAGAGGTCGCTACTTTCTTTATAGATCTATCTCCTGTTCTAGGATTGGTTTGATCTTTTCCCCCTAACTTCCAACAAAAGAAAACGTTTCACTCTAGACCTGGCGCCAAACATCTCCCCCCCCCCCCAATATTTTCCCTCGTCTATTGACATATTAACTAGCAGAACAAGTTTATTATCTCTGGGGAGGATAGCGCCCTTTTCCTTCCCCCCCCCCCCAAAAAAAAAAAACATTTCCCGCTTAAAATGAGACTCTGTTCCTCCAGTTGTCTTAATGTCCAGGGCAAGAGTTTTTTTTTGTTTTCGGGTTACGTCTTTGCTTGATCGCCAGTGTATCCGGTCCACTGGCGTCCAGAAGATCTGGCGCATCCTTGAGCTATATTGGAATGGATCAATACGGAAATAGGAGGCTGGGATTAGATATTGCGTGTGTGTGTGTGTATGTGTCATGAGAGAGAGGGAGGGAGGGAGGTCATTACTCTTGAAATATATATTTTTAACTGTCTGGAGGTCTTCTTTAAAAATATATTAATATCGCAGCAATAGTGCTGTCTTTTAGAGTTATTTTCTAAGTGTCTTAAGGATGTTGTGATGAAAACGTGAATTATAGTACTTTACAAGTTTAACTCGGTGTTAATGAAGTTCTTTTCCCGGAACACTAAACAATAAACACGATGCCTCCTCTTCACAATCAATGACACCCCCCCCCCCGCCCCCACTGTGAAAATCTAAAAGTGAAGACGACAATATTTGTTTTCAAATAGAGCTGATGCTTACTAAACAACCAGTACAGTACAAGAAATACTTTGCTTGAAATAACCCTCTATCTATACTCTATGCTACACATTTCGTTTCTATCTTTAAAGAGCCCATTAGTCAAGTTGTATCAATGAATAACTCGTAGGATGCAAAGTCTAATTGTATTAGGGGCGCGGTGGCTGAGTGGTAAGGGGCTTGAAATCCGAACCGAGGAGTCTCGAGTTCAAGTCCTGGAGAAGACTGTGGTAACATTAGGGGGCCTAATTCTAGTGGGAACTGGACCAAACGATGGGGAAGTAAAGGCGATTGGTCGTGCTGGTCACATGTTAACCGTCGTCTTTACATCACCTGCCTCCTATAGATGGCAAGGTCATTTACATTTACCCCTACTTTTGTATTGTTCCAAGGTCATCACGACCCTTTTTAGGGAGTAGGAAAAAACATTTTTAAAAATATATTTTTAGCCCTTATATAGTGACTATTGCTTTAGAGAGTATCCTAGCTTCAAAGGAGTACGTGGGGCGTGTTAAAAAACCCACTTCCATTCACATTGCTCATAACTTAAATTTTAAGATTTCCTACACTGATGCGAATCAAACTTTTTTACTTGAAAGAACTATAAAATGTTTCAATGTATTATTTCCACATTTCCTTCTACGTATTTATTATGTTTACGTTAGAACTTGTGTTCGCAGTATTGTACAGAGTGATTGGAAGGCGTCAGTTTGTCACATTTACTTTTTAAAGCAAGAAATGTACGAAAAAAAAACAGGTTTGGTTAATACAAATAAATTCACTGTGCAAGGGATATCATACTTCTGTAGATGTGAAATTTGGAAATCTCTCGATGAAAAGAATGAAATCACAAAGTGAACATAAACAAATTAAAACATTTTCTAATATTTATATCTTCAAAGCACATCTTTTTGGGGGTATGAGGGATCTCTTAGGTAAAGACTCTTGAGACCTTTGAGATAATTGTTTTGTATGGCTTTTCTGTGTTTTTAAAAAAATATAAGCTAAGTTACATAATAATACATGATAAGCATGTTGATATCACAGGAACAAATGCCAACGAAAGAAGAAGATCAGATGAGCAATAAGAGAGTTGATTTAAGAATGTCTGCCCCTGAGCAATTGGCCCCATCATTAACTTGTATACATTGTTTTACTTGGTCTTTGAAAACAAAATTGCAAGTACTCCTATGGTTTCGATGGCATGCAACATTGTCATTTATTCCAACACTCTATTTATATACGTTTGACTGTAATGGTGGTATGGTGGACTAGTCTTTAATTCTTGGTGACATTTGTGCCTGAACATATTGCTTTAGTTAAACTGCTACCAATGACCTAGCAGAGCTAAAGAAAATATTTGCATTACAAATGTTAAAATGAAAACTATTGTGGCTTTGAAAGAATTAGACATTTTATTGGATGCTGTTAAAAAAAATGATTTCGATGTCCATGTCGTGGAGAACGAAGCTGCAACAAGGAGTCTTCGGAAATTATGTCCCCTGGTATTGCGTCTGACACCATCTAGGCTAGAAAAAAAAATAGAAATAATTATGATCACAAAATATTATCTTGTTAATTGATTTAATTTCACTTCTCGAGGCTCTGAGATCACAAGAGTTCATTTAAAGAAAATTTCAAAAAAATAATATATGATACATTTGCACAAATAAGTGAAGACTTCATTTCACTTACCATTTTTAACTTTTTTTCCACAAAGCTTATACTAACCCCTTTCGTTTATCCGTCTGGTACACTTCCCATTTTCGAATAAAATAGGAATATTTTGCACAATTATTCGTAGTCGATGAGAATTCATGAATCAATCAAAAAATTAACTAATCAAATTGTAGTAATTAATTAAGTTTTTTTTTATCAAAAAGGTGTTAAACTTGCAGTATTAAGAATTATGGTAGTGTTTTGTTTATTTTTAAAATAAATTCTATATTTTGCCTGTCAGTTATCTACATTAAAATCTAGCAATAGTAATTTCCCTGTTTACTTTTGAATAGTAGACACAATGTGATCGCATTCAAAAGACTTACAAGTTCCATGTGAATCCTACAATTGATTTGTTCTATTATATTTTTTCCCTCTTGTAGTTTATACAAGGCGACAACTTTGTCCAGCTTAATCCCAGCCCTGAAGCCCAGGGGAAAGCACTGACCCAGATAATTGGCCAGTTCAACATGAAGCAGACAGCGGTAATTGTCGAGGACACCCGGATGGCTGACGGCTTTCTCTTCGGCGTCCGGCACGCCATAAATGTCCGTAGTCAGGATGTCTTCAACGTGGTACCTATGGACAAAATGATTCCGTAAGTGTGTACACTCCGCATGACATCATTATTGTAAGGAATGCATAGTGTATGTGTGTTTTGTTTACACTCTGAATAGAGAAAATGAGATAGTAATGTTCTCAATATAGTAACGCATAGAACTTTAGGAATTGAATCTATCATCAATTATGTAATTATGTTACAGAAGACCTGAACACTGACCTACTACGTCGTAACCTGTGGTCAGTTTAGACCAATAGCTCGTTGCCACGTCACATTTAAGTGTTGGGGCCTTCTATGACGCTTGCTCTCGGTATTTAAGCATAGGCACGTTAAAAGTTATAGAATATACATACTGCAATTTGTGTAGCCTCCGAAATTGACTTAATACTAGTCTACAAGAAACACCTTATAAGGCGTAGAATATAAAGCTTATCAAATAAAAGGATATGAATAATAATAATAATAATTAACTAATTAAAAGATAATATATTAATTCATTAATATAGATTTAAATGCATCTCTATGCGCGTTATTCTTAATATTATGAAATTATGGACTATTGTAAAAACGATTTGTCTCAATACATATCTGCACAATGTCTCTCCAATAGATATCGTTGAGAAGTATCTTTTAAAATATCTGTTAGATGTATTTTTGGGAGGTTTCTCTTAAGGGTTTCTCGGAGTAGTCTGAGAGTATTCGAGAGAGGTACCTGTGAGAGTTATCTGTTAAAGTTATCTGTTAAAGGTATTGGTTTGAGTTTCCTTGCTGTATTACAAAGCATCGGGACCCCACTCGACAAGCGTTTAATTCCACGCATCCATGCTTTTTTTTTCATTGTAACAGAATAATTTACTTGAAAAAAAAATATTTATTATATATATATAATTAAGAGTAGTGTTAATTTTAAAAACAAACTAACAACTGTTTTCGATCTAGAAAGAAAAACAAAGGGAAATAATTTCTCCTCAAAGGTATTTCTAATCACATCCATTGAACTTTGTCAATGAACTCCCTGAAGTACTCTGATTGGTGTCACTGATTATTTGAATTGACTTCTTCTCTTATCGCTCCTGCCATCTCTCCAATGCTAATCCTTCCACTTCAGATTGACGACTTGGGCTCAAAGAGTTCTTCCCTCGCGCTAAAATAGCACCCGATGACGTCATCAACACCTCCTCCCCCCCTCCTCCCTCTATTGAACTATCGCCGCCTTGAAATCTGCATAAAAGAGTCATTGTGCTTGTGCGCGCCTGTTTGCTGTTTTGTTTTCATGGCTATCCGTCTCTCGGCTGTATGCGCTCGTGACTGCTAGTAGTAGGGCTGCTAGACGCGGAGGACTATCAAAGGCAGCACTCACCAGGGCGTCGTGACGCTGCCAATTCCGCCATAAACTCGAGTGACCTCTAGCGGTCAATACGTATGAAGTCATAAGAGTCCAGCTGAAGACTCACTGCTGTCGCGCGATGTTGTGAGTTTAATTTCGAAATTAAACCTGGAACCAAAATTATTTTAGTTTGTAGTAGAGAGCTGGAGTACATTAAGAGTAGGGTCAAGGAAACTAGGTCACGAGATTTCAGAGAAAAAGGGCGAGTGAGGAATGGTTTCATTAAACACATAGAGCGCAGTGTTTCCGAATAGTGGGGTACAAGTACCTCCGGGGAACGGGAAGACTTTGGAGGGGGTACGCGTTGCACCTCATTTACGGGCCGCCTTGTAATTTTGTTATAATACCCATTTATTATGTTTCGAAATAAATTAAAGTGTAGTGGTGGTGGTAGTAGGGGGGTACTCAGCATTATAAAAATGATAAAAGAGGTAGCATAGAGTATCAGGTACTAATTACACTCAGCCAGTGACCAACAGTATATGAGTATACTCACTACTATTTAAAAGATGGTCCCTTCTTTTAGATCTAGATTGAATTTATCACTCAGCACTGTTAGCATGCCATTCTGTCCGGAGTCTATATACATTTTGTAGTGGTCAAATAAATTTTACTTTTGAAATTTTGTTAAAATAAAGTCTCTTACTTTTACATTTAATAATCATGTACTATATTATACAGCAATACAATACATCTTATAATATTCACCAGTTAAATAAGAGAGAGAAAGAGACACATAGAAAGACAGAGAGAAACCAATAATGAGCATATTATATTTGTGAAAAAACAAAGTACTCGTACATTTCATTTTATTTCCCATGTTACATTTAATATACATATTTGGTGAAAAATGTGTTTTTTTTTTCAATGTGAATGGACCATTTGTAAGTGTGAGAACCTAGGCGATAGCACAGTCTTGAACGTAAATCCGACTTTGATAATTTTATATATTATTAACTTGTGTGTTTATAATTTGTATTTTTGTTTTCTAGTGTCATTAAGTCCGGCTACACTCTGTTTAGTTACTACATTGTACTCAGTATGATAAAACGTCATCATTCCCTCTTGTCTAGGAACATGGCTCTCTTTTTAAAACTGACCGAATTGTCTAACGCTGGCCTCAAAGTCTTTGTGCTTCACTGCTCTCCGGAACTAATGCTGAAGGTGGTCAAAGCTGCACTGACCACGCGGCTCTACAATACTGGACATGCTTGGTTTCTGAGTGAAATGGCTTTCAGGTATATTAACTGAATGATTTGTAGACTTTACTACATATTTAGAGATCTAGTTTAATCTTAATCTAGTTACACTGAACAACTCTTTATGTGGCTGTTTTTGCTAAATTGCTGTTTTTACAAAGCTTATATCACCTCACTTTGTCTGTCTGTTTGACTGTCTGTCTGGTAACAAGTGTGTACACGTTGTTTCTCCCACACCCATTCTCGGATCAAGTTGAAACTTCGCACAATTGTTCATTGACATAGACAAGACATAATCACTAAAAAAAAAAAACCAATTAGATAATTAATTACTGGTAATACATTATTTTGTTTAATAGCAACAAGGGAAACTAATACTTCATTATTCATATGGCTAAATTTGTTGGGTTTGCTCCCCTTTTACAATTATCAATGCTATTTTCACCTCACTCGTCCTCTGATAAAGTTGACACTTTAAACAATTATTTATTGTACCTAACAAAACATAAATCAATAAACAAAAATACTTAATTAGTTATTGGTAATTAATTTTATTTTGTTTGATACCGATTAAGGGAAATAACTTGTACATTATTGGTAGATAAAGTTTCAAGGACTGAATTCGTCCCCTTTAAATAAGCTTTTTTTTAAAAAGACTTTAAAAAAATATTTTACTTGTTCCTAATGGATTGTCTTTCTTGAGTACTTGACCGGAATGAGAAATACAGCTAAACGTATTCCACAGAATGGCTCTGGTGAACGTTGACCGCTTTTTAAAGGAATGTTTTAAAATACATACTAATTAAACAAAGGTAACCCTTGTCCAACCTGGCAGAGCTTCCACTATCTTTTTCTGCCTACAAACGTGTCTAGTCTGATACAAACATCAAGAGACAAAACACAACCGAAGACAACGTACAAATGTCTATTTCATTTCCAGACATCTTTCAAGATGTCAAGACCCTAGTATAAATGTCAGTGATGCCACGAACCTAAAAGCTTGTCTAGATGTTAACTGTTATAGGCCAAATATATATTCACGACAGGCTAGTGACGTCACGTTTTCTGTCGATATAGGTCGAAGGAGCAGCCACGTGACCTCTCTAAGAGGATGACATCTGCCAATCACAATGTAATTTCAATGTTGCAGGACTGGAGATAAATGATTGGCCTCATTTTTTTTTCTTGGCAATATGTTCTGGCCAGGGAATAAATGTTGATAGAAAAAAAAAAGATCAAGAGATAAAAATATGTTAACATAAAAGAGCAAGTTTCTCGCGCGTACATTGCCTTTCAAATTTTACTTTTGGATTTTTGTTTGGATTGATTTTTTAATTAATTTTGAATGCACACTCCAAAGACCTTTTCTAAGTTGTGTATATGAGATTAATTTAGAAACTTTCAGACACATTTATTATCCGCTCTATATGTATTAAAAAATAAACATATAGGAGCATTTCTTATTACATATAATATAACTAATTCCCTATGGCCATTAAAGAATGGAATTGGTTGCCTGAATTATCCAGGAAGACCAATGACTTTTTGTTAGGCGCGCTGTGACTTATGCCGATATACCAAACGAAGGTAACGCTCAACTAACGACATCTGATAACAAAGGTGAAGGCCAACAATAGAAGATATTAAACAAGACGTTTAACAATAACGAATGGAACCGTCGAATGTCGTCAATCTAAATCTCTACGCTCCTAAAACCTGCCTCTCTCTAAAGCCGTCAAGAAGTCGTCTGTTTACATTTCACATTCCCTAAAATTCTAGTTTTGTTTTTACTAGTCGCGTCATTGTCTCTAAGTCACAACTTCCACTTTCTATGTGTTGTGACACGGTTACTGTGTGAGGTCAACCGTGGCACACGGTCAAGTGTTGGGTATCGGAGAGTTAGGGGACTTGGGGGAAGTGACGCGTGTGTAAACAAGAAGAGAGGAAGTCAGCGAGTGAAGTAGATCTGTCTATAACGTTTGCCGTGTATATAGGTTATGTTGAAATGTTCCACAATTAAAAGGCACTGTAAACGTAAAAGGACTTGTTTCTTCACAATCTTTGAAACTAATAACGAATTCCTCATCGTGCCATAACACTTAGCAAAGGTTCTCTCAATAGCCGGCAAGACTAGACTAACACATAGATACAAATAGAACGTAACTACCATTTCTTTTGAAAGAAAGTCTGTAATTTATGATAAGATAATACGATTATAAGATAAGTGGTCCATTACAATGGCTGACACAAAACTTTCAATGACCCAAATCAGGGACTGAATCGTAACTACCATCTCTTTTGAAAGAAAGTCTGTAATTTATAATAAGATAATACGATTATAAGATAAGTGGTCCTTTACAATGGCTGACACATAACTTTCAATGACCCAAATCAGGGACTGAATCGTAACTACCATCTCTTTTGAAAGAAAGTCTGTAATTTATAATAAGATAATACGATTATAAGATAAGTGGTCCTTTACAATGGCTGACACAAAACTTTCAATGACCCAAATCGGGGACTGAATCGATGAAACCTTTTGGACTCCCAACTTCAGAGAGTTTCTTTACGCACGGCTCCAGGCAAGGTTCCCTGTAGGTCTAAAGACTTTATCGACGCGTGTCGCTCTGGAAACAAGCTTTCAAGTTTTTAATAAATGAGCGCTTCGTAAGTTATGAATAAATGCCGGTGTAAAAAAAATTGGTTGCTTTGTGGGGGTCAACATACAATTTACAGATCAAATTTCCCTTTTTTTTTAAACAACTCTAATTGAAGTTGTGAAATGTCATGAAAAAAAAATGTGTAGAAATAATTGAGAACAAAAAAATAAAGTTACGTATTTTGTTTACAGCATAGAACCTATGATTCCTATGATTCCTATCAAATGTTGAATTCTTTATCTGTGGCCCAGGGCTCAGGAACAGCCTCAGCATTCATACTCGCCCAAATACGCTTCTGTTACTTACACTAGTGCTATGTTTCTACCAATTATTACAGCTATAAATTGATAAAACCTTTTCCAGAAAATATTCGAGGTTTTTATTTGCTAAAGTTCTGTAATGCCAATACGAATCAGAAAATTGTACACACTAGTGTCCAGAATGTACACACTAATGTCCAGAATGTAAACACTAATGTCCAGAATTTACACACTAATGTCTTGAATGTACACACTAATGTCCAGAAATATACACACTAATGTCCAGAAATATACACACTAATATCCAGAATGTTCACACTAATGTCCAGAATGTACACACTTATAATGTACACGAAATAAAACAAGAGGAAAAAAAATACAAAAGTTAAAAGACTAATCTAAGGGGCAGAAAAGCCACAATTACAACCATGTTTCTCAATAATGTAGAATTTATTTACCCTTATCAAAATGAAACAAAATAACTAATTACCAGTAATTAATTGACTAATTGGTTACTTTTTTTTTATTGATTCATGTAGGTTTGTTAGGTACAGTGAATAATTGTGAAAAGTTTCAACTTGATCCGAGAATGAGTGTGGGAGAAATAACGTGTTTAAAATTTTTACAAGACAGACAGACAGAGTGAGTTGATAAACTTTGTAAAAAAAAAAAGCAGACACCAAGTGGCTTAAACTGACCTACATAGAGATAACAACACCATGGGATGGTCTGTTCAGTGAAGCCCTAAAAGAACATCCAAACACATCTACTTCCAGGCCTCTCCTTATCTCAACCTGCTCCTCCCCAACTCTGACCTCGGTCCACTACAGACTTGTCAGTCAGGGAACACTTTAGGGCAAATATCACTTAATGAAAAAAAATATGATTGACAGGTGGGTGGGGATAAGCAAGAGGCATTGAGGGATAGAAAAGAGTTGAAGAAATGAAAACAAAACAATGAAATAGGAAAATGACAGCCAGACATAAGTCATAGAATTAAGGCAGAGTTATGGCAAGCAATCTGTTCTACAAGTCTATCAGTTTGCAATTCAGACCTATGCAAGACTTAATTCAACAGAACATAAACTTACCATGACCATCGATCATTCTGCAACAGGGTGTGCATTTATTATTAGCGTTGAGTTTGAGTTTTTGAATTTGGCACATCGGCACAATTAAGGCCATGTTGTGCCCTTATTATTATTAGCATTCCTTTAGTGTTGACTGATTAAAGATGCGTAGCTCAGAAATGTGTTACAGAACAGTTTGCAATAAGTAACAAGGAAAATAAAAAATAAGTACTTCACGAACAAAAGCAAAGGTTTTCAAAGGGGAAGAACTCGACATTTACAGTCATAGATCTCATAGATTCCTTTTTGATATCAAGAAAAATTAATAATTACCATTATTTAATTACCTAATTGGATATTTTTCTTTTTAACCGATTCATATTTTGTTAGAAAGAAAGAATAACTATGCGAAGTTTCAACTTGATCAAGGGGAAATGGGAGAAAACATTCTTAATATTTGTACCAGACAGAGAGAGAGACAGGCAGAGTGAGTTGATATAAGCTTTCTAAAGCTTTGTAAAAACTTATATCATTATGATTCTGGTTGGAATATTTTAAAAGGTTTGTCTTTGGAACGTCTGTTATTTATAAGATAATATTATTTTATCTGGTGATTCAAACACCATTTCTGTTATTTCTGTTTTTAACAGCCGTGACCCAGAAATCATTGCCCAGTTACCCGAGGGTCTACTCGCCATTGACAACTTCTGGCTGGGAGGATTACCCGACGCTATCGTCAGCTTTCTGGACAACGTCCTTACGGCCACGTCGTATCTGACCAACAACATCGACATCAGCTCAGACAGCATGGTGTCTCTGCATCAAGCTCCACCAGTCCTCGCGGAGAATGGTTCAGCAGTACTGGAAGGCTTCCGTGACATTCACAACTTTCCATCTTCTTTCAAGAGGTGATCTCATCCACGTATTGTTTCGTTGTATTGTCTGTTGTGTGCGCTATTTTTAATGAACTCTTTTCGTCCACTCCGTCTTGTTGATTTTTAAAGGTCATGTCACGTTTGAGCTATTATTAGAACAAATCTAGTGGATGTGATGTCCTAGTGACACTGGGGTAACACCTGAAACAAATGACCTGACTTACTTCACTTATTTCGGTGTACATATCACAGGCACATCGTCAGCTCTCACAGAAGTAATTTGATTCGCAAGTCTGAGAGGTCGAGATCTCACTGGTGTACTCACCTTTTGCATTTACTATCACCAGTTCTTCTCTTAGAGTCACTTCCACTAATAGAACCTTTCCCCCCGGGCACTAAAATCCTAATTATAGACTTAGTTTAATTTCAGTTTGGGTCAGTGGCAATCTCTCACTGTCCGACATCGCGCGCGTGCTTGTCTGAAACATTGGTTGATTTCTTAGGTTGAGCACAAGCTTAACACTTGTTCTATCTTGACCACACCATTGACCACTTTGAATGAGACTTAGGACCAGGCGTGCTTTAAACCTTGACCTGGGAGTTAAAACAAATGAGAGACTTCGAAACTAACTTAATTGAGAGCTTTGTCTAACTCTTTGCTTAACACGTCCACATTTCCGGCAAATAGAACTTTGTCTAGATAAAGCGCTGTCTTCATTAAAATGTCACATAGAAATATTTATTGTTTAATATTTGAATGCTATGTAGGCTAGATAAAGAAGAGCCTGATACTCAAGGTAATGTAGTGATAAGTTCAAGAGTTAAATGGTTTGATATTTTTTTTTAAATTTAAATATAATTTCAGATAATGAATGAATAATTCTTTCTATTTAAAAAAAGAACACACTCCTCGTTCCATATGCTTTGACAAATTTGTACAAATGATTCTTCTTCCCTAGTGCTATTAGAGCATGGAATGGGTTGTCTGAGCTAGCCAGGAAAACCAGTGACTTGGCAGAATTTAAGTCATTGGTTAATATGCATGACTGGACGTAATCATCTTCATTTTTGAAGTAACGTCTGTATTATATAAGATAAGAAGATAAGATGAGATAACTTAGATATGGATGTTTTTCTGATGTAATTTTTCTGCGCATCGAAAAAAGTCATATTTTACTGGATCTCTGTGTGACCTCAGAAATTAACAACCAGGGAACCAAATGAAATTCTCTGTCATATCAGCACATAGCTGCAATTACATAGAGAGGGTGGCACAATGGGGTACTCAGCTTTACGAAAATAGGTCAAATGTTAGGGAAACACTGACTCTACAGTTTCAGTTTTTCGATAACGCATTTTATTTTCATTTTACGGACTTTTATTATTTGAGTCTAGTTCAGAATTAACAGTGACAAATCTTTGTGGGGACAGCCTTGTCGTCCAATGCGCTGAACGGCGCGAGAGGATCTAAGTCTAGGTCTAGCTCCCAATATTTAGTCCAAATTTCTTCATCCAGAGTTGTTAAAGGTATTTTGCATGTTCACCAACGTAGATATCTGCAGACTGTGGTAGATTGCTGCACCAATCACTCAGATCACTTTGAAGAAGACAAAGCTGAGAACTCGTTCGATGACAAGAGGTCAGAGTACATCGGCGGACGGAATGTAGAAGAATTTTTCGACGGAACAAACCCCAACCAGGGAGCCGCCTTCTACTTGTTGAATACCGTTGAAGACGGCACTGGGACACGCATGTGGGCCAAGGTGGGCTACGTGGCATCCAGTGGCAGACGAGACCTGAAGACTGTCTTGTGGCCAGGTATGTTTACAAATCTGAGGCTAACGCTAACGGAGTGTTAGATATTTTGACGCAATTTGGCCAGAATCTTTTATAAACTCTCAAACTTCCCAATTAATTTCATCATGCCATTTAGCAGATAGACCTTTACTGAAAGCATCACATTTGGATGCAAGACTGTAAATATTTAAACAACGTTTAATGTAGGATTGCTGTGTGGAATGTGTAATTGAAGAATTGAAGAATTTTATATACTTTATTTTTCTTTTTAAATTTTATCGAGGTTTTGGATTTTTAAAAAATGCATATATTTATATTAAATTTCTTTTGTATTTATGCATGCCACAAAATAATACACATCTACACTAGCTAAACAATGGGGGGTTTGATCTTGTTATTATAAGAATACAATATATAGTCATTCTTAGAGATTTTTGTTTTAGATAAACACAAAGAAGTTTTTTATGCACTCCCCTTCCTTCCCTTTTTATTTCTCTCAATCTTCCAAGTTTCCATCGTTTGCGTAGCGGGCTTGGTGTCACCACTCCCTCTCCTATGGACACGTGGGTTCTGAGATTGGAGAAAGGCGCCTAAAGGTAGCCATGTTGTAAACCATTGAGCTATTTCATTAAATTGTATTTTCCTTTTTGCCCATCCCATCATTTTGTCACGCTCACAAGGCGGCTCACTCTTTTCCAATGAAAGAGAACGCCCATGAATTCTAAAGCTTTAAGGGTGTCACTTAATTTTGAGATGTTCCTCTTTCTTTTACCTAAAAGTCACTTAACTCTACAAATATCTTAAAATAACATTATCTGCAACCGCAGGTCATAATATCTATGGGCCTTCCTCCAGTACTGTTAGGACCTACCGGGTGGTTACACGTCCAGCTGAACCTTTTGTTTTTGTTGGTGACCAGGTGTGGAGGAAAGAAGAATGTTTTGGAGATGTCCCTTGCCTGAAGGTAAGTAACGGGCTAGGAGAGTCATGCAATGTCAAGGGAAGTAGAAGAAACTGTCAGTCACAACAAAACAAGCAAATAAAGTCAGCAATCTAGAGTGAAACAGTGTGTGTGAGCTTGTGTGTGTGTGTGAAAGAGAGAGAGAGAGAGAGAGAGAGAGAGAGAGGGAGGAAGGGGGTCTGTTATCGTGATAAAAATGTGTTTTTAGAGGTTGATTTTAGGGGGAAGCTACCACGAAAGTATCGAGATTTCACAAATAATTTCACAAAACAAACTTAGCAACTAGCCGTTGTCATAATGGCGTAGAACATGAAAAGAAAAGAAGTCCTTGAGAAGCCAATACAAAAATACAAAGTTTAAAGCAAGAGACACAGAGCCCTTCATTAAATAAATCCAAGATTTTGCCCTGCCTTTGGTCTTGATTAGCATACTTCAATGATCATAATAAATATGTATCCTTGCGTTTCGAAGAAGTTTGAGATATTCAAATACCATTCGATTGGTAGAATAAGATTTGATCCCAATTGAAAAGCTGTGTGTTTGTGAGGTAATCAATGAATGATATACTTCAAATTTTTTTATTTCGTTCACTAAATAAATATCATTGTTCTTGAAAGACTGTCTACTGTATGGACTCCTTAAAATATGTAAACACAAAATAAAAGTAAAACTAAGCCTCAATATCAGACTCATTGGCTAGTCTTCAAATCACAAATATTGACAAGGAAAATGTTCAAAAGAAAAGGGCAGAAACTCTTCATGTTTTTTCTCTTGTTAGTCTATACATTAGAAAAAAAAAAGTTGCACCTTTAAATCCTGACGTCTTCCTCAGGTAGAGAACAGTTCCCACAGCTTGTTGGCCGCTGTGGTTGATGACTTCCAGTCTGAGATGCAGTCTATTGGCCAGCTGTACACAGTCCACTGTTGTAAGGGGCTGACACTGGAGATGTTAAACACATTGGCACAAAACTTAAACTTCAGGTAGCCCTTTGACTTAACCCGTACACTCTCATGCCATGATCACATGTTTCTTGCAGCCAACTATAGCACTTAAAAGTTTCATTGTGCTAGTTGTCCATATTTTTGTTATCCCCTGTAAACTTACTGTTCTGCATTATCCAGTAGTGTGTGTTGTTACTGTATCGTATACCTGTCCAACATTCATTATCCAGTAGTGTGTGTTGTTACTGTATCGTATACCTGTCCAAACATTCATTATCCAGTAGTGTGTGTAGTTACTGTATCGTATACCTGTCCAAACATTCATTATCCAGTAGTGTGTGTAGTTACTGTATCGTATACCTGTATCGTATACCAGTATCGTATACCAGTATCGTATACCTGTATCGTATACCTGTATCGTATACCTGTATCGTATACCTGTATCGTATACCTGTATCGTATACCTATCCAACATTCATTAATTTCACCGTTAGGTCATTCTTATAAAACATTGTTTCCCGTCCCTGTCAGCCTCAGGTACTTCGTATTGTCACTGGCAGCCTCAGGTACTTCGTATTGTCACTGGCAGCCTCAGGTACTTCGTATTGTCACTGGCAGCCTCAGGTACTTCGTATTGTCACTGGCAGCCTCAGGTACTTCGTATTGTCACTGGCAGCTATGCCGTATTCTAAACGGCAGATATGTCGTAGGTCAATGGCAGTTATGTCGTATTGTCAATAACATTTATATCGTAGTGTTACTGACGGCTACATGGTATTTTCAATGGATGTTATGTGGTATTGTAACTGACTGTCACATTGTATTGTCATCGACAGTTGTGTAATATAATCATCGACGCTAATAACAAATTGGCACTGACAAATATTTCCTGCTGTCATGTACTGGTATATTGTCTTGTCACTGACAGGTATGTTGTCTTGTCACTGACAGGTATGTTGTCTTGTCACTGACAGGTATGTTGTTTACTTCGTCAACGACACCAACTACGGCACTGTCAAAGACGGAAACTGGACTGGCATGGTCGGTGACGTCATCGATGGCACCGCTGACATCATTGCGGGCGCCTTCAGCATGACCTCAGAGCGAATGGCTGTCTTAGACTTCACAGAACCCTACTACCAGAACGAGTACGCCCTGGTCACCGGAGAGGACGCCCACTACGTGTCCATTTGGGCCTTCATGAGTCCTTTTTCTGGCCAGGTGAGATCTCATAGATCTATTTTTTTCTGACCCACTATATAACATATTACATTATCAGGATCTTTAAGATGATTACTATGACATTAAGGTTAAACATCAGATCACAATTCATAGGGTTATAGTTCAGTTCTGTTTCAAATAGTAAAAGTAAAGTTTCCCCTTTCAGACCTTGCGATCTATGGGGATATATATATATAGATCTGTTTCAAATACTTCATCAATACACCAAATCACTAATTAAACTTTAACCATGGGCGAATATGTTTAAATATCTACTATTATCATACATTCTTTTTAACAAAACTAACTTTTTATTACTGTCTTTCCTGTCTCCTCAACAAATCCATTTCCAATATCCACAAATCTATTTCCAATCTGCACAAATTTATTTCCTGTCTCTACAAATCTATTTCCTATGTCCACTCCAGGTGTGGCTGTGTATCATGGTCAGTTCTATAGTTGCTGGAATCGCAACGGCATTTTTGGAATGGCGGAGCCCTTTCGGCCTCAATCCTAGGGGCCGGAAGAGAACGAAGAACTACGGCCTTGGGTCTGGGCTTTTGATGGTCATGGTGCTCTTGACCGGACATACAATTAACATCAAGGTAATAAGTAATTGGTAATGGTATACATTTTGTTTTTGAGTATTATTATTATAGCTTTTTTATAGCTATAGAGTAAATATATAGAGTAAATATATAGAGTAAATATATAGAGTAAATTTATAGAGTAAATTTATAGAGTAAATTTATAGAGTAAATTTATAGAGTAAATATATAGAGTAAATTTATAGAGTAAATATATAGAGTAAATTTATAGAGTAAATATATAGAGTAAATATATAGAGTAAATGAAAAAAAACAATTGTTACATTTGCTAGAACACAAAGTCTTTCAATGAAAACATTTGTGAGTCCTAAAGCGTAAAGGGGTGCAACTACAACTGTCTAGACTCGAGACAATCTTTCTGGATTTCTTTGTTTATATTCTAATTAGAAGCTGCGTTGTGAGGACATGAGAACCTTTGGTATCTAGGAATCGGTGGAGCATTTGAAGATGTTATGACACTACTCCAGACACATAAGGAATTGGTGCTGGACCTTTTTGAGGATTTAAGTTAATTTATTGAGATAAAAAAAGAAATATCAAACTTGAGTTGACATTGTTGTACTGATTAGTGGCTAATGTAGGATTTGATTGACATCAACCAACCTCTTAAGAGAAAATTGAGACTAATTGACTTTATGTTGGGTACAAAATAATCACACTCAGTCATGTTTATACTTGAGATAGCTAAAGAAACAGTGAATATTTCTTATAGTTCCTTTTTGTTACATTTATGCAAACATTTCTGACCGAAACAGAAAAGTCTAGTTACAAAGTAAAAAGAAGGGATTACATTCTAGTACAATGCATTCACACTTCTCTGAACTAAAAAATTATTTGTATACTTTGTTTATAGTTGATAACGATACCTACATTATTTTACTTAAAGTAATTTTAAAAAAGCACACAGACAACAGCCACCCACCCACGCACACAGACAACACAGACAAGCCGTAGACAGGCACACCTTGACCTCATAGACATCTCACACAGCACCATACTTTCCAATCTCAGCCCCATACACAATACAATACAAAGAAAACGGTAACGACAACAATGACACCATCAACAAGTTGTTCCAGGATGTCTGACAAGGAACAAACCAAAATGAAACCAAAGAAAATGTCTTGTTGGTTTCAAATGGAGTCTTGTGAGATTGTATTTTGTGATTCGATGACAACTTTGTCTTACTTGACTGTCTTTGTGTGAGTGTCTTTGTGTGAGTGTCTTTGTGTGAGTGTCTTTGTGTGAGTGTCTTTGTGTGAGTGTATACAAATAGATGACACGTTTTAGTTCTTCCGTTTTCTTAGCGCTGTTTGAAATTGTCTGAAATGGTATCTTTGGAAACTAAGCCTATAATTGACGAAAGTCACTAAATACAGATTTATTGTTACATTTCTGTTTTCAAAGGCACCAAAAAGTTGGCCAGGTAAAGTGATCCAGAATGTATGGGCCGGCTTGGCCATCTTCATCATGACCAGTTACACGGCCAATCTAGCAGCCTATCTTGCTGGTCAGTCAGCGGTGTCTTCTGTCAAGAACGTGTTCGACCCAGAGGTAAGGAAATTAGGTCAACCTGATTGAAAACTTCTAGTGATGCTCTGACATTCTTTTTTAAAATGTATGTTTTATATTTTTACCACGGAAGTTCGACACGTAGCATATTCACTGTTAGAAACTTACAAAAATCTAACTGAAGGGCCACCTAGTTATTCTTTAAAAATATGTTCTGCACAGAGGGCTTCCCTTTCAGACCATGCGATCTTGGGCTCAGATAATGTGAAGCTGTTCAGTTTCTCTGACCGACGTTTAACCAGGGCGTCATGTTTCCATCGCAACGGCCTCTACTTCCCCAGTGTATGTCAAGTAAAAATTAGAGTTGGCTGCAGTCAGGGACGTCTTTAAAATCACAGTTTTCACCGAGATTCGAACTCAGAAACATTCAGTTCGGAAGTAAAGTGCTTTACTATTCGGCTACAACTCTCCCTTTCTGCGCAACAGTAGGAAATTAGAATGACTCTACTGATGGCCCTACTGATGACCCTACTTGCTACACGGTTTAAGTACATTTGAAGCTATGTAGCTTTTCTAACCCAATCTGCTCTGGTAACTGGTTGGATCATACATTTTCCAAAATTATAAAAATTGATAACGAAACTATTTCGACATGATTGCTCATCAAAATTGACAGATAGGTAAATCAAATAAGCTACAAAAAAATATTTTGCTTTGTCTGTAACTTTATTTAGAAGTCTGTTAGCCTCTTCACAACATCCATCTGTATCGAATTCAGTTTCTCTAAATCACACATTCTCTCAATCTCTCTCTGTCAGTCAAACATACACATTATCTCAATACTCTATCTTTCTATATCTCTCTGCCTCTTTCTCATTCCACCTATCTCTCTCCGCCTATCTCTCTCCACCTATCTCTCTCCACCTATCTCTCCGCCTATCTCTCTCCACCTATCTCTCTCCACCTATCTCTCTCCACCTATCTCTCTCCACCTATCTCTCTCTCAACCTATCTCTCTCCACCTATCTCTCCACCTATCTCTCTCCACCTATCTCTCTCCGCCTATCTCTCTCCACCTATCTCTCTCCACCTATCTCTCTCCACCTATCTCTCTCCACCTATCTCTCTCCACCTATCTCTCTCCACCTATCTCTCTCCACCTATCTCTCTCCGCCTATCTCTCTCCACCTATCTCTCTCCGCCTATCTCTCTCCGCCTATCTCTCTCCGCCTATCTCTCTCCACCTATCTCTCTCCACCTATCTCTCTCCACCTATCTCTCTCCACCTATCTCTCTCCACCTATCTCTCTCCACCTATCTCTCTCTCCACCTATCTCTCTCCACCTATCTCTCTCCACCTATCTCTCTCTCCACCTATCTCTCTCCACCTATCTCTCTCCACCTATCTCTCTCCACCTATCTCTCTCCACCTATCTCTCTCTCCACCTATCTCTCTCTCCACCTATCTCTCTCCACCTATCTCTCTCCACCTATCTCTCTCTCCACCTATCTCTCTCTACCTATCTCTCTCTCCACCTATCTCTCTCCACCTATCTCTCTCCACCTATCTCTCTCCACCTATCTCTCTCCACCTATCTCTCTCCACCTATCTCTCTCTCCACCTATTTCTCTCTCCACCTATCTCTCTCCACCTATCTCTCTCCACCTATCTCTCTCCACCTATCTCTCTCTCCACCTATCTCTCTCCACCTATCTCCACCTATCTCTCTCCGCCTATCTCTCTCTCCACCTATCTCTCTCCACCTATCTCTCTCCACCTATCTCTCTCAACCTATCTCTCTCCACCTATCTCTCTCCAATTTTCTCTCTCCACCTATCTCTCTCTCCACCTATCTCTCTCAACCTATCTCTCTCTACCTATCTCTCTCCACCTATCTCTCTCTCCACCTATCTCTCTCCACCTATCTCTCTCCACCTATCTCTCTCCACCTATCTCTCTCCACCTATCTCTCTCCACCTATCTCTCTCCACCTATCTCTCTCTCCACCTATCTCTCTCCACCTATCTCTCTCTCCACCTATCTCTCTCTCCACCTATCTCTCTCCATCTATCTCTCTCCACCTATCTCTCTCCACCTATCTCTCTCCACCTATCTCTCTCCACCTATCTCTCTCCACCTATCTCTCTCCCCCTATCTCTCTCCACCTATCTCTCTCCACCTATCACTCTCCACCTATCTCTCTCCACCTATCTCTCTCTCCACCTATCTCTCTCCACCTATCTCTCTCCACCTATCTCTCTCCACCTATCTCTCTCCACCTATCTCTCTCCACCTATCTCTCTCCACCTATCTCTCTCCACCTATCTCTCTCCACCTATCTCTCTCCACCTATCTCTCTCCCCCTATCTCTCTCCACCTATCTCTCTCCACCTATCACTCTCCACCTATCTCTCTCTCCACCTATCTCTCTCCACCTATCTCTCTCCACCTATCTCTCTCCACCTATCTCTCTCCACCTATCTCTCTCCACCTATCTCTCTCCACCTATCTCTCTCCACCTATCTCTCTCCGCCTATCTCTCTCCACCTATCTCTCTCCGCCTATCTCTCTCTCCACCTATCTCTCTCCACCTATCTCTCTCCACCTATCTCTCTCCACCTATCTCTCTCCACCTATCTCTCTCCACCTATCTCTCTCCGCCTATCTCTCTCCACCTATCTCTCTCTCCACCTATCTCTCTCTCCACCTATCTATCTCTCCTCCTATCTCTCTCTCCACCTATCTCTCTCCACCTATCTCTCTCCGCCTATCTCTCTCCACCTATCTCTCTCCGCCTATCTCTCTCTCCACCTATCTCTCTCCACCTATCTCTCTCCACCTATCTCTCTCCACCTATCTCTCTCCACCTATCTCTCTCTCCACCTATCTCTCTCTCCACCTATCTCTCTCCACCTATCTCTCTCCACCTATCTCTCTCTCCACCTATCTCTCTCTACCTATCTCTCTCTCCACCTATCTCTCTCCACCTATCTCTCTTCACCTATCTCTCTCCACCTATCTCTCTCCACCTATCTCTCTCCACCTATCTCTCTCTCCACCTATTTCTCTCTCCACCTATCTCTCTCCACCTATCTCTCTCCACCTATCTCTCTCCACCTATCTCTCTCTCCACCTATCTCTCTCCACCTATCTCCACCTATCTCTCTCCGCCTATCTCTCTCTCCACCTATCTCTCTCCACCTATCTCTCTCCACCTATCTCTCTCAACCTATCTCTCTCCACCTATCTCTCTCCACTTTTCTCTCTCCACCTATCTCTCTCTCCACCTATCTCTCTCAACCTATCTCTCTCTACCTATCTCTCTCCACCTATCTCTCTCTCCACCTATCTCTCTCCACCTATCTCTCTCCACCTATCTCTCTCCACCTATCTCTCTCCACCTATCTCTCTCCACCTATCTCTCTCCACCTATCTCTCTCTCCACCTATCTCTCTCCACCTATCTCTCTCTCCACCTATCTCTCTCTCCACCTATCTCTCTCCGCCTATCTCTCTCTCCACCTATCTCTCTCTCCACCTATCTCTCTCCACCTATCTCTCTCCACCTATCTCTATCTCCACCTATCTCTCTCTACCTATCTCTCTCTCCACCTATCTCTCTCCACCTATCTCTCTCCACCTATCTCTCTTTGCCTCCTGGTGTCTCTCAGACAGACACCTTTTCTCAATCTCACTCTATTTATATCTGACACACTCATTCTCTCAACTTTCTGTCTCTCTGACCCCAAACTTTCTTTTAATATTTCTCTCTTTCCTCCTAGTATTTATTGACTTCTTCCTTTTCTTTGAAAAAATGTAATAACTGTTTTATTCAGATTTTAATGTGTACACAAACACACACACACACACAAACAGTGATGCGAAAAATTTAAATTGTTTATCGTCCCCCCCCCCCGCCCCGTCACATCTCTAAACTTACGTATTGTTTTTTTCGTTTTTTTTTGTTTGTAAAAACATTTGATGGAGACATTGTCCAGAGTTGTGGCTTATAGATCTTTAGAGACTTTCGTGTTCCCACTAACATTCCGATTTCAATAAACATAGAGAACAAACACGTGAATTCCATACATTGAAACAAAAAAATCATTTTCAGAAAATACATTGGAAATGTATATTTTGTTCAATGGAGCTATCGTAGAATGAATAAAAAAAAAAAGACATGCAAACAAAAAAAAAAACAGACACCAAACACATTTCTAACATCCTTCCCAATCTGTTCACTCTCAGCTTCTGACCAAACGTGTGGCCGTCATGAAGTCCAGCGCTGTGGAGAATTACTTGTCTAAAATTAACCCGTCCTTAAGCAAAAGGGCCAAGATTAATTACGTTACCTCTACTGTTATGGCTATAAATAAACTCAGGTGAGTCAATATCGTAATGGTTTGTTACTAAGTTAAAGCTCTATAGCGCTATGCACCATTCACAGACATAATTTAATGCTTTAATCAATGCATGATTGTTAACTTAGGAAGGTCATCAAGGTCACTGAAATCGCCAATGTTTGAAATATGTTACAACATGTAATAAATGATATGTTACAACATGTAATAAATGATATGTTACAACATGTAATAAGTGATATGTTACAACATGTAATAAATGATATGTTACAACATGTAATAAATGATATGTTACAACATGTAATAAATGATATGTTACAACATGTAATAAATGATATGTTACTACATGTAATAAATGATATGTTACAAGTAACATGCAAAGAACTACAACAAAAACATATTCAAGCATCAAATAAAAATAAAAAAAAATGGAATCCATCAATTTGTGACCAATAAAGTGTTACCAAATACTTGCATAGGAGGACAGGGAAGGGGAAACGACTATGTACCTGCGCAGTCAAAATATATCAGTCACAGTAAAAGAAAGGCTTAGCCTTTCACTGTAGTTAATAAAACATGTTTTTAAAACAAAAGCTGTTAAACAACTAGATCAGTGTTTCCCAAACTGTGTTCTGCCAAATCCTAGTGTTCCGCGACGCCTCAATAGGTGCTCCACGAACTACTGGAATAATTAACTCGTAGACCACCTTAAATTAATCTCGAAAAAAGACAAATCAAAGCGTTCCACCAGAGAATGTTCAGAGTGTTTCGTTTAAGAAAAAGGTTTGGAAAACACTGCACCAGATCATAATGTCTCATACAAAGCCGGACATTTCCACACATTAGGCCAATGCCCCACAAAAAAGGACATGTCCTCCCTTTACCGGACGACAGGTAATCTCACAGCGATAACATTTAATATCGTCAGATTGCATTAAAACATACAATAAAACCCATTACAAACATATCAACGCGTTAAAAGTCATGCAAACATAACAACGCGTTAAAAGTCATGCAAACATAACAACGCGTTAAATGTCATACAAACATAACTGCGTTAAAAGTCATACAAACATATCAAACCGTTAAAAGTCATACAAACATAACAATGCGTTAAAAGTCATACAAACATAACAATGCGTTACAAGTCATAGAAAATATCAAGGCGTTAGAAAGTCATTACAAAAATAACGCGTTGGAAAAGAAATGAAAACAAAACAACGCGTAAAAAAGAAATGATAAAGTATTGAGCTGTACAACAAATTGCTAGACAAAATTGACTACCAACAAAAATTGTTTCCTTAACAAATGTTTGTCTTTGTATATAATTATCTAGCACAAACATTAAATGTCCTCTTGGTACAGGATCTGATCCAGTTGCTGCACTAGAAATCTCAGTACATCTAAATGATGACACCATTCACATGGCGATGTCTTGTGCCTTGATTCCTTGTGCTAATGAATGTTTCCGAACTGTGTCATGTCTGTTCTGGCAAAAAACTGAGCCTGAGACACCATAGAAATTAGAGAGCTTACAAAAGCATTGATGTGAAATACGGAGCGTGAAAAATGAATTTAAAATTAAGACTATTAGATTTAGGTCATTTGAAAGAAAAATGCGTCAAAGATTTTTTCAAGATTTAAAATTAAAAAGATTTTTATGGAAATCAAGTCATAGTAAGCTCACCTTTTAGGCCTTTGCGATATATAGGGCAGATGATTATCTAGCTCTGGGGCCAACGCTAACGAGGGTGTCATGTGTCCAGCACAACGACCCATTAGAGCTGGGTGGATTCTCGGTTCGGAAGCCAAGCGCTTTACCACTCAGCCACCGCGCCTCCCTAGAGTATGTCTAGATATCCACTTCTGTGTGTATGTGTGTGTGTTATTATAGGTTTAGTTTTATCGGGGATTTCCTTTTGAGCGACGTGACTTTAAATAGAACTTTATTTGGACGGAAGTAGGAATTATGGGAAGATGACGGTTAAAGTAAGGACTCACTCTTATGGCGTAACAAGACGTGAACTTATTCGGACTGTTGACATCTGGACTGTGCCCCGACATTTTATGGATTAAATTATAATTTCATGTTGAAGAACCGTTATCAAGATATATCTGAACTTGAATATATGTTGGGTGAATGAACCGCAATCCAGACTGTGAGTGTATTATATCAAGTATTCTACATTTCATTGTAACATGTATTACTCAAACACCACAACAGTGTATGTGAATTAATAGATATTATCTATCACAATTGAGGTTTACGTATTTATTTCACTGTACAATTTCTGTTTTTAACTAGCAAACAGCCTGTTTCTGACAACAGCCGCTTGTAAAAATAAAATTCTTCATTATCGAATCTTTTAGATCTAGGTCTAATAAACCAAGTTTTTTCCCTCTAAACAACCCAGCCCGCTAACCTATTATGTTTTTTTCCCCACTTCAAATGCTCGGATAAGGTTTATCTTTCCTTATATACCGGTTCGGACAGGAACTTCCGGTGTTTCTGATTGACACACAAAAAAAGTGTGACGTAAATGTCTGTGGCTTTGGCGGCGAACAAGCTGGTTTACCCTGATGGAAGTGTTAAATTCCCGTGGGGGCGTCTATTAGATCTACATGGTTAAGTACATCAAATAAGAATTTTAGTTTAAAAAAGTAAATCTTTATGTTTTCACAATGGTTGGAAATTTTTCAGTTTCGTAGCAGAAGATAACTGAAGAATAGTGAGATTTGTTTTGGAGATGGCAGACGATAATGGAAGTTTGGGGGAGGGCTAAAAGGCGGGGGTGGAGACAATGTTATATCTTATTTCCTATCCACAATATCTTTGCTACACCACCCTCCCTGTTAATGTCTAAACATCGCGATGTCTTCAAACTTTATCCACGATGAAAGAGAGATTAAAAGCAAGAAAAAAATCAAATTGCAACCAACAGAGAAAGTGATTTACTTTGAGAGAACGGTATACAAGAATAGACCTGCAACTAACACAACTATTAGAGAAAGTGATTTACTTTGAGAGAACAACGGTATACAAGAATAGACCTGCAACTAACACAACTATTAGAGAAAGTGATTTACTTTGAGAGAACAACGGTATACAAGAATAGACCTGCAAATACCCAGGTACATTGGCACCTATACTAGCTTAGATACCTATAGACTCTACTCACAAACACAAATGAAGACAAACATTGGTGTGACGTTTAGATGAAGTAAGTCCGTTAAAAACCAAACACGCGCCATTGTTGTAGTCTTGACGTATTGTGTGCTGAGCCTCTATAACTTACTTTCAAATGTTACATGTCTCAATCTTCATGTCTCAATCTTCATGTCTCAATCTTCATGTCTCAATCTTCATGTCTCAATCTTCATGTCTCAATCTTCATGTCTCAATCTTCATGTCTCAATCTTCATGTCTCAATCTTCATGTCTCAATCTTCATGTCTCAATCTTCATGTCTCAATCTTCATGGCCTTTTTAACACCGCAGTTTGTTTTGTTTTAAATCTGCTTATTGAAATAGAAAATAAAGGGGGGGGGAGATTGGGGGAAAAGTGAGGAGTACAGGAGAAAGAGAAACAGGAAAGGGGGGGGGGTTAGCAAGCGAGGGAATGGAGAATGTTGACATGACTTTATGATTGAATTATTCCGCTTAACGCCATACATATCAGGCGCTGATTTGATTGGCTGCTATTTATCATCTTTATCAACATTTTTTTTTATATTACGATCTTACAAGCAACTTTTTTTAAAAAATTCTATTAGGGAAAATAATTAAATTCTAGCAATGTTGAATATATATATAAAGTATCTAGTTCAATATCTGCCTGGAACTATCTATCCATCACTCGTCATTGCTGTCAGGAGCTGGGGGAGCAGGTCTCTCTGCGATCTGGATCATTACTTCTCCTCTGCCCTCGCTCTCTCCCTCTCCCCAAAACACTCCTTATCGACCTTTTGCTCAGGAGGACTTCCCTGTCCCTGAGCTAGCAACGTTTTCTTAAGTCATTTGGAACAAAAATGTTCCTTTATCAAAAATATTTTTGATTTCATCTTTTTATTTCCTCTCTTCTTCCTTGATCTGTAGAGTTAGCATTAGTTGTATAGGCTGACAGGCCATCTGTACAGTTAGCATTAGTTGTATAGGCTGACAGGCCATCTGTACAGTTAGCATTAGTTGTATAGGCTGACAGGCCATCTGTACAGTTAGCATTAGTTGTATAGGCTGACAGGCCATCTGTACAGTTAGCATTAGTTGTATAGGCTGACAGGCCATCTGTACAGTTAGCATTAGTTGTATAGGCTGACAGGCCATCTGTACAGTTAGCATTAGTTGTATAGGCTGACAGGCCATCTGTACAGTTAGCATTAGTTGTATAGGCTGACAGGCCATCTGTACAGTTAGCATTAGTTGTATAGGCTGACATTCCATCTGTACAGTTAGCATTAGTTGTATAGGCTGACAGGCCATCTGTACAGTTAGCATTAGTTGTATAGACTGACAGCCCATCTGTAGAGTCAGCATTAGTTGTATAGACAGACAGCCCATCTGTACAGTTAGCATTAGTTGTATAGACACAGACAGGCCATCTGTACAGTTAGCATTAGTTGTATAGGCTGACAGGCCATCTGTACAGTTAGCATTAGCTGTATAGGCTGACATGCCATCTGTACAGTTAGCATTAGTTGTATAGGCTGACAGGCCATCTGTACAGTTAGCATTAGTTGTATAGACAGACAGCCCATCTGTAGAGTCAGCATTAGTTGTATAGACTGACAGCCCATCTGTAGAGTCAGCATTAGTTGTATAGACAGACAGCCCATCTGTACAGTTAGCATTAGTTGTATAGACACAGACAGGCCATCTGTACAGTTAGCATTAGTTGTATAGACAGACAGCCCATCTGTAGAGTCAGCATTTGTTGTATAGACTGACAGCCCATCTGTAGAGTCAGCATTAGTTGTATAGACAGCCCATCTGTACAGTTAGCATTAGTTGTATAGACAGACAGCCCAACTGTAGAGTCAGCATTAGTTGTATAGACAGACAGCCCATCTGTACAGTCAGCATTAGGTGTATAGACAGACAGCCCATCTGTAGAGTCAGCATTAGTTGTATAGACAGACAGCCCATCTGTACAGTTAACATTAGTTGTATAGACAGACAGCCCATCTGTAGAGTCAGCATTATTTGTATTGACAGACAGCCCATCTGTAGAGTCAGCATTAGTTGTATACAGTAATAGATAAAAAAAAATAGATCAGGCGAAGTAGAATTGAAGATCACGTCACATGACTTAACTAAATGTAATCCTCTAAACTCAGAGACCTCGTAACATTTCGGGGTCATGTGTACTATTAACTTCATCGTCTCATTCATTTAGGGACCTCTTGAATGTTCTCCAACTTGAAAGGCCAAATCTCTTCAGGTCCACAACAGAGATTGGACCACAATATATACTGAGTAGGCTATAACATGAAATTAAAAAAAAAAGCTCTGTTGAGTTTGTTTTGGAAGTGCAAGAACATCCTTTTGTTTTCTCGGGCCAATACTGATGTGCTTGGTTGTTCTCTCTTGTATTATCGGAGCTTCACAAGTTGCTTGATACGAAACAAAATCCTTGTTACGTCCATGTATAGATGTACATGTAACTAAACCATAATCTTCAAATACAAAAACAAAATTTAATAAAATACTCTGAAAGACACAAAGATAATGGCACATTCCTCGTCCCATATGCTAGGACAAATTTGTACAAATACTTCTTCTTCCCTAGTGCTATTAGAGCATGGAATGGGTTGCCTGTGCTAGCCACGAAAACCAGTGACTTGGCAGAATTTAAGTCATTGGTTAATATGCATGAGTAAATGCATGACGCGTAGGACGTAATCATCTTCTTTTTTTGAAGTAACGTCTGTATTATATAAGATAACATAAGATGTAAATATTTAGTTTGTTCGTAAAAGGAAATTATTCAAGTTTTTTCAAGTTTTATTAGTGAAGATATATTACGCATACAGCGATTTTACTGTCTAGCAACAGTTTGGTGCTTCAAGTCAACGACCGTCAGCACACCACTGGGTTGCGGTGCTGTTCCTAATCTAAGAGCATAATACAAGGACCTTCACGTTAGTTAACTAGGTCTAAACCTTATTCTTCACTGTTTCAGACTAGAACATTGTTCTGTTGTTACAGGGACCGAACTATTGACGTCTACCTAGATGATTCGCCCTTGTTGCAATACGGGCTCGTTAAAAACGACAAAGACTGCCGGATTAGATTTGCCGGGAAAGGATTCGGCGCTGATGGATACGCCTTTGGATTGTCACGACATTCTTGGCTGAAGGTAATGATACATTCCGTTACTCTAGAGAGTTTAGACCATGGACACATTAGACTAGGATCAAGGACTACATCAACTGTAGGCTGTAGTAAAGTATTGGCTTAGTGTGTGTTGGGGTGGTGGGCGTCAAACATCTATTTCATTATCTACCAGCACTTCTAAATCATTATATGATATTAAAGCAAGATGTAGCGAAATGTGACTACTCTTCAAATATTTGTGTAGCCTTAAGGTAGCTCGTTAGAACGGTGATAGGTGAAAGGTGAAAGGCTGGTTATTGGTATTAAATACACTCGTCTAGCCATGGCGGAATAGCTGATGGCAAGAATATGTGTTGTGAAATATTGTTATTTTGTGCTTCTTTCGTAGTTGTTCTAAAGTAATCACTACGACAGACATTTGAAGGACTGTTTTATGAAGTATACTAAAAGATACACACATTTAGTCCTGCATTGCATAATACATATTTTTTAATATTCATTTTGTCTTCATCGTGAACTGATATAACTAATCATTATCTGGTGTTATGTCTCAAGTTCACCACAGATTCTATAGAATGGATATTGTAAGACATGGCTCACTGTCAAATCAGCTGCTGACCTGGCAATAATTGAGGAATTTGATTACGCGAAATGTCACAGCACTCCTACGACGAAAGTCAAGGAACAGACAACTAGTCATTCAGATATTCGGACATTTTGATTACTTCAAATAATTTGAATGAAATCAAACAGCCTGTGAGTGACTGTAATGCATGTAATTCAGGCATAGAACTGTCTCTCTGGCAATATGTGAATTGTTTCCCTTTTTTTTGTTGGCGAGTTGAAAACTGCAGAACACTGTAAAGTAATAGCAGTTTTGGTAGTCGTGGTAGACGCAGTGTTGGTAGTAGTGGTAGACGCAGTGTTGGTAGTAGGGTTAGGGTTAGGGCATTAGCAGTGTTGGTAGAAGTGGTATTAGCAGTGTTGGTAAAACAGGTTGATCTGTCAGCAGATTTGTCCGTAGAGGTAGCAACAGTTGCATTAAATAGGATGTGTGAAATAATTCCACTATACAACGAAAAGAAATATTTTTGCGTGACTTATTGTTCAGTTTATTGTTGAAAGGCCTAGGACATGAGATTATGTAGATGTACTTTTGTCTGACCTATGTTCCACAAGGGGTGATGGAATGTACGTTATTGTTGAAAAAAAGGAAACAAAAAATTACGTTTTACTTAGATACAAATAAAAATCCATTATTATTTCATTAAAAAACATAAATAATTTGTACAATAAATACAAAGAGCAAGATTTTCTTACCAATATTTTGTACTTCCATTTTTTATCTACGTATTTCCTAACTAAAATTATCTAAGACTTTTAGAACATCTACTGTGGGCAATAAACTGAAGCATTATGTACTTATAGAACATCTACTGTGGGCAATAAACTGAAGCATTATGTACTTATAGAACATCTACTCTGGCCAATAAACTGAAGCATTATGTACTTATAGAACATCTACTCTGGCCAATAAACTGAAGCATTATGTAATTATAGAACATCTACTGTGGGCAATAAACTGAAGCATTATGTACTTATAGAACATCTACTCTGGCCAATAAACTGAAGCATTATGTAATTATAGAACATCTACTGTGGGCAATAAACTGAAGCATTATGTACTTATAGAACATCTACTCTGGCCAATAAACTGAAGCATTATGTAATTATAGAACATCTACTGTGGGCAATAAACTGAAGCATTATGTACTTATAGAACATCTACTCTGGCCAATAAACTGAAGCATTATGTAATTATAGAACATCTACTGTGGGCAATAAACTGAAGCATTATTTAATTATAGAACATCTACTGTGGCCAATAAACTGAAGCATTATGTAATTATAGAACATCTACTGTTGGCAATAAACTGAAGCATTATTTAATTATAGAACATCTACTGTGGCCATTAAACTGAAGCATTATGTAATTATAGAACATCTACTGTTGGCAATAAACTGAAGCATTATGTAATTATAGAACATCTACTGTGGGCAATAAACTGAAGCATTATGTAATTATAGAACATTTACTTGGGCAATAAACTGAAACATTATGTAATTATAGAACATCTACTGTGGGCGATAAAATGAAGCATTATGTAATTAATGAACATTTACTGTGGGCAATAAACTGAAGCATTATGTAATTATAAAACATTTCTCCACTGTTTTCCCTTGAGCTTCCTAAATGGTTGATTGTGTAAGGAAACTCGCAATGTACCACTGAAGGTTCCTGTTTGTTTGGGTAAAAAACAACAACACTATTTCAATACTAAAACCAAAGTTTTAGAGATTGATCAATAAAATAATAATCATTGTTTTAATAGCAAGTCCATACTCGAGTTTAAGATTTAAAAAATTGTAACTAAACCTTAGCCATCCAATTTGTAGGTTTAATCCTGAAACACGATTTTATGTTTCCAGTTATTCAATTTACCACTTAGATCTGAATACCCAACATGTACCTCCACTACGATCTGAATACCGTATATGTACCTCCACTCAGATCTGAATACCGTATATGTACCTCCACTAAGATCTGAATACCTTACATATACCTCCCTAAGATCTGAATACCTTACACGTACTTCCACTAAGATCTGAATACCTTACATGTACTGACTCTATTGTATGCCTAATAATTCTCTATCCTTAGATTCCAATGTCCAATGAGATCATGAAATACACTCAAAGTGAGAAGTTCCATGAGCTAGGGAAGAAGTACCTGTCACGACCTCAGTGTGAGCACTTTCTCTCTGGCACTGCAAACCCTTACGGGCTGGAGCACACAGGTGAATCAAGCAGACAAGTAAACACGTGCTTACCCAGTTTCATGGGACAAATAAGTCTCTCGGGCAGCAGTTTGTACATGACTAACATGACTTGCTTTGTTGTGCAGACCCTCTTCCAGCCCCCACTCTATGCCTTGAACCTGCTGATTTATTTCTGTTTTCAAATACATGTTTATAAACATGCATGCCAGGAATTTGTACAAAGCTTATGTCAACTGTGGTCTGTGTGGTCAAAAGTTTGTACCATTTAATTCCTCCAACACTCAATCTCGGATCAGGCTGAAAGTTTTATTTCTTTTACCTGCTAACACAAAATTAAATAAAAAAAGATATTTGTTAATTAAATATTGGTAATTATTTTTTTTTATTGTTCCACGAACAAAGGGAGGAAATTTTAATTGACTGATAAGGTGGCATTAGTTGATTTAGTTTCTTTATTGTTTGTTGAAAGAAAAGTTTGTAAATAACTATAAAGCCTAGCATAGTGGTTACATTTATTTTCTTGAGGATGCTGCTGAGGCCTTAGACCTTGAGTTCAAATTCAGGTCGCTCAGTTTTTTTAAAATAAATACATGAAAAAAGCGGTCACCCAGATACCCCATGATCTCTTCCCTCAACCCCTTTCCAAATGGTCGAGACAAGGGAGAGAATTATTGAGATAGCTAGAAGCATGAAATTGTGCTAAACCAAAACAACTGGTACAACTATTTCTAATCGCACAGATTTATAATTTGTTAGTCTAGATCTAATATATATTTAATGACATGACTGATCCAAACTAATTGATGCAACTACACTTAATAAAAGCTTTGTTTGTTTTTTTAAACAGTATTTTTGTGTGTAATTCTCTTGTCTGTTTGTTTACATGTAAAAGTTGTCTAACTCTGTTTTTTTATTAACCTCTGATTGCCAGGAGGGCTGTTCATCATTCTCAGTTCTGCTATCCTGATTGCGGTGTTGTTTTTAATCTTGGAGCACCTGGCCTATCGTTTCGTGGTTCCCTGGCTCAGAAAGCAGCCGGCCGAGTCATTCTGGAAGACAGAAAATCTGGCCTTTATCTCACAGGTTGGTGTCTCTGAGTGTTTTTTTTTTCTTTTTCATTGACATAAACCAAATGTACTCGCTCAACAAATGTCTAAAATGGGAAACTTTTTAATCCAACTTCAACGATATATTTATGACGAAGGGAAAACACTTTCTGTCCATCTCTCATTGAAATAACATTAACCAGGCGTTGAAAGGATCAGCCCGTCAATCTCCTGTCATTGGAGAAATACACATCTTTGAGCACCTTAAACAAATAATGGCCTTGAAAAATAATAGTCTCTCTATCACTCTGTTCCCTGCTGATAAGTTTCAAGAAAGTAGCTGATAGTTGAGACTATACTAGTTTTACATGTTAACTGAGCAGTTCAATGGTAATGTTAAACAAGTTTGCACTTACCATATTTGTCCTGTTTTACAATTCACAAAGCAGGCAAAACAACAACAAATAAATACATCAATAAATTGTATATGAAGACCACGAAAATAAATACATTTCAAAAGTATGGTATAGTTTTGAATCACTGTTAAAACTTACCTCCATGCTTTGTTATATATGTGAACTTTATATTTCTACTTCTTGGAGTACATAATTTATACATGTATACTTCTATAGTCACAATGTACATTCAGGGGCGTAGCTAGGAATCTGCCATCATTTGGAGACTTGACCTCTTTGGGGCCCCTACATTTTGTGTAATATTTAAAATTTAATGTAAAAACAACAACACTCATTTGGAGGCTCCCCTCAAGTGGGGGCCCGGGGATTTTCAATTCTCCTCCTCCTCCCCTACCGTAGCTACGCCACTGTGTACATTTTTATATACCAATATATTATCTATGTATGGAAATGTTCCACATTTTGGCTTTTCTTCTTTTATCCTCTTGTGTCAATGATACAGCACCAGGAACCATGCCTGATCTTCTTAGTTCTGCTCTTTATCTCTTGAGAGTCAATACTCTGACAGGTACTAGTTTACTAAGCCCGTCTTCTCTCAATGTTGACTTTCCCCAGCGAGTGTTTCGTGTGGTCCGCAGTGAGCGGCTGTACAGCCAGAAGCAGGCGGCCCAGGAGATGATCTCAATAGTCAGGCAGAGGGACTTCACCAGGATTATACAGAAGAATGAATTACAGAAACGGGTCAGTTTTAATGACTGCCTAGTCCTGGTATCACTCGGTGAAGTGACTGCACTATATCTAAAAATGATTTATACTACTTATCGATGCAATTTGTTTAAGGCGTTTAACTGATTGCTTTATTAAACAGTATACTTTACATAACGATAGCAGCTTATGATATAGGTTGGCCTTCAAAGAATTAATTTAAAATTTGAACTTCAAAGATTTAATTTAAACTTTGTCGAATAACTATTTTTAAATATTTTTTTTTTCAAAATGACAAAATGACTATCGGTGTAATTAAGACTCGAACATTTGTCTCCAGAGAGCTACAGCTCAGAGAAGAGTTAAGTCAAAGGCGGAAGTGTTTCAAGAAATCACGGCCAACATTGTCAGGTAAATCAAAGACACAAACATTTGCTTTAGATCTTCACCTTCTGATTAGGCTAAAATACACTATAAAACACGAAAGTATATTTTTTTGTTAGTAAAAAAAAAATAAAAAAATAAAAAATACTCCTTCCCCAGTCAAAACGAAACAAATCCAAAACAAACCACTTATTCACTTAGTTCACCCGTCCTCCAAAGTAATCAATCTCCAGTCTATGTTTTGAATCAAGTAACAGTTACTATTGGATTTTATGAATCTAGTCTACTTTTTATTTTATACAATCTAATTAGAGAAACCAAACTCTAAATTTAACGCCCTGTCCAATAGTATCTTGAAGATAACAAAGATCTTGTTAGGGATCTTTTAAATAAAACCACTTAGTGCTTCTGGCTTAAAGTCTTGACTTGAATTTCTTGGGGACTCCAATCAATTTGATGTCGTTAAAGGCATAGAAAAATAGAGTGTTCAAATACAAAAACAAAATTTAATAAAATACTCAGAAAGACACAAAGATAAAGGCACATTCCTCGTTCCATATGCTAGGACAAATTTTTACAGATGCTCCTTCTTCCCTAGTGCTATTAGAGCATGGAATGGGTTGCCTGAGCTAGTTGGGAAAACCAGTGACTTGGCAGAATTTAGGTTATTGGTTAATATGCATGATCAGGTATTCCCAGCATCTTTACAGCCCTCAGACAACGCCGTTTGCGCTGGCTTGGACATGTTCGCCGGATGGAGGACAAGCGCATCCCGAAAGTCATCCTCTATGGTCAACTCGCGACTGGCACAAGAAAAACTGATCGCCCCCACCTCCGTTACATAGATGTAATAAAACGTGACCTCAAATCAGTGAACATCAATACTGACAATTGGGAAGACATAGCTCTAGACCGCAACAGGTGAAGAGACAGTGACCAAGAAAGCTATGGACAGTGAAAGTACATGGGTCTCAGCCCAGGAAGAAAAACGCACAATCCGAAAAACGGCCAGCTTCTCTTCCACCGAAGCAAAAGCCACCTTAACCTGCGCTATCTGTGTACGGGAGTGTCTCTCTAAAATAGGGCTCCATAGCCACATGAGGAAGTGTGCTCTGAGATGAACCATAGTCGTCCTACGACTGAAGGAGGCCAATAAATATGCATGACTAAATGCATGACGCGTAGGATGTAATCATCCTCTTTTTTGAAGTACCGTCTGTATTATATAAGAAAAGATAACTTTCTGATAAATGGCAGTAATTAGCGGCTCTTTCATTTAGATAAGCTTTGTTTTTTTTTTAAAGTATTCTCTTTTTTTATTGCTTTTTTTTTTTTTAAATTCTCCATGAAATCTGTAAAATATTTAACTTTTCAGTTTTTGTCAGTTGTAAACTTTCGATAGAGTTGTTTTTTTTTTTAAACGTAAGATGTTTTTGATAACGCAGGTAGAGAGGAAATAAAATACCAAGAATAAAACATATGCAAAGGAAATTGTTCACTTTCTACAATGTCACCTCATCTTACAACTTGCATAGATTGCTGTCTTGCTGTGGGGTGCACTCTCGGACTCTTATCAGGACGTTTCATCTGTCTCAAGTCATCTAATGAGATCGTCTTCAATTTTAAAGGAATACCTCAAGTGTAAAAGTCTGGTAGATTGAACGTTCACCAATGACTCATCCTTTCTTTAGAAATAGTGATTTATTTTGTATTGATTTTCTGTTACCTGCTCCTCGTGTTCCTAATGTCTCAGATAAAGCCAATAATGCCCTCCTTTCCATAGAGTAGTGTGACACACACCTTATCAGATCAAACACTCATTATACAATGACCAGACAATGATCTCTATTTATCGAGCTTCTCATAAACCAAATAATGAACTCTTGGACAATTTAGGTGTTTGTTGTGTCGTGCTTCAAAGTTATCCATCTCAATGAGAATTATTTCATATTTGCTTTAGCCATTGCTGATAGCAACACATTGATACGTGATGGATGACTATGTTCAAGTTTATGTCATTAGGGAGACGGTTGAAAACTAATGATGCTAACTACAAGAAATAAAGCAAAATAAAGATCAACTGTTTTTGTGGCTTACAATTAACGAGGGTGTCATACAAGAAATACTAAAACATCCTTATTTTTTTAAAAAGAGTTGTGCGATTCTTTCCCCTCCCCTAAATAATGTGTGTGTGTTTGTGCTAACGTGCATGTGTGTGTTTGTGCTAATGTGTATGTGTTTGTGCTAACGTGCCTGTGTATGTGTGTGTTTGTGCTAATGTGTATGTGTTTGTGCTAATGTGCATGTGTATGTGTTTGTGCTAATGTGCACGTGTATGTGTTTGTGCTAATGTGTATGTGTTTGTGCTAACGTACATGTGTGTGTTTGTGCTAATGTGCATGTGTATGTGTTTGTGCTAATGTGTATGTGTTTGTGATAACGTGCATGTGTGTGTTTGTGCTAATGTGTATGTGTTTGTGCTAACGTGCATGTGTATGTGTTTGTGCTAACGTGCATGTGATTGTGGCACTCTGAACATAGTATAATCTCTCTTGTTTAGCTCCCCTTGTTTCAAGCTGGGTGTTCAAGCTAGACGCGAGCGGATGCTCACGAGACCTAATGTTTCTGCGATGTATGTTCTCCCATCATTTCCAAATATTTCACTCCCCTGAAAGTGGCAGGTGAAATCAGGGGACATAATTTAAACTGATGTTGTTTTGGTAGACTGGTGGCTACTAGTCCGATACTCTGAGGACTTGAGCACCAAGAAGGTGAAGATCGTGTTGGTCCTGGATCAATAAATGGGCTTTCTGCCATGGACCTCAAGGCATAGTAGATATTTGTTAGGGCTAAGATAAAACACTTCGAAGTACTTCAGAGTTAACAGAGCATCGCACTATTGACTAATGCACAAATATTTCAAAATAGATGTACACTGGCTCTTTCAGATCTATAGTGTTATAATTTGAATCTGTCATACTCCTATGTCATATTGATGTGTTTGTTTGTTCAATCCAATATTTCACTCTGGCATTAGGGTGCTAACGAACTTCTAGATTAATCTAACAACACTTCTGTAGAAAAAACATATTCTTGATAGAACAGTGTGTGTGTATTTGATGGATAGTGTCTATTCAAATTACGGTTCCCGGTCATCCATGGTCAGTTCATTTTTGGTCATTTCATCCACTGGTCATTTCATCTTCGGATCTTTTTATCCAAGAAATAGTAATTGTAAAAATGATGAAATCAGCAATATTTCTAATACATATTTTTGTATTTACAGGACACAAAGTGTGACACCTAAAAAAGAATAAAATTTAATGTCATAAAAAAGGTACATCTACTGAAATAGAGTTAACGCAAAAATCGTTTTTATGTGCTAATCTAAATCCATCAGATAGGCTATTGATTGTAAGTACAGAAGATGATCCATTGATTTGCATTGCTGTAAAATGTTTGTAATTCTCTTGAACAGTGTTACTTATTTCTTTCTTGGACTTTCTTCAGTGCCGGCGTTAGCCTGTAAAACTGATGCCTTGTGCAACTGTCCATACGTAGACCATCTACATTGTCCACATTGTTGGATGAAGGAATGAAAACAGAGATTGGAGGGCGTGATGCCAACCCTTTACAGCATTGTTTGTTCGCGTAGGCCAAAGCTAGAAGACCATTCCACGTAGCTCTGCCGTGCTAGTCACTTCTCATGTACAATTCCTTGACTTTACGTAATACAGCTTGGCAGAGGTAAAAATAACATCCCGTTACTCTGCATGTCTGAAATATCTCTTGAAAAGCTGTCACAATAATCTCTGGAGTTTCAAATGGTAAAAGCAGCTTTCTCAAAGTCTGTCACAATAATTTCTGGTGTTTCAAATGGTAAAAGCAGCTTTCTCAAAGTCTGTCACAATAATCTCTGGAGTTTCAAATGGTAAAAGCAGCTTTCTCAAAGTCTGTCACAATAATTTCTGGAGTTGCAAATGGTAAAAGCAGCTTTCTCAAAGTCTGTCACAATAATTTCTGGAGTTTCAAATGGTAAAAGCAGCTTTCTCAAAGTCTGTCACAATAATTTCTGGTGTTTCAAATGGTAAAAGCAGCTTTCTCAAAGTCTGTCACAATAATCTCTGGAGTTTCAAATGGTAAAAGCAGCTTTCTCAAAGTCTGTCACAATAATTTCTGGAGTTGCAAATGGTAAAAGCAGCTTTCTCAAAGTCTGTCACAATAATTTCTGGAGTTTCAAATGGTAAAAGCAGCTTTCTCAAAGTCTGTCACAATAACTTCTGGAGTTGCAAATGGTAAAAGTTCTTTAATGGATAAAGATCAAGTGAAAGATGGCCGTCTGAAGATAAATTCGCAGTAGGATAATCATAAGTTTTCTAATCTTTCTCATTTCTGAAAAGATTTCCACTATTTCCACTACACCATAGCCTTAGATGATTAGCTATCATCGGCATAATCATGATTACTCTAATCATTCTTTATCTCTCAAAATATTTTCACTACTTCCACCACACCTGGCCCTTTGATCATTACGTCATGCGGTCTGCGCAGGAATATAGTGACATTTTCTACATCAAATAGAAGGAATATAAATAAGTACACACCCAGATCTACAAAATATTCACGTATGTACATTTATTATTACATTTCTCAACAAGAATGAAGAGTAGAGGAGCAAACACTCGAAACTATAAACACTAGTAACATGACCGGGTATGAGATGACCGGGATGAAGTGACCAAAAATGAAATGTCCGGAGATGAAATGACCGGTCACCATTTGTCATATAGACTGCTACTGTTCTATATATATCTACAATTTGTATATATATAAAACTGCAAAGCTATTCACTACGGCACTGGACCCACCAAAACTGTGATGAAATGTTTGCTATATGGAATCACATTCCCTTCTTAGGGCCAGTTTTCATTATCGGCAAAACACTCGTGAACTCTCTCCCTGGCGCCCCCTAACTCCCACGGTTCCCCAATCTCTCTCTCTCTCTCTTTCGTTTCTGAAAGTGATCGAAAACTTCGGTAATTCCCGCAGGGTAATCCAACTCTCTGAGCGCTCCTCTCGCGAGGCGAGACGATTAATCTGGACCTGTTTATATTTTCCTTGGTCCGGGGGTCGATAGGTACCTAACGAGGTAATGCTAATCTGATTTATCATGTTTAACGGTAGAGGTCCCCCATAATAAACAGTCCCCTGTGGTGGGACTAAATTTACCTACGTTTAAGGAAATTGGAATCGACCCTGGAAAGAAGTCTCGATTTTTAGCGTTGGGGAAATCACGCGAATGTGATCCGGAGGTGGGCTTGTTCATTTCAACAAAAGTGAGGTTGTTTTTTCTAGGGCGGATGTTTGTTGACCATTTACTACGTGTTACTTGTGGGTATTAAACAAAAGGGGGGGGGGAAAAGGGGGGTGATCTTAGAGAGGGAATTAGAACAGAAAGACAGAGTGAGACAGAGAAAGTAATTGAGAGAGAAAGAAAAAAAGAGAGAAAAAGATAGATAGATAGATAGATAGATAGATAGATAGATAGATAGATAGATAGATAGATAGATAGATAGATAGATAGATAGATAGATAGATAGATAGATAGATAGATAGATAGATAGACAGATAGATAGATAGTATTGATGATCTATTTTGTTGATGATTCTATATGTTAATGGTGCATGCGAGTTCACAGAAGACACAACAACAGAATGAATCAAGAATATACTTGATAACGCAGGCTGATAACTTCCACAATTTAATGAACAATACAAAGGGCACAATCCTCTGTCGTCGTTAGACTAGCGTCTTCCTCTCTGGCGTCTTGTCCGTTACACTCTTCTAGTTCCTAATCCTACTCTTTTATTACTCGTCATATTACTTAGGAAAAACCCGATTCACCTCAACTTCTACGCATCTTGTGTCATTACATTAGATAGAAAGAGAGAGATATATAGAGAGATAGAGAGAGAAAAAGATAAAGAAAGAAAGGAACAGGAGACAGAAGGGAGGGCATCCATTACCAAACGAATATCTCAGGGAGCAAAGTGTCCTAACGGTTTTGTTTTGTCCGGGTTTGATAAATGATACTTTGACCAAAAGTTTATTGATTAGCTACTTCTCCATAGTGCTACCAGGGATACTTAGGACTTTCCTTATGGTAGCTCGAGATATTGGTACTCGATACACTCTCATAGGTGCTTACTAAACTATCTTCTTGTCTTTTTAAAGAGAAGATGGCTCCATTGCTTGAATAACTGTAACAGCTTTGGACATTTTCGCGCTAAGTGTTCGATTCTCCACATAGTCAACGACTCTAGATTCTCCACAATATTAACGACACAAGATTCTCCACAATATTAACGACACAAGATTCTCCACAATATTAACGACACAAGATTCTCCACAAAATTAACGACACAAGATTCTCCACAATATTAACGACACAAGATTCTTTCGTCACGAGATATAAAGCAAGGAGAGTGGGCAGCGTGAAAGAGCGCCGAACCAACAAAAAGCTGAGACTACAACTGACCAAACCTACCCATGCCACGTATGCAGCCGGCTTTTTAAAACAAGGATTGGACTTTACAGTCATCTTCGAGTCTCTAGGATCTGAGAAATGTGCTCATCTTTAATCACGAAGGAGGATATATATTTTATATATTTTGTTAGTGGGAAGCGTGGTCGAGAGGAACTTGGCTTGTCTTGGCTACCTAAAATGTTCGAGGTTCGACACCCGACTCGGGCAGAGTTGTGTTTACTGAGCCCCTAAAAGCAGCACGGAAAACCAACTCCTAGTTACCCCCTCCCCCCACTGGTCCACAAATGAGATTGGACTAAAGCGCTCTGAGCATGCTATAAGCATGAAAATAGCGCTATATTAAAGCTATAATATATATATATATATATATATATATATATATATATATATATATATATATATATATATATATATATATATATATATATATATATATATATATATATTAAAATAGCACTTTCTATAAACTTAATAAAAACTGTTTGATATACGCGAATAAATTTAGCAATTTGATTTTGCAGTACTAAAAAGGGCACAAAATGTCTCCTTATGGCTAATTAACACTTGCTGTTTTCTGTTCACTGGAGACACAGTTAAGCTCATAGTAGTTTTCCACTATAAATGAAACTCTCCAATGTAAAGCTCATTCAGTGAGAGTAAAAAAACAAACAAACAAGGTCTCTTGTTGTAAAACGAATTAATTATTTTTTTGTGTGCAAAAAACAAACTACCTCACTGTCTGTCTTAGTACACATTGTGTATATCCTATTTCTTCCAATTCTCATTTTCAAATTCAGTTGAAATTTTGCCCACTTATTCAAAGTCGATGACAATACTTGAATCTTTAAAAAAAACCTATTAATTAAGTAGTAATTTATTAATTTTGTTTTATATAGAAAAAGGGAGTTAGACATTGCAGTATTGAGATATGGTGGCGATTTTGCAGTTTTTTTTTCGTATACAAGTTTTGTTGTTCTAAAGTATTTTTATATTTTGCTTATTTAAAGAATGTATTCGAAGAGGAAGACACCGAGTCATGACAGTGAAAGACTTCCTTTCATTTGTTTTAACATTTTCTACACTGTAAAGAGACGGTGTCAAACTTAATTTGTGATTACAATTTAAAGATTTAATGATGTAATCACTAAGATCTACAGCTTCAGTAGAGAAATCAACGCTTTTGTTCAAAATGAAATAGTCTTATTATCATTGACAGCTGTTGGAAAGCTGGGGCACCACACACGATTCTTTTTGCTTCTCCCTTTGACTCTGTCTTTGGCCTTTGACGGAATCGTTTTCAATGACCTGTGTCCATGACCTGTGTCCATTCTTTTATTTTTTCCCATCGCTTCTTTTTCCTCTTTTTCCTTTTTGTCTGGTTCTGTTCCCTGAGGCAAAAGACGTCGTTGTTGTCTTTGCGAGACTTGAGGACCATTTGGCCATAGAGTTTTAGTTTGCATTTTTAGACAGTAGTTAGCAGGTCATCGTGCGGTCCGATCGTTGAACTAATCCAGACTCTAATCTCTTCGTATTATGATGTACAGCCTATAATTGTATCAAAAACGTATTTTGTTAAATCACATACAACTCTTAGTCATATTACAATTTTTTTGTTTCACATGACTTCAAGCCTTACATTTTGTTGTATCTATAAAACATAACAGGAAAATGTATTCCTTTACAATTTTCTCAATTACAGCTATCACCGGCAGCTCCAGTCCGCCTCTGAAACTGCTGACAACTCCGAGGCCGAGATTGACTTCGAGGGCCTCCAAGACTACGGGGACGAAGGCCTCCAGGACTACGGAGACGAGGGCTCTAGATCAGATCTCGACGGCGCAACCTCTGGAGTCAATAACGACGCTTACGACGCCACTGACAGCTCGGACGCGGCGATGAATCGATTCCACCTGAGACGTGCCTCGAGTGTGAGTAATGACATGACGAGAGTCTCCAGTGACGAGGCCGTGTTTCAACGGGACAACGGGCACTTTCAGGAAGTTTCCGACAATAATGTGGGCAGGAAAGTGTCGTCCCGGTCTCTAGGGTATGGAATCGCCTCTGACGTTAGTCCACAGTTCCGGAAGCGGTCAGATTCCTACTTTGTTTTCTCTTCGGTCTCCAAGTGTAAAGAAAGAACAATGTCGGATGCAAACAATCGTGCCTCTGGACACCCAGAACAAAGACAATTTTACAAACAGACAGACCTTGATAAGAAAAAGGATTCTATATTAAAACCATCAACCGACCATTCAGAACTGATGGACGCACACATAATGACCACATCTCCCCCCGATAGTAAAGGGAGCGTGTATTATAATTCTCCATCTACTTCCTCAGGGAGATCACCCAGCGAAGAAAACCTTTCACCCTTACCTTCGCTTACTTCCCCTAGCATAGACGACTTTCCAGACTGTAGAGAATTGTCTGATAGTTTTTCCCCATTGCCCCCAAACAGCAGCCCTTCTTTAATGTCTGCTGACCCGGACTTCCCAGCAAACAACGAACCGGGCATAGCGCGTGAACTTGCTCACAGTATCATGGCAGCTAACGGTTCACCGGAACCAGCGCAGCTAAAAGATTCTCCGACAAAGATCGGCCTCCATTCGTTCAACAAACTGCCCAGGCGAGAGCCACGCAATAACGAGCTCCCTCGCTCTGCCTCGGTAGACTCCGTCCCACTTTCTCTTGTATCAGTGCCAAACAATGACATACTGGTCTCTAGCTTCACACCAAGTGAACCCGAAGAGAACAGAGCCGCCGCTGAGATATCAAAGCTGCCGAACATGAAACCGGAAGCTGAAGGCAACTGTAATAAAAAGAAAATCCCCTCCAAACCACTGCGGAAATTTTCTAGTGGTCATTCCCCCGAGAACGTCGGCCAGTGGCAGATGAGCAAAAACAACCAGAAGCAACCTATGTATGAGAATCAAGGGCGAGATTATTTCAAGCGGAATTTGAAACTGAAGGTGAGGCATTAGATGTAGAGTTGATGCACAAGTTCAATTAAAAACACCGTTATAGTCATCCTATTAAACCATTGAGTACTCTGATGATACAGTGTTTACTGATGATACAGTGTTTCTCTCATTATATATTGTTTCTCTTATAATTCGGTGTTTCTGTAGCCATATAAAACAATCATTTCTTAATAACAAGATTTGGATTGTCAGGGAAAAAAGGATTTTATTTGTCTATTGTGTCCTTTGTTGTCCTCAGCTATTCTGATGCTGACAGTATGGTGTATTTCTTACTCATTTGATTATCTTATGTTGTTATCCTTAACCTAAATTATTGATCATGTTATCAACGCGCTGCAACACAGCATAATATTTAAAAAAATTATTCTTGTTACTCTTTCTCAAATACTCAAATGGTCATCACTACTAAAGCCCATACTTTCTTGCTGTGTAGGACAATCGCGTGAAGTCCACACTGAGGCAGCATGCCATGTCTGGCTATCAAAGTCATCTCCCTGCTGATTTGATAGATGACTGCACCCTGGAGGCGCTGTCCAAGGAGGATGTGTTGATATTGTGGAGGAAGTCAGAGATTGATTTGGAGAGTAGACTTCAAGAGGTACCTTAGTTATAACTTTAGATATAGCTCTAGCAATGAATGCAGCATCATTTTTTTGCCCTGGCTCTAACATTAGCTTGCTATAGCTATGAGTCTAGCTATACCTTCAGCCATAACTGAAAGTATTACTATAACTATTGCTTTAACTATTCATCGAGATAATCAGACTTATTATTTTGGTGCTTTAAAAGTCTTTATATCTACTTGTCTTATCAAGAGTAGAATTGATAAAGAAAGAGTTCTAAGACACAGTGTTGTACATTCCTTAAAGAGAGATTTTCTTATCGATATTGTCATACTTCAAACTCTCACCATTTCAATTAGTCTCAGTCCATTCAATACAATATGAACTCTAATATTTTGTATATTCAAAACAGGTTTTGGCAAAGAATCGACGTCTGAGCCTGGCCATTGATTATCTGACCAGACAAGAATTTTCTGGTCAGCCGGAGGAAGTTTGAGAGAATTTGAACTGGACAAAAAGACATCAGAATCTTCACTACATGGAAGAAATTCGTAAAGCCTCTAGCTTTCAATCTGAGAGACTTCGGTCTTCACATCAGTGCTACACTGTGCAGTCTTCAATTCAGTGCTACACTGTGCAGTCTTCAATTCAGTGCTATACTGTGCAGTCTTAACATCAGTGCTACACTGGGCTGCTTCACGCAGTCACTATTGTCTAACGGAACCTGTTGAAGAGAATTTGACAAATAGACCCTCGTGTGTTTTCCGTCCGCGTCTCTTTTTGTTTTTCCTATTTCAGACATTGTTGTGGCGGCATGTGTACACTCTGCTACTACCACCAATGACATGTGTACACTGCTACTACCACCAATGACATGTGTACACTGCTACTACCACCAATGACATGTGTACACTGCTACTACCACCAATGACATGTGTACACTGCTACTACCACCAATGACATGTGTACACTGCTACTACCACCAATGACATGTGTACACTGCTACTACCACCAATGACTCCATCATGTTTGCCTTTCCCTTTAAACAATTCCACATTTCTTCTTCGAAACTCCCAATCGAGAAGAGCTATTAACAATTTCAACCCCGTGATCCATAAACGCACAAAACTCTGAATGCTCTTTAATGTACTTGTCTGATTGGGCATGCGTGGAACGAAAACATTTTCCATGAAACGATTCATTTGAATGGCTGAGATTTTGAGGTCAGGGTGCAGGGAAAATGACTAAAAAGTAAACAAACTGTTATTCCTGCAAATGCAAGACGCTTTTTGAATACAATAGGACTGAGGACAAGCCTTTCCTAAAAGCTAACTTTTTAAAAATGTAAATATTTTGTAACTAGTTTTGTGGAAATATTATTCCATTCAATCTGTTTTATGTGCAATATTGTTACAGTAACCAAAATTATGATGCCAACTACAACTATTTGCAATAATTGTGACGTATTTGAGAGGGATATTTCATATTTGAGAAAGTCTTCTTTCTTGAATAATGAAAAAACACAATCCTATAAAAACCCATTTTGGTTTCTATGGTAATAGGGAGTGTATTCACAGTGTTTCTGTGTCAAATTATTGATTCATGTTATGTTGTTTTATTAGTTAAGAATCTTGGCTTGATCACTCCATGAAGAAGATATCTGTACACGTAGCTCGTAGTTGGATCTATATAGTTTGTATTGGATCAGGAGAGTTGACTAGCAATTATTCTGGTGAGTTTTGGTTGTCCAAATTGTATGTTAATGTTTATACAAACACTAAGACTGTAAATAGTGTTTGTATGTATTGTAAATGTTAATTGTCAAAGGTGATATAGTTTTTTTTTTAATGGTGATACTATGCAATATATATTTCCTTTTTAGAAAAATATTTGTATACTGAAACATATACGTTTGAGACCGGGGAGAGGATACTCCATCTTAAAATTAGTATAAAATCTGCCGCATTTTTTTTACAATCTAAATCATTTCGTTGTGCCAATAGAATGAACTAATAACAAATGATAACACGAAAACAAGTCCACTGTTCTAGGATTCTAAAGCTATTACCAAAACATGCCAGGGGATTTTTTCTCCATCTTTGTCTACACAAATGAAACACAACGCTCATGGGTGAGTAGGGGTTGATTTCTTTCAGTCCAACGATGGTCTAGAACAGTATTTTCCCTTCACTTGTTGTAAATAAGTATCACTGGTTTGGGCTTTGTATTTCCAACTATTTATGTTTGACCACACAACAAACACACACACACAGAATAGAGATAAGGGAGTTAATCTAATTTTTGTTTATTCAAGTCCTTGCTAAATCCTTATGCTCCCAGTCGAGAAAAGAACAGAAAAAAAGAGTACCATGTTAGTACATAAGGTTTTATATCACTGCCACTGATAATGTTCTGTTGAACTCATTTCTTTTCATTCTAGTCTCTAAGTAATTGAAATTGTTTTTGAGCGATGTGAATTTGTTTATGTAATGTTTTCAATTATTTGTATGAAAATTTGTATTATTATAATTAGTCTGAAATATTAAATTGAAAATATTATTCTAATTCTTTATAAATCGTTGGTTGATTCGTTTTGTCCTATCTTGCACTAGAATTTATCGAAGATCTTGGTATTCGAATCTAAAATATATTGGTATTGTAATTTTACAAAGTTATTGGTATTTGAATTTAATATATATTGTCTTCTTTGGAATTACACGTCTCGAGAGACGATCTTTTCCCGTCTGCCATTTCTCACGTGACTAAATATGTCAATCCGTGCTATGTAACTGCGTTGAAAGGTTATTTGTAAGCACACCAAGCAGCGCCTTTTTTTCTACTTTTGGTGTGTACACCATCTACGAACCAGGATCCATTCTTTATACAGGAGTACTGCAGGTCTTCTTCTAAGATAAGCGTGCCAGTAAGCAGAAAGAGACACAAGATAGTCTCCTGTCTGTTTCTTTGTTTCAGAGATTCATTGGGCATGAAAACACAATGCTAATTTCATTTATTTGTACACGTATGACCAGTGGGATAAATTTTACATTTATTTGTACACGTATGACCAGTGCGCCAAGTATTACATTCATTTCTACACTTATGACCAGTGGGCCAAGTATTACATTTATTTGTACACGTATGACCAGTGGGCCAAGTATTACATTTATTTGTACACGTATGACTAGTAGGCCAAGTATTACTTTCATTTGTATACGTATCACCAGTGGGCCAAGTATTACAATTCATTTGTACACGTATGACCAGTGGGCCAAGTATTACATTTATTTGTACACGTATGACCAGTGGGCCAAGTATTACATTAAACTAAACACACTGATTTCTTACGTTCGAATTTAAACATTGAAAAACTGTACAGAGAGATTCCTAGTCAGCAGTATCTCGCTCTGGTACGTCAGCACGCTACAGCTTCTTGGTCATAGAGGAAGTAGAAGGAACGGAATGAATGCAAATCTATTACAAATCTATTACAAATACATGTTATGGCTATTTTGATACTGCTGATAATTGCCGTATAATGCTCTATCATCCAAATTTTTGCATTTGACAAAGTCTGTAAGTTGTGCTAGTCTAGAGGTCTATGACATTTCCTTTTCAAGGTAGGAAACCCTTAAGAAACTGTCAAACATCATTTAGAATGTGCTATAATTATTTGACTTCATAGACACAGCATGACCACAACAGATATAGTTCCATGACACTGACAGCTTATCATTAACAAAGCTGGCTACAAGAGTACACTTACCATTTCACGTGAACATTTCATCGTCATAGCTAGACTGTCTAGTTTAGTGATGCTCAACCTCACTCGGACGCGGGCCATTTTAATATCCGACACTTGAGTCGCGGGCCACATGAAGAAAAAGGGAAAAAAAATATAGCCAATTATACAATAAACCAATTTTTATCAGAAACCCTAAACTACTTTTAAATATCCGGCTGCATAGTTGAGACGCCAAGTCGAAGAACTGAATCTAGAATTCTAAATGTTCGCCTAAGAGCCGATACGATTACCTAGCATCGGTTTCGCACGATTCATCACTGAAAAGTTTGTCTCACTAATAACTCATTGTAATTATTGGGAGCAGATGAAGAAAGCTGTCCAGAATCGAGTTCATTGGAGAGTTTACGGCCCTATGCTCCCATGAGAGTGCACAAGATTATGTCAGTAAGTCATTTATTGTGATCATCCATAACACTTGTTTTTGGAGATTTCCAAAAGGTTATGCAAGAAAGACGGACTAGAAATCAATAGTCTGCATCACTTGAACTGTATCAAGCAAGGATGTCTAGTTTGTAAGTCTATCAGTTTCAGTTGTAGCTCTGTCTGGGCATTTGGCACATTGGCAGCAGATGGATTTTAGAAACGACGAATATTGTTCAATCTGAACACTATTATCATCACATGGTCCATAGATTTTGTTGGTGAATAATTCAACGAGACCACAGAGGCTCGGTTCCATTTGATCTTTAAAAACTATTGCTGTCAACCATAGTTGTGGCACCATCAGTAGTCACTCCCACTAATTTCTCCAAGGGAAAAAGATTCTCTGTGATGGTTAAAACTTTTTTGTCAGTGTTTCGCCACTTGCGATCCCATGCATGCTCCAAATAGCTACTAATTTTCTGATTTCAAACTATTGTTTTTATCGCAAATACATACCAAAATTTTGAGCGGTATCAGATATGTCGGTAGACTAGCCAGCGGCAACAGAAGATAGACATGCAGCCGACTCATTTTCTTCTTATTTTAGGTCAATATTCTCATCCATCCTCTAGGTGTAATCTAACTATGGCGTCTCAAACCAAGAATGACGCCTTATTTTTTTGATTTCCTAAATCTGTTTGATGTTATGTTTTTTAAAGGGAGACACTCTTACTTTATAAAACAAATATATTGGCTTACTATAGGTACCAATCCATTTACTCTAACTTAGGGAAAGATATTTAAAAAATTTTTTTTTTGGACAATGGATTTTTCAACACTTTGTGCCGACGTTTCGGCGGGCCGGATAGAACCACGTCGCGGGCCGTACTTTGGGCATCACTGGTCTAGTTAGTACAATTATTTCTAGAACATTCTAAAATGACCTACTTTTTTGTTTACAAAAGATGTTTCTATAAGATTTGTTTGTATAATCCTAAACAATGATACATTTTAAATGAGAAATGGGGCGTAATCCTGAAAAATTAGTATATCCAGTTTTGTTTCGCATTACGTCCCTTGAACAAAATAATTCTTATCCAGAGGTAAAAATCGGTAAAATGACAATGAATAGTCCTAATGAAGCTCTAGATCACAATAGTTTTTAAGACAACAGCCACCCGCTCCATCATAACTACGTCAAGTCGTTATGAATCGGGTGACTTCTGTCTGTTAAAAACCGAATGGTACAAGAAGCTCGTTCGCTCCTTAAATCGGTCAGACTGTATCAGCGCTACTCGTTGACTAGGAAAAGTGAAAAGGATCAAGGTGTCTGTGTCTAGTCAGTCACCAAAGAAATGTCGTGTCTGTTCTATATTTGACTTTTTGTGTTGATTTTATTTGTGGAAAGAGTCTTTGTGATGACTATGAATGTGATCAATAAAGCAGTGTTAGTTTAAGTTATAGATTGGTGTCATCTTTCTTAAGCGTGTTAAGTTGCTATTTATTCGATTTGAAATAATACCATCGATTATTAACACATTTCATGAACAAAAAATTTAATACACTTTTTATATTAAAAATATAAAGAAAATTTTCCTTTCAGACCTTGCGATCTATGGGGCAGATGATGTCAAGGTCATCAGTTTCTGTGGCACACAGAGGGTGTGATGTGGTCATCACAACGACCAACCGCCTTTACTTTTCCCCAACTCATGTTACAGCTGGGTGTCACCCAAAAGAAATAAAAAAATCTTAGTCTTCACCAGGATCCGAACCCGGGACCCCTCGGTTCGAAAGTCAAGTGCTTTACCTCTCAGCCCCCGCGCCTCTTATACTAAAGATATAAATTATTAAATTTCTACAGAGTCATGTATTTGTAGTTGCACTTTCTATGCGCTTTGGGCTGCTCCCTGAGACTTAAAAAAAACAAACTAGTTTGTTGTTGTTTTTTAAATACGAGTTTATCCGCGCATGTAATGGAACGACTTTATAAAACGTAAAAATACAATTTAACTTTGAAATAAGTTTACTTATTTTGTTGCTATGGTAACAACGATACACCTTTGTGCTCTCTAATCATAGAAGTGGGAAAGTTGTTTTATTCTTTTTCAATGCTTTCCAGACTGTGTTTTTTTCTCGTCTTTCTATACTAATTATACATTTTATAGTCAAGACATTTCTACCGAGTACGAAGATGTAGAAGGATTGCTGTATTTCACGTAACGACACAGACCAACTGTGACCTATTTCATCACACCTTCACCTTCACACATCACTTAGTCTGTTTGACCGTTAAAGCACCACTGAAGATCTGTTGTCCATTTTTCTCCATTCCTCTCTATCTTTTGCCGTGGACAGAATCTCACTCAATGGAAGGCCTGTCTATTCCTTTATATTGCTTTTCCATCGCTTTCTCTGTCCGCCTCTTCTTCTTTTTCCTGGTATTGTTTTCTGAAGGAGTGTCTTAGCGAGCGCTGAAGACTTTGGCTATAGAATTTTATTTTGAGTTTTTTTGACAGTAGTTAGCAGGTCATCGCGGGGTTCAATCGTTGTACTAATACTATCTCTAATGTAATGATACAAGATGCGTAGAAGTTGAGGTGAATCGGGTTTTTCCTAAGTGATGTGACGAGTAATAAAAGAGTAGGATTACGAACTCGAAGAGTAACGGACAATACGCCAGAGAGGAAGACCCGTAGGCTGGCGACGACAGAGGATTGTGCCCTTTGTATTGTTCATTAAATTGTGGAAGTTATCAGCCTGCGTTATCAAGTATATTCTTGATTCATTCTGTTGTTGTGTCTTCTGTGAACTCGCATGCACCATTAACATATAGAATCATCAACAAAATAGACCATCAACAGATGTGGCGACCCCACGGCCAGGGCGTCATTTTGATCTACAATCTAGTTAACTTCGTGTTCTGGATATATCTACAGTTGTACACTTGGCGAAGTACACTGGAGAAGTACTGGATTAACATTCGTTTATTTCTACTAGATCTACCCTACACGTCTGTGCTAAGTATCTGGACTGCAGCTGGGTTTTGGCATCTTTGTTCCAGTGGATCTAGACTTTAGAGAAAACTCGAAGCGGTTACCAGCGTCTAGCTTTGTCAGACATGTTGGATATTTTTGGATTGAGCCTGGATCTATCTATTGTGTGAACTGAACATCTGAATCCAGAACTATTTCGTACGTTTAAGTGATCTACGGCAGTCGTCGTCAGTATACCTCTATCTATATACCTCAAGAGTGAAGATACCTCATTTTGTCAGTTTTATTTGTTTATTGTGAGTACGGAAAGTCACCTGAGTCTACAATGACTACATATCTAGTATCTACAAGCTGACCGTTGGAGTCACCTTGTCAGGTTTGTTTTTCAAGCTCTTGACTGTTGCAGTGTTGCTGAGCTTGGAATCTAATCTACACACGCGTGATGGTATACCCTACTACCACACTGCGTGACCATCTATTCAACTTGTAAAGTTGACTTATTTATATTCATAAAAAGAGAGAGTTTGGACTAAAGTCATTTTTTTTTACCTCTCTTGAGACAGCACCACCAGCTTGTCTCAGTATTGACTTATGTTCCTGACCTGAAGACAGAAGCCAGCACCCTACCAACAGATCATCAAGTGGAACCGGAACCTTGGAACCTGACCAGAGGACTTTATCTGAGAACCGTACCATACTGTGGCAGCACCAGGAGAGATTGGCCTAACTCAGTACTGCCTGTCGAGTAGCCTTTGCGGGAGCACACCTTACCTTGCCTAAGACAGTGGGGAACTTGTGTGGAACTGACCGTTGTAGCTCCTTGCACTGAACATAGGGGATCTAACTAAAGATAAGTTTATTTTTTCTCTCCATTATTATTATATTAAGTCTATTAGGGACAGTAGATCTTTGTTAAGAGCAGGTTGCCTGATAAGGGCGTCATTATAGGACACATTTGAAAGTGGACCTGCTCCATTTTATAAAGTCTCGATAAATGTTTTGTTTTGTTCGTATCCACGTACATTTTGTTTTTAGAAGTCAAGTGAAGTCCTCTTTATTTGTCAGTGTATACTTCCTCTAAAAAGTCTCATCTCATTAGAATAGATTTATTTTCTGTGTGTGTCTTATTACGTTTATTTTACATTCTTCTTATGATATATTAGTAACTGTATCTTCAGTAGATAAGGTAAGCCACGTTTAATCTAGATTCTAAATTCTAGATGGTTTCCAGGTATTAACTCAATTGTTATACCTATGAGAGCCTTAGATCTATTTTATCCTGTAGACAACTGAGTCTAAGAAGTAATTATTTATACATAGATCTTTTGTCCCGATTAATCAGTTGACATTATTTTGTAGTTGTCTTTAAACACAGTCTAATTGGTCAGAATAAAATGTTTGTCAGTATCACTGGATTGTGATTTACTGTTGGAGGTATAATGTTGATTTATCTATTTGAAGTTGTATTGAAGTTGTATTGAATCTAGACTAGTGACTAGAATAGTCCTAGGGGTATTTATTGGCAAGAAGTAAGTCCATTGAATTAAGTATTGAGGTATTGATAAAAGTCATGATATTTGTATTTATTGGCAAGAAGTCAGTCCATTGAATTAAGTATTGAGGTATTGATAAAAGTCATGATATTTGTATTTAGGTGGCCTAAAGTAAGTCCACTCAATTAAGGTGATATACAATTTATGAGTTGTATTCAAGTATTGTGGCTGTGAGTAAGTCCACTGAGGTAATATTTGTTGATATAACATTGAGCAAAGGTATTTAAATATATATATATATATATATATATATATATATATATATATATATATATATATTATATATATATATATATATATATATATATATATATATATATATATTACAATAAGTATTTTAAAGTGAGTTTGTGAAAACTGAATTGTGATATTTAGGCCAGTAGGGAGGCCATATCAAAACTATATTGAGACATTGTTTAAAATAAAATTAGCATAATGGCAACAGCTCCAAACTTTGATTATATGGAGACTTTTCGCCAGCAAATTATTGCTGAGGCTTAACAACTAGAGCTTAAAGGGAAGGACCTAACTAGCTATGTACAGCAAATGGTGCCGATAGAGAGAGATAGAATAGATTAGATAAGGGAGAAAGAAAAAGATAGGGAAGCACAATTAATAAAAGAAGAAGCAGATAGGAAATTCAAATATGATCTTGAGAAGTTGAGAATTGAAGCTGAACAAAATAAACAAAAAGTTAATAGCACTAATACTAATGATAGATCTAATACTAATACTACCAGTGCCCCAGACAATCACATTGAAACCAATAATAGTAATAATCACACAAACAACATTAATATTTCAAGTGATAACAACCATTGGTTGAGAAAAAAACTACAACCCTTTCAGGTGGCTAGAGAATGCATTTCAGACTACCTAAAGAGATATGAAATTAAAATGGTTAATTGTAATATAAGGGAGGAAGAGTGGTCTCAAATTTTGTTAGGCTTTGTACAAGTGCAAGCTCTTACAATTTGTCAAAACCACAATCATACTGTACAAAATAGCTACCAAATTTTAAAAAAGGAATTACTGAATGCATATGGCCACAATGCCAGCACATTTAGGAAAAAATATTTTGAAAATACACCGTCCTATCAAACAGAACCGCAAACCATTATAAGATTATAAGATTAATATGAATGGAAAAATAAAAACATATCATATAAATAATTTGAAGTTGTACAATGAGAGAAATGAAAATCAATTTCAAACTTTGGATACAGAAGTAGACAATGAATATCAAGTAGATGAATGTTTAATTGTTTTAATCAATGAGGAAACTAATTTGAAAATGATATTAAAAATATTCCTATACTAGAAACTAAAGATAATCAAACATGGGAAAAACTGAATTTAGCAAATTTATCTCCAGAAAAAACAAAAGACATAATAAATGTAATCAGTGATTTTAAAGAAATTTTTTCTAGTTTGCCAGGAAAAACAAATATCATAAAGCATGACATAAAGTTAACTAGTGACAAACCTATTTCATGAAGCCTTATAGGATTCCATTACACTTACATGGAAAAGTTAAAGATGAAATAGACAACTTATTAAAACTAGGAATAATACAACCATCCAATTCAGCTTATGCTTCACCAGTAGTTATAGCAAAGAAAAAAAATGGGGATATAAGGTTATGCATAGATTATAGACAGTTAAATAAGATAACTGAATTTGATCCTTACCCTATGCCTAACATTGATGACATATTACATAAATTGTCCAATGCTAAAGTATTAACAAAGTTGGATCTGACAAAAGGGTATTGGCAAATTCCTTTAACCAATAGAGCTAAACCTTATACTGCATTTATCACTCCGTATGGAATATGCAACAGTATGATAATTTACATCCAATAATTTATGTAAGTAGGAAATTATCTGATACTGAGAAGAGATACAGTTTCATAAAGAAGGAGGCTTTAGCTGTTGTTTGGGTTGTAACTAAGTTGGAAAGCTATTTACTGGGAAACAAATTCATATTGTTATCTGGTCGCAAGCCTTTAAAGTTTATGCAAGAAAAAAGTATTAAAAATGGTAGATTATACAGGTGGTTTCTAACTTTACAATAATATAATTTTCAATCGGAGGCTATTAGGGGAGAAATCAATATTGTAGCTGACATGTTGTCAAGAGTTATAATGAGATAAACAGTTGTAAATAATGATTATTTATTTTGATTTGTTTATGAATGTATATATATGTATATGTTCTAGTCAATGGGTATGAATAAGTTGTTTATATATGGATACTATATTTTGTTTCTTTTAAAGGAAGATAACTCAGTAAAATATAAATTGGGAATTTTATTAAATCAAGGGAAATAATTATAAAATTTCAATAATTGAAGTCAAAGGTTGTAAATTAAAGTACGTATGATCATCTACAGCCATTACTTTTTATATAATCATTACCATTTATTAGTAAAAGGCTAGGTCAGTTTAGAAATGGTAAGTGGAGAGAAAATATACTTATTGGTACATAACAAAAAAGTTAGGTAGAATAATTTGGAAAGTTGTTTTGATACAAATATTACATTTTGTCTGACAGGAAAGTTTTGGTGTGATGTGAGGTGTGCAGACAAGGACACATGACCAATGACAGTATGTACTTTGAAAAACTCATGTTTTATGCCTATGGAGTAAGCAAAGGCATCTTCGTATGTGGACTATATACATGTGTATTTACTCTGAGAAAACTGTTTTGTTTTATGCCTGTGGAATCGGCAAAGGCATCGTCGTCTGGGGACTGTATACATGTCTTGATGGACTTTGTACTATTTGTTGATTTCATTTGTTGTCTAGGCTAGCGACGACAGAGGAATGTGCCCTTTTTATTGTTTATTAAATTATTGAAGTTATCAGCCTGCGTTATCAAGTATATTCTTTATTCATTCTGTTCTTGTGTCATATTGACTCGCATGCACCATTAACATATATACTCATCAACAAAATAGACCATCAACACTAATCTATTTGTTTGTGACGCCGTCTATGTATGTGATACCTAGGATTTGTCAGTAGCTTCTCAATTCCATTTCGTCACATCTAGAGCAGACAAATCGACCTGGAGACGATTTTAATTACCTTTCGCCATCTGCCATGTATATATATATATATTTCACATGGCTATGTAGCCCCAGCTGTGAGCTACATATTTTGCCATATATATATAGTGTTACAGTGGATGTGATAGTTCTACAACATAACCAATGAAATAAATGAACATTTAAAAAAAATACAACAAAAAGAATTTTTTATTTAAATGAAACTCAAAAATTTATTTATTAAGTGAACTTTGACCTCAGCTATTAATTGACTGTAATCCAATCGATGTAGGCAGATGTACGTGTGTACACACTGGGCAAGTCACCTTGAGAAGGATTAAAGGTTTAGTACACAATCACACAATCACTGGTTACAAAAAGAATGTTTTGGCTCACAAAGGAACCTAGATACGAATTTTTCATTGTTACATTTGTATCTGATAAAATGTGGTAGTACCGATAACTCAAGACGTAACACCCGCTAAAAACTTACCGCTGCAGGTACTAACACCCCAAGAGGTAACACCAGCCAAGTACTGGAAGTTAGTTCCACACATCATGGGGCCGCCACTGTCACCGTTGCAAGCACTGGGACGAGTACCACCTGTACCTGAAATGATGACAAAATAGTAATTATACAAATTAACAAAATTGTTTTCTTAAGTCTCGTTCTGGTATCTCTCGTCTCGTTTTAAAATTGATTCCTAAATAACATACTTCATTACCTATATATTTAGCCGTATATGTGATTACTGGAGGATTAATGTCCCTTGTGATATCAAACAAAGTAATTAATTACCGGCAATTAATTGACTAATTGCTTATTTTTAAATTGATTTATGTCTTGTCTATGCTAATGAATAATTGTGCGACGTTTCAACTTGATCCGAGAATGGGTGTGGGAGAAATAACGTGTACACACCTTTTTAGCAGACAGAAAAGGTAAGTTCATATAAGCTTTGTAAAAAGAGAGCCAGAAGGGTGAGAAATAGTGTGACCAAAAAAAAAATGGGACAGTCTTTTTAAACAAAAAGTCATACGTCTTTGTACGATCTAGATGACCACTTTGTACGATCTAGATGACCACTTTGTACGATCTAGATGACCACTTTGTACGATCTAGATGACCACTTTGTACGATCTAGATGACCACTTTGTACGATCTAGATGACCACTTTGTACGATCTAGATGACCTGTTTCTAATTCTCTCTCCTAAAAGTTATCGATTAATTTTTTAAAATTTCATAAACTTTGAGCAGTCACAATCATCTTTTTTTAAAAACAAATATCCAATATCAGTTTCAGTCTAGTAACTCAAATACTAAGAAAGACTTCTGGTCTAAGATGTAGTCGTAATTGAGCTGGGCAGGTCTTAGGCAAATTGAACGAGAGAGAGCTTTGGGTTCGTTGACTCAATACTGCTAGTCGTACCATGTTTTCCCGTCTGTTTGAGAACCTTTTCAATGCAAGGACCACTGGCTTGAAATTCACTTGCCACAGAGCACCGATACACCTCATCCATCTACTTATCCAATACTTCTTCATTGATGATTTACCAACCTGATATTTTAAAAACACAGATGGTTTCAGTGAAGATCTACCTACCTGAAACTTCAAAGACACAAATATGGTTTCAGCGATAATTTACTTACCTGATACTTTCAGGACACAGAGTTTCAGCGATTATCTACATACCTGATGCCTCAAAGACACAGATGTGGTTGTCTGTGATGATCTGCCCGTATAAAAGCCAATAGCCGTTACAGCTAATCTTGGAAATCTTGGTAATGTGAGCCTGTTTCAGGTGTCTTGCAGTGGGTCCACCACCAACGGTGCGGCCCCAGCCGGTGATGACACATTGGGTGTTGGCGAAGCTTGAGCCGGATGGAGCGATGGTGGCGGGCTGAAAGATAAAATGAGCAGGTGCTATGCGCACATAGAAATGCATGAAGATTACATCTAAAATGGTAAGGTACAAGGTATTGATTGAGTATTCCTGAATGTTGCATGGTTAGAACTACAAGCATCATATTATTATACAGATATAATTAAAGTTAAAATATTCCGGTACATATATAATCAATATAATATAATACTCAATATAATATGCTAGCATCACTCAATATAATATGCTAGCATCACTCACCGGCTATGCCCGTGTATTTTGTTCCCAGGCTATTGCTATATATTGTTTATTTAGCGATGGATCCTCTCATATTTTCTTAGTTATAAAAATATATAATGGTTTCCCTCCCTTTGTTATTACTTATAACAATATAATGATATAAAGTGAAAAGTCCTCCATATATTCCTTTGGCCAGCTATCTAAAACACAAGCTCTACGTTTTAGAAAATAGTCTTGCGTACTTATAACAATATAATGATATAAAGTGAAAAGTCCTCCATATATTCCTTTGGCCAGCTATCTATAACAAAAGCTCTACTTTTTAGAAAATAGTCCTGCGTACTTATAACAATATAATGATATAAAGTGAAACGTCCTCCATATATTCCTTTGGCCAGCTATCTAAAACACAAGCTCTACGTTTTAGAAAATAGTCCTGCGTACTTATAACAATATAATGATATAAAGTGAAAAGTCCTCCATATATTCCTTTGGCCAGCTATCTATAACACAAGCTCTACGTTTTAGAAAATAGTCCTGCGTACTTATAGCAATATATTGATATAAAGTGAAACGTCCTCCATATATTCCTTTGGCCAGCTATCTATAACAAAAGCTCTACGTTTAAGAAAATAGTCCTGCGTACAATAAGAATGTTCTTGAGACTTTTCCGCTTTTAATTGAACTATTTGAACTTCTCCTTGATGCGTTTTAAACGTTTTGAAAATCCTCTTGGACTCGAGCTTGTAAATGCTGTTTAAACTATTATGTAGATACAAATATTAAAATTAAATTGTGCGAAAAAGGCTACTTAAAAAGTATTAAAAATAAAAAAAAATTTCGCGCGAGAATTTGTTGCATTTCTAGTTTTAGATCTATGATAAATATTCATCTTAGTTTTTTTTATGTAATCTATTTTTATAAATTACATTTTTTTTTTGTTAAACTGAAGGTAGTTTTTGTAAAATAGTACTTCACATGCCAAAGACTTCTTGTCTAGGTTACATGTGTAGAAATAAAAATAATGTTGATACGCTTGAGTGAACAGGATGTATTATGCCGTCTTTCAACAAGTAATTGGGTTGAAATTGAGAATAAAGAATCGTTTTGGCCAAATTGAAGAGCTTCGATTTTGATCGTGAAAGTTATTTAGTTGTCTTAGGCGCAATGAAAATAATAACTGCTTCAATGAAGTGAAGTGGAGAAGTAATGCTAGCTGAAGGAATATAGAGATATTCAGTGCTTTTTTTCTTCTTCTTCTTCTTATAGAATACAGACGTTACTTCAAAAAAGAAGATGATTACGTCCTACGCGTCATGCATTTAGTCATGCATATTAACCAATGACTCAAACTCCGCCAAGTCACTGGTTTTCTGGCTAGCTCAGGCAACCCATTCCATGCTCTTATAGCACTAGGGAAGAAGGAGTACTTGTACAAATTTGTCCCAGCATACGGGACGAGGAATGTGCCTTTATTTTTGTGTCTCTCAGAGTATTTTATTAAGTTTTGTTTTTGGATTTGAAGATTATGGTTCAGTGTTTTATGTATAATTGCTACTTTACTTTTGAGTCTTCTGTCCTGAAGGCTTTCTAAATTTAGTGATTTTACTAATGGTGTTACTCTAGTCAAATGTGAATATTCGTTTGTTATGAATCTCACTGCTCTATTTTGTGTTTGTTCCAGTTTCTTAATGTTTTCTTGAGTTGAGGGGTCCCAAACGGTGGATGCATATTCTATTATTGGCCTAACCAAGGTTAAATAACATTTTAGTTTTATGTTCTGATATGATTTATAGAAATAACTTTTAATAAACCCTAATGCTTTGTTGGATTTTTTTATAGTTTCATCAATATGTGGATTCCATGACAGTTTTTCATTTATTATTTATCATTTATTTTTGTACAACAAAACATAGGTGCCGGTACACAGTGATGGGTTGCCTAACTTTTAACTACTAATTAATTAATAATAAACGTTAAAATACAAAAAAAAAATAATAATTTGAAAAACGTGACAGTGAAAGTAATATATAATTATAGACATTGTTGTCACCCTGTTCCTCCGTCACTAACCACGTGGGGATTGTGTTTTTCCTATTGGGCGTAAATGACATTGACTAGTGTGTCAATGTGTTAAGAAACTTAAGTTAAGAGTTTTGGATTTTTCGACTGAGGATTGAGGAGTGTTTTCTATTGTGTTAGTGAATTGGGATATGCAAATTTGATTTGGAGATTGTGACATTATTTCGTTTTATCGGGGATATTGATTGACCATAGTGGGATTGTGCTTCTGCAATCGAAGAGATACCAGCGATCTGAGAATCGATGAGTTATTTTCTTTAGTTCACCCCACGTCTTAACAATATATATATATCATGGCATCAGTTCTTGAGGTTTTTTTTTCTGTTAAGAGGATGTACAAGCCCTTTGATTGCCAAGTGTGGTCACCTTAATGGTATTTTCTTAAAAGGTCAAAAAAAGGAATTGAATGTTTGCTCACCTGTACATTCTTGTTGTAGGTGACAGATATTGCCAGGTAGATGATGCCAATGTCATTGGGGATTCCATTTCCGTTGCTGTTGTACTGTGGGTGGATGACGATAGAGGCCACGGCCACTGTCTGTTGGTAGGGGGTGGGATCGTCTAAGTTCAAGGCTCCCACCACGACACGTAGGTTGTTTGGGTTTTGACCATCAAGACAGTGGGCTGCGGTCACTAACTGTAAGGAAGAATTCGATCACACATTGAGTGTCTACAGAAGGGTTAATGTTAGAGTACTCTAACATAAGAGAATGGAAGACTACTGGTCAAGCGCGCTGGACTCTCGTTCGGTCGCGTCGATGGTCCGCAGTTCACGCCCTGCCCTCTGCCCATTTCCCTCGTCCTGCGGGAGGTTTGGACTCTAGGATGAAAAGATTATCTTCAACTCTGAAGGAACATCCGATACATGTCAAACAAACACAAAATAAAGAGAAGAAACTAAAATGTTGTCGAAAAATAATTTTATAGATAATTTAGTTGACCACTATTGGAAAAAAAAAAGAATGACATTTGAATAGTATTAAAATCGCCAAATCATCTTTATTAAAAACAAATATCCAATATTACTTTTAGTCTAGTTACTAAAATGATAAGAAAGACTTCTAGTCTAAGATGAAGTCTTGAGCTTTAAATCCTGCTGTGGTAAAGCGGACATTTTCTGAGTGTCAAAGACCGAACGCCTTCACGTTGTTAGGGTAGTGTCGGAGCGATAAGTGTATAGATATCATTTATGGAACTCTATTCTCACGGGAATCAAACCCCAGATGCTGGATTTGGCATTTTATCAAATCTTATCTTATAAATAAAGAATTTACTTCAAAATAAGAAGATGATTACGTCCTCTGCACATCCCTATGTCACTCTAGTCAAACACATTATTAATGATTAAAACTCTGCCAAGTCCCATTCCGTCATTTGTAAGTCATTGTCAGCATTAGAATACAAAATGTCATGCATTTCATTATGTTGCTATGTATGAGAACAATAGCCATTGCCCAAATGTATTCAATGTTTAGTTCTCAATAAAGTCTTCTTATCAATCTGCTTATAGTTAAAAGTAAACAGTCCAGCTACTAATAAATATTTGTTTGGTATAAACTATCTAGGTACGTGTACGTCAGTACTACCAGAAACTATAGAAGAACACATTTCTGTGTTGCATGAATCAGACAACCTACCTTATTCGGTCCAATGAGCACGGCGCCACAGATGTGGTACCATCCGTAAGTAGCATGGTAGAGTTGAAGCGAAGCCTGGTGGGGGTGGGCATAGAGCTCGCTCTTTTCACCGTTGACTATTCTTTTGTCCAGGTCCTCTTCCTCAGCGAAGACAATGGCTTGGGAAAGAACGAAGTCTTATTAAAACTAACATTTGAAAAGTATGACAAAAGTTTATTCTATTCTTGTGAAACTGAAATATCGCTCACACATACATTTATAGTATTGAACTGCTTTACAGAAAGACTTAAAAGCTATAACTTGGGTAAATATAAAACACGGATTGTTTGCAGGTATAAAATAATTCACTATAGAATTCCATTTTTAGTTTAAGCGTTAGCTAAATACTTCATGTCACTGTTCACCAAGCAACACATTGAACAAGAGTGGCGAGTGTAAAGCACATTTTACACTTTCAATTAATTTGGTTTCTAAACAATATAGAGTAAAGCGTAATCATTTCAGGAACTCCATTTAAAAGAAGGAATTGTGTAACCAATGATTCATCCCCAAAGTTGTTGTTTTTTAATCCCTACAGATTGTATGCTCTTATTGTTTGCGAGCTGAATGGCTAAATGAAACCAAAAAGATATTTAGATTTATTTACCAACAAAAGCAAGACAAGCGAGAATGAACTTCATCTTGAAGACTCTCAGATCTTGATCTCTAGCCAATTACAGACTCCAGCCACACTTATATGCTGTGTGAGTCATTGGAATAGGTCTTATTATAGGTGTATCTTAGTATATGACCACTAGACTGGACTTGGCATTGAGCGCAACACTTGAAGCACTTAATGGATCACGACACACACGCGCCATCAAGTTCAATAGAGTGATCTGCTTTATGATAGGACTTCAGCATATGTAGCACTCGTTAGGCTCTCACGCTTTTCAGTGTTGGAGTCCAAAAAACTGTCATCAGATTACAAATAAATGAAAAAGTCACAACTATCTGGTTGAAGTGATTCAAAGAATACAAATAAACAAAAAAGTCACCCAGCACTCCAACAGTGTCAGAGAAAGACTTTTGTTAGTACATCACTTTTAAGCTGTGGTCCCCCTCCCCTACCAGAGATCTCCTTAATTGAGATCTCTCTGCACATGGTCAAGTTCATATAACTGAGGTCAGTAAAGTGGGTCTTTTTTCAGACCTTGCGATCTATAAGGCAGAGGATGTCTATTTCTGTGGCTCATGGTTAACAAGAATGTTATGTAGACAGCTCAACGAACAACAGCAATGTCAGGTACCCTGTAGAGCTGGGTGGACTCAGAGGTGCCTTAAAGACTCCAAAATTAAATATTCGCTCTTCACTAGGATTCGAACCCGGGACCCCGACTGACCCCGGAAGCTAAGTGTTTTACCACATAGTCTACGCGCACCCTAATTGATGTTAAGTGTGATGTAATATTTTGCTAATGTTATGAATAATATTATAATCATTTTTAAATTCTGTTGTTAAGTTATTATTAATATTAATGTTATTAATTGATATTGACTCTGATGACATAAAATGAACTTTGTTTAAAACGACATGTTGCTTGAGTTGAATAAGTTTTGTTTTATATTTATTTATTTTATCTCGGACAACAATTGTCCATTTCAGCAATAGTCCATTTCAGCAATTGTCCATTTCAGCAATTGTCCATTTCAGCAATTGTCCATTTCAGCAATTGTCCATTTCGTTTTGACAAAAAGAATTTGTTCTTTTGTAGAAACGTAACGCTATCAATTAAAACTCTCGTTTCCCTTTCAGACCTTGCGATCTGTACGGCAGAGGATGTCAAGGTTTTTGTTTCTGTGGCCCACGGTTAAAATGAGGCTGTCAGCACAACAGAGGATGTCAAGGTTTTTGTTTCTGTGGCCCACTGTTAAAACGAGGCTGCCAGCACAACAGAGGATGTCAAGGTTTTTGTTTCTGTGGCCCACGGTTAAAACGAGGCTGCCAGCACAACAGAGGATGTCAAGGTTTTTGTTTCTGTGGCCCACGGTTAAAACGAGGCTACCAGCACAACAGAGGATGTCAAGGTTTTTGTTTCTGTGGCCCACGGTTAAAACGAGGCTGCCAGCACAACAGAGGATGTCAAGGTTTTTGTTTCTGTGGCCCACGGTTAAAACGAGGCTGTCAGCACAACAGAGGATGTCAAGGTTTTTGTTTCTGTGGCCCACGGTTAAAACGAGGCTGCCAGCACAACAGAGGATGTCAAGGCTTTTGTTTCGGTGGCCCACGGTTAAAACGAGGCTGTCAGCACAACAGAGGATGTCAAGGTTTTGTTTCTGTGGCCCACGGTTAAAACAAGGCTGCCAGCACAACAGAGGATGTCAAGGTTTTTGTTTCTGTGGCCCACGGTTAAAATGAGGCTGTCAGCACAACAGAGAATGTGAAGGTTTTTGTTTCTGTGGCCCACGGTTAAAACGAGGCTGTCAGCACAACAGAGGATGTCAAGGTTTTTGTTTCTGTGGCCCACGGTTAAAACGAGGCTGTCAGCACAACAGAGAATGTGAAGGTTTTTGTTTCTGTGGCCCACGGTTAAAACGAGGCTGCCAGCACAACAGAGGATGTCAAGGTTTTGTTTCTGTGGCCCACGGTTACAACGAGGCTGTCATCACAACAGAGGATGTCAAGGTTTTTGTTTCTGTGGCCCACGGTTAAAACGAGGCTGTCAGCACAACAGAGGATGTCAAGGTTTTTGTTTCTGTGGCCCACGGTTAAAACAAGGCTGTCAGCACAACAGAGGATGTCAAGGTTTTTGTTTCTGTGGCCCACGGTTAAAACGAGGCTGTCAGCACAACAGAGAATGTGAAGGTTTTTGTTTCTGTGGCCTACGGTTAAAACGAGGCTGTCAGCACAACAGAGAATGTGAAGGTTTTTGTTTCTGTGGCCCACGGTTAAAACGAGGCTGCCAGCACAACAGAGGATGTCAAGGTTTTGTTTCTGTGGCCCACGGTTACAACGAGGCTGTCAGCACAACGACTAATCGTCTTTACTTTGCCCCTCCCCCCGCCCCTCTAGAATTTTAGCCGATTTAGCGGGATGATGAGGTGGCAATGTCATCAATCCCGACCCCCCTCCACCATAAACTTTCGAGTGGGGGGGGCGGTCCAATTTGTTTGTAGAAATCACAGCGTGTTAACAGAATCAATTAAATAACTATATAATTAAAACTTGTTTTTTTATATTTTTAAAATCTTTATATCATATCGTTCCCCTGTTAGCTGATTGGGTGGGGGGGGGACGAATACATCTACTGCCCTTCTCACCTAAACTAATTGAGTGGGGGGGGGGGCGGTCCTACTTTTATTTAGAAATCATAGTTTGTGAACAAAATAGTTGAATATCTATATAATATAAGCTACATATTGATATTTTAACCCATTTGTATATTATGTCACACACACACACTGATCACAAATTTAATGGTTAATAAATATAAAATTGAAAAAGGGTTGTACCAGGTGGGAGGGGCAATACATGCAATCGCCTTCCACCCATTGGACAAACCCATAGTTTTTTCTTTGGTCTTTTAGTTAAGAAATTACAAAATTAAAAAAAAACAAAACAATGTCACTAATATAATTTATATATGCTTTAAATTGAAGTCTTATATCGAGTCGCCCCCCACCCCCTATTCTTTAATGCCAAATGCAATCATTAGCAGAAATGATAAAAAAGGAGCGAGGATTAACGTTTTCACTCTACCGCCCTCTCCCCTTGCCAGACGAAAACATGGCGGTTTAAAACAGAATAGTCAAATATGGCGACAGAGTTTATGTAATTGCACACGAATTTATCTTAGTTATTTTAAGAATAACTTTTTTTGGGAAAATTTAAAATTCATACGAAATTTTTCATTATAAGAGTAACAATTGATAAAAGTTCTGAACCCCAATATTATTTTCCTAGTCACCTTTTTCCAACCTTTACTCATACTGATATTTTTTCTATTGTATAAAAAATATGGGACTATAACTTACAATATATGCTAAATCCTAAAAATGCAAACAATTTAGAGTAGAATCTAATTGGTCCACTTAATTTCTCCTCCCACTTCCGCGTGTGTGTGTTGTGTGTGTGTTGTGTGTGTGTTGTGTGTGTGTGTGTGTGCAGCCTTATTAACAAAATATGAGTCATATCTCGTGTCCTTCACAAAATTGTACTGATCTTACTATGTTGGTGATGTCAACATGTCAGTATTTTATTAGAACCCAATAAAATTGCTTGTAGTAGCGACAGAATTTAAACTTCAGGCTCTCAAACTTCCTCTTCTTACAATGACCAGGTACTAATAGTGCTGGGAGAGGAACAACAACTAGTTACCACATCGAATGGTCTCCAACGTGTCTCAATGAATCAATTGGATGGCCATTTTAGTAATTCGTAAAAAGATTCTCTGTGTAGTGCTAGATCTAATGATTTTATACTAATCTCAACTACATGCAGATTCCTTGGTATCTTTTCATGGCTTATAACACTTACAGATTATGAGTTTTTTAGACTGTTTTTATTTGTTTTAGTTTTTTCTTTAAGCTTAATAATTAGCCGTTTTTTTATGAAAAGACATGCTCCACTGTATTTCTATTTCTGTAACTAATAAATTCTCTTTGAAAATTGTCAGTATCTTTGGTTGTTTATGGTATATACATTATTATGGCTCAATATTGGTTCAGTAGTAACTGTTGCAAATGTGATTTAGTTGCAAGTTTGTAACGTATTGAATGAGTCTGAATGACTCTCAGGGGCCGCCAACAAGTTCGTCATCTTGTTACAACTCAAATTAACACAAACAAAATCAAAGAATTTTTTAAAAATTTTGTATACAATGCACATTGAACAACAAAGTCTGGAGATACAAGCTGTCCATCTCTCTTAGAGCCACTTTTTGTAATCATGCATACTTAAGTAGATGCTGAGTTGATCACCTGAAACATTGATAATACATTTTATTAATACATTGTTTAGATATTTAAAAAAAAAAAAGCTTTTGTGTTTAAATATTTTTTGTATATATCACTTGTCCATTCTATCTATCCACTTTTCAGGCCAACAACACAGTTTCCAGTGTGGCTGCAGGTCCACTCGCCATTTATCTGCAGGGCGAAGGGCGTTTCTCTTTCTCTTCGTCCCTTGACTCCATTGTTGCTTTTGAGCGGAAGAAGTCCTATGTATCAACATTGTGTTCTTGTCCCGTTCTAAGTAGGACATTGCACTAGCAATAATAAATCTGTGCAATTATTTTTGTTAAGCGCCATTTCATGCTTTTCATTTGCACAATGCGCTATTTTTCTGGAACAGTTGAAAAAACGGGTTGGGGAAAGAAAGAAGGAATATCTATGTGAATGCCACGGTGATCGCTTTTTAAAAGCAATTATTGAAAAACGGGGGCGGGGTTGAGTGGTTAAGCGCTTGGCTTCAAAACCTGGGGTCCTGGGTTCGAATCTCGAAGAAGACTGGAATTTCGAAATTGATTTTGAAGGCGTCCATGAGTTTATCTAACTCTAATGGGTACCTGATTTTTTTTGGGGAAAATAAGGGCGGTTGGTCGTTGTGCTGGCCACATGAAGTCCTGCTCATTAACCGTTGGCCAGTGAAACAGATGACCTATAGACCGCATGGTCTGAACGAGAAACTTAATTTTTTAAATTTTTAATTTTTTTTTTTTATTTAAAAAAAAAGTTGAATGGCCTGAATTCAAACTCAGGGGTCTAGCCTCCTCAACCTATCACGCTCCTGTGGCATTTGACGTCTCGAGAGACAATCTTTTCCCGTTGCAACTTCTTGTGTGACTAAAGAGGCCGATCCTTGATACACAGCTGCGATCGCAGGTTGGGCATATATAATCACCAGGCGCAGTTGCATTTTCACCCTTCTTTCTGCTTCTGTTGTGTATGGTATCTACAATCCGTGACCCTTCCTTTATGCTCTCTCTCCACGTGGATCTATCCAGTGCCACCTCTTCCCAGTTGCCAGTGTCGATTTCGAAGAGCTTCATGTAGCGTTTTCATACATCCGTATAACGTAAAAGTGGGCGACCAGCGGCTCTCCTGCCTTCTATTAGATCGCTATACAGGATGTACTGTGGAAGTCGACATACTGGCATTCTACGAACGTGGCCAAGCCAGCCAAAGCGTCTGCTGCTGATAACAGCGCGGATGTCCTGGCACCCTGCTTTTCATAGCACTACCTCATTGGTTATCTTATCTTGCCACCTTATTTTAAAGATCCGCCTTAGGCATCGGAGGTGGAAGACATTCAGCTTTTTTTTTCTGCCATGAGTAGGTTGACCATGTTTCATTTCCGTACAGCAAGGTGCTCAACACACAGTCCGGTAGGCTAGGGCTTTAGTACCTTTACCTAACACACAGGTCCGGTAGGCTAGGGCTTTAGTACTGTTACCTAACACACAGGTCCGGTAGGCTAGGGCTTTAGTACTGTTACCTAACACACAGGTCCGGTAGGCTAGGGCTTTAGTACTGTTACCTAACACACAGGTCCGGTAGGCTAGGGCTTTAGTACTGTTACCTAACACACAGGTCCGGTAGGCTAGGGCTTTAGTACTGTTACCTAACACGCTAACACTGATGCAAACCAAGTGGTTACGAACAATTCTTTGTTTTAGTTATCAATAATTAGTTCAAACTAACTCTACACAAAGTATAAAGGGAACTAATTTAGCTTACACCGCCACATCTGTCTAGTACAGTTTCTTTCCCTTGTTCTTTACCAAACAAAGTAATTATTTACCAATAGTCTAATTTATTATATTTTATTTTATATAGCAAATTCTATTTTTAAAAACGTCAATTCTATTATATATAGTCAATTCTATTATATATAGTCAAATCTATTATATATAGTCAATTCTCTTACATATAGCCAAATATATATTAGAAATTATATATGCGTATATATGTAATATTTGAATATCTTTCTTTATTGATTTTAAAACTTGTCAGGTAAAAAGAATAATTGTGCCAACTTTGAAGTTCCACCGAGAATGGGCGTGCGAGAAATAACGTGTTCCAACTTTTGTCAAGAGTTGCTCTAAGCTTTGTGGAAAGAAATGTGAAACTCACCGTCACAATTATGTGGTTGAAGTAATAGGAGTCCGATGAGGACGTTTTTTTGTTGTCCACACAACAAGGGGGCGCCCTCGTCATTCGCACAAAAAGCTTTCTGACCTTCTGGTCTACCTAGGATTTTAAGGCGATGCGTCAGAACTTTAAAATATCTAAATATCATGATATCGGATTTTCAATATTTGTTCTAGTTCGATGGTTCTCATACTTTTTTGACCCGGGGACGCCTTTATATAGTCAAAATTTGATCAAGGACCCTTAAGTCAAAAAGCTACATTTTTATGCAAAGAATATAAGTTACAAAAGTAACATGCAACATGATTATTGAGTTTATAACTTTTGATAAAATAGAATTGTAAAACATGAAAGACTTGCATGAGGATGATGACATTTTATGAGTGGATTTTATGTCCGGTTCAATGTTTGCAACCGCAAATCGCACACAAAATTCGAGTTGGTTTCTTTTATTTGTCAGGATGCTTATTATGGTTATGAATCCATATTGTACTAAAATTAGACAACAGTTCACAGCGTCTTGACCATGACCCATATTGCAGGATAGAACTTTTGAATCGGATTTTCTAACCACAATTTGTGGTATCCATGTTGAGACGTGGATTTAAGATTCTCGTTTGCGGTTATGCCACTAAGCTGCTCATCTATAAGTAGGGATTTAATCTGTGATTGGGACCTGAGTTCGGCCACACGCTAAAGGGTTCAATACCTAGTTGTGAAGATCCAAGTGAAGAATGTCTTCAATTATTTTGTTAAGATCGTCATAAAATAGTTCAAAACAGACATTTGAAGCAGGACTGAGAAGCAAGTTGATCATTATTCAAATTATTCGGTTCTATAAAGTGGCTTTTAGTGAAGACGTTTGTTAATTTTATACAATTTGTATTCTTCTGTAGACCCCTACCTCAGGGGTCCGTGGACCAAAGTTTGACAACCACTGTTCTAGTTTATGAGATCTAAACGGGAGGGACGGACAGACCACACAAAAACAATAGCGGCTATGCCCCGTTCGGGGTCAGCTAAAACAAAGCGTCGTATTTGTCAAAACAAGCATGTCAGAGAGAGAGAGAGAGAGAGTTAGAAAGAGAGAGAAAGAGAGAGAGAGAAAGAGAGAGAGAGAGAATGAGAGAGAGAGAGAGGTATACAATTGCAACTTGATGTAAAATTCATTTACCCAATCTATCATAGGCACAAATGTACCTTGGGTTCCTCAGGTAATACGCTTCCTCAGGCCACCTACTGATACACTCTTCTTTGGAGATGACATATAAAGAGGCCGTTTGGAGTGTTGAAAGCATTTGTGGATCATCCGCATTAGTTTGACCCAAGCCAATAGTTACACAACTGGTATTGATATAACTTGACCAAGTGTCTACTCTAGGAATCTATTATTCAAATATGACATCCACAATCAGTTCATGTCTTTAGAAATGCGTGAGTTAATAACTTTTCTATTTTATTAGAGTGTACAACGTTCATCTTTTATGTACTTAGAATCATTACTATATCAAAATAGGTTCCCGCAATAAAGTATAGTAGAAATTCGTAATGACATTTATCAAAGTCATCGATTGGTTAACCTCAAACATTTTATATGCCATTGAGAAGTTAGGAATACCAGTGGGGGAATGGAACACACAACTTCCAAAGTTTTAGCGAGACTCTCTACTAATTTCGCTAGCCAGACTGACTAGTTTCAAATAATAATTCTAAAAAAACAAATGCAGCATACAGCACAGGCCTCTTTTACTCTGTATTCTGGTCAAAGGATAACAAGGCTTGTTTTCGAGTCCGAAGATCAGTGAGGAATGCAGTATTTCCCGTGGTTGCGCAGCCCCATCTGTGACCTACATATTTTCCTACACCCAGGGCAAGTATAACCATTGTCCGCAAGTGCTCGTTTTAGATTTTCTTTTCGCCGTCTTCGTCTGTTCTCGGCAGCAGATTTTCTTTTCTAAAAGGATAAATTAATTACAAATGCTGTGTTGTACTTCTATTACGGATATTTCCAAATATCTACATTATATCACTAAATACAAAACATATCCCAAGATGGTATGTAAACTTTCTCTCTTTTCTCTCCCTTTGTTTAAAGTAATGCGTTGGAGAATGATTTGACTGAAACATTCTAATTATTGTATAGCGCTATGACAGGGGTTCTCAGCCTTTGCGTCGCGACCCCCGTAGGGGTCGATTGACGATTTGCGAGAAATCGCCTAAGACCATCGAAAATATGGATTATTTTTGTATATTATTCTATTGCTGTGTGGATGGGGGTCACCGAAGAGTGAGATTGTAAAAAGAAGGTCGCCGAGCTTAAATAGTTGAGAACTGCTGCGTTGCATAGCGGTACTATGAATCTGAAGTGCAAGGTTATTTATACACTTTAAAAAATATTATTTAGTTTAGGTCTGAACTTTTTTTGCATAATGTTAGAGAATGTTTAGTTTTTCACACAATATTGACACAATATTGACTTTATGCTGAGAGAAAGTTTACAAAATATTGACTGAATGTTGACAAAATATGGGCATAATGTTGACAGATCGTGGATAAAATGTTAATTTTTTAAGAGGTCTTTGCAATCCACATTTCTAAAGGAAAAGTCTCTTTAAAATAAATTGTATCAGTAATCTGTACAACTGATCAGTGTTTTACCTAAACCTTTTACCTGTGATCTCAACTTACATGTACATTTCATTGAGGACCTCGATCTACTTGAACATTGCTTGTGTGACCTTGTTTCATCAGGTATGTACATGTGGCCCGGACTTACCTGTAACTGAACGTTTTATTTAGAACAATGACTTCATTATGTGACCTAGAGGCTTGACCTACCTGAATATTTTTATTCAGTCTGACGTTAGTGGCCAGAGTGAGGACGGCAATACCGTCCTTTATTTCGTCCTTATTGGGCAGTTTGTTTCTCGTGACGCGAAGAGTTTGCTGGAAAGAATTGGCAGGTCCGTTCACGCTGTCCCAACCGAGTATCACCTTCAGCTGGCTGGCAGTATCGTGCACCACGCAGAAGGACAACGTCATGAACTGATAGTCACAACAAAACAAACAGAAAGTTCAAACCAAAGGAAAGTTTGTGTTTTAACTTATGGGCGCTTATGTTAGTTCTTTTTTGTGTGTGTGTGTTTGTGTCTAAGCCCTAAGCTATCTGGTCAAATGTCTTTTTTTTTTAAAATATAAAAAGACAACAATCAAAGAGGGCAATTTAGTGGCGGAGTGGTAATGCGTTAGCGTGATGTGGTGCGGCATCTATATATATCATTCTCTTCGGGGCAAACAATTCGGGAAAAGTCATGGAAAGATCACTCTTTTAATTCTGAAAGTCAGACTAGAGTTACCCCACGAATAATTTTCGCGGAGAGCGAGGCTCAGAAAAAAAAAGAGGAGGGCATACGCTACGCCGCGAGTCGGCTCGTACAATATAAAATTCTACGCTTATGTCTCAGAAGCCCGCGTATGACACTCGCCTTGGGCTACGCGTAATGCCAGGGCCAACTCTTGAAGATAAATCTCCAAGTGTTTTAATCCTTGTGTAGATTTCCTTTTAACCTAATCACCTAGTAATACAATTAATTACAAAGCTTTTATCAACAACATTTTAACTTTTTTTTTTCTCACATCAAGTTGAAATTTTGCGTAATTATTCATAGTTGATAACAATACACGAATCGATTTCAAAATTTAAGCGAGTAATCAATAATTTAGTACTAATTAAGTTTGCTTGATATAGAGAGCTAAATCCTGTAATTTAGCAGTTCTTTCCCTTAGATAAGCTTTGTTTTCTTTTTTTTTATTGTTTGTTTTGCATTTATGGAGGGCGTGACATCTGTTATGTATGTGCGAGTTTCTGGTGTAACCGCGATGAAAGAAGAGCGCATGTTTTGATTGTATAGGCTGAAGAATTTCTGATGAAATCACTAGCTGGTCTGGCGTAATGGAAGTAAATAAATATAGGGGTGAGAAGTGAAGAGAGGCAGAGAGAACACTTTTGTAAAAGACGTACGACTGAAAGGACGTTTATCTTATCTTATCTTATCTTATCTTATATAATACAGACGTTACTTCAAAAAAGAAGATGATTACGTCCTACGCGTCATGCATTTAGTCATGCATATTAACCAATGACTCAAACTCTGCAAAGTCACTGGTTTTTCTGGCTAGCTCAGGCAGCCCATTCCATGCTCTAATAGCACTAGGGAAGAAGGAGTATTTGTACAAATTTGTCCTAGCATATGGGACGAGGAATGTGCCTTTATTTTTGTGTCTTTCAGAGTAATTTATTAAATTTTGTTTTTGTATTTGAATATTATGGTTCAGTGTTTTATGTATAATTGCTACTTTACTGCTAATTGTTTATTTTATAGTAAACTAGATTTTGTCTCCATTATCACTTCATTTGTGGCTCTACCTAGATCTGTTTTCTAACTGAATCTCTGCAGATTTATAAATAAAAGATTAATTCAGTTTTTTAAAAGTTTTTTAATGTTTATTTCAAGTTCTACACTGAGAATGTTATACGCCTACATTAGTTTAGTTTATAGCTACAAACCAATGATCCTGTATTAATAACATGTACATGTACATCTAGTAGGCCTGGCGCCAACAATATAAAGTACTTCTTGAAGACATTGCGATCTATAGGGCAGATGATGTAAAGGCCAACTGTTAACAAGCAGCGTGTCACGTAACCAACCGCCTTTACTTTTCACAATTGGTGTCAGATCTTAGTTCAAGTTTTGGATTTTTAGGTACCCAGTACAGTTGGCTGGACTAAAAATCCCGAAATTATAAATCCCAGACTTCACCAGGATTTGAACCTGAGATTTAATCGGTTCCGAAGCGTAGCACTTTACCACTTAGCCACCACCAACCTTGGTTCGAAGCATATGTACTCTCAGGAGTGGATCGTACTTGGCTAGTATAGGGTTAGACGTTGCTCAGATTTTATCATTTGAATTATTTTTCACATAATTCGTAATGACAGATAACTTACCATGGTAAGGTGATCAAGACAGATAAATCAGACTAACAAGGTCAAGGTCTTTTGACATACAGACCTATGAAAAAATGACGATTTCGGGTTCAAAAAGTTATAACATGCAGGGCGAAAATTTGATGCCTCTCGCCATTTGATACTCTGTGCGGTCCACAACACCCACACATTGTTAGGTACGCCGCTGGTTAATTATATTCATGTCATATTAAGGGGAGGATTACCTTTGGAAATCGAAATTTTGGACCTAAAAATCGATTTTTAGATTTAAACATATTTAGATAGTTTATCAATTTATTTACTTCATAAGTCATTTCATTTTTTGAAAATAATGCTCTAAAATATATATATTTTGTTTACATTTTTTGGGTGCATATTAATCACGATTTTATAAGAAAATGCAAAAATTCCCCATAGTATAATAACTTTTGTGCATTGCAAATAAAATAGTCATATTAATATTTTCAGCCTCCAAATGTCTTTTAGGATTTGACATCACTTCCAATCTTTTATTAGCACATTATCGCTAAGTTTAGAAACTTGCGTTCTCTTTTTGATTAGTTTTGGTGTAAATATAGCTGCGTCCTGATTGGTCTATTCGTAGGCTTCCCCTAGCGACTTAAGAGTATCTCAGGTTATCGAAAAGAAATGGTTGAACTGCCTACAGCGTGTTGAAATGATCTTAATATTAACATTTACTTTCTAAACAGTTTTAATCTCTTAAAAAAACGTTTTATAGGTTCTGTGCTAGCTTTTGTTACATCTTGTACGTAGAATTATCAACAGTTGACAGTTGACTGAGTTGTAAATCTAATTCAAGAACTTGTCAGACTAGTCTCTCGATATTCTAGATTTATCTAGATATAGAATATAGATCTAGATCTAGAATATTGATAATATTATAGTCTACTTCTAGAGTTTAGACTCAAGTAATCTCTACGATTGTGACTCATTCAGTGATTGTCTTTAAGTTCATTCTTATTTGAGCTTGACTAGATCTAAAACTGAAACTTTACTGCGATAATTGTGGCACTGTGGCGAATGATGTTTTTACTTCTGAACGCTCATTAAATGATAAAAATGTTTCCATCAACACATCTGCAGTTGTTTCCGCCTCGTTATGTGGGCTAGGACCATTAACTTTCAACACTTTTTGTGAACATTTAGACCGACCGGGTCTATCAGCAAACATTTCTAGGAAATAACAAAGCTCATTATAAGGATACTGAAGAAGTTGGTCCGGCTTTGCATAATAAAACTACTCATCTTGTAAGAGAGGAGCATGCACAAATAGTAATTCCACTCTAGGTGACGATGACATTTTGGACATTGCCGTTTCATTTGATGGAACTTGGATGACCAGAGGGCACAAATCTATGATAGGTGTTAGCTGTGTCATAGATGTATTGACAGGTTATGTCATTGATTTTCAAGTGCGAAATAAATCGATCCGCCTGCCTACAAAAATCAGTGTCTACCAAGCAGTGGTCCTCTCAAACCCGTTTTGTGGACCAGAGACATGGGTACTTTATGGAAAGGAAATAAGACTTCTTGAACTTCACCAAAGATATCTGCACACCATCATGGACATACGGTGACAAGACAGCAATACAAAGAGCGATGTTCTTGCGAAATGGTATGACAGTCCGACAGTCACGCTGGGCAAGGCACTTATCCCGTTATGTGGGACGAACATATGCCAAAGGCAATCTTCTTTTTTGTGAGCTAAAAGGTGGTCGGCGAAACAGAGATGCCCCAAAGTAACGCTTTTTTTTTAGAATAAGAACACGACGTTTTCAAGTATCTTAGGGAAAAATATGCAATTTTACTTTGTTACAAGGTGCACAAATTAATGAAAAAAAAACAACAAAAAAACGTAGAGCTTTTTCATCACTTGCTGCTTTGTACTAAAACCATAGTGATTATACTAATAATGTTAATGTCATATTAAAGCGCTAATTATATTAACGTAAAATTAAAGCCCTAATTATATTATAAAGAAATCTTTTACCTGATTTGGGGAGATTAAGACGCCATTACATATTAAGAAAAAAACTTTGGTGTTTGATACTACTGCAGCTTGATATGGATGCTCAAACAGTTGGGCCTCTCGGCCATATATAAGACGTTTTTGTAACTTAGATTCAACTGCTACAACAAAACATATTCAAGAAGAGATACATATAAATATGGAAAGACAAGATAATATAGGTCATGGTAAAATTGTCTGATTTGTAATCAAATTTATACTCCTTTATAGTCCTTTTGTTTACAAAAAAAAATAAAAAAAAAAAAATTGATCCTAACGTGAAAGCATTTTGTATGCATTCTTTCTATTATTCTTATCTCATCATTCCAATGTTCTGACCTAGTCATTCTAATGTTCTGACCTAGTCATTAGAATGTTCTGACCTAGTCATTCTAATGTTCTGAACTAGTCATTCTAATGTTCTGAACTAGTCATTCCAATGTCGTTACCTAGTCATTCCAATGTTCTTACCTAGTCATTCTAATGTTCAGACCTAGTCATTCCAATGTTCTGACATAGTCATTCCAATGTTATGACCTAGTCATTATAATGTTCTGACCTAGTCATTCCAAAGTTCTGACCTTGTCATTCCAATGTTCTGACCTAGTCATTCTAATGTTCTGACCTTGTCATTCCAATGTTCTGACCTATGATTCTAGTGTTTTGACATAGCCATTCTAATGTTCTGACCTAGTCATTCCAATGTACTTACCTTGTCATTCCAATGTACTTACCTTGTCATTCCAATGTACTTACCTTGTCATTCCAATGTTCTGACCTATGATTCTAATGTTCTGACCTAGTCATTCTAATGTTCTGACCTAGTCATTTCAATGTCTTTACCTAGCCATTCCAATATTCTGACCATGTCTTTCTAATGTTCTGACCTATTCAGTCCAATGTTCTTACCCTGTCATTCTTATGTTCTAACTTTGTCATTTCAATGTTCTCAAGTAGTCAGTCTAATGTTTTTACCTAGCTATTCCAATGGTCTGACCTAGTCATTGCAATGTTCTTACCTAGTCCACAGCTCAAGTGGATACAAAGGGAGCTCAGCAAGCTGACCCAACAAAACCAGTTCATGTCTGCAGTTTTGTCTTGATGATTACGTCGTTTGAAGAGGAAGTGGCTCTAAGGAAGCTCCCAGTTAGTGTAGATACAGTATCAGTACAGCCATGATGAACTAGAACAATAGAGGCTGTTATTGTTCTTTGAAACGACTTGATCTTTACATAACGTGACATTTGCCTATCACTTAGCTCATTTACTTCTTCCCATGGTATAATCTAGTTCTAGTCATTTATTTAGGGTACTATTGATGTAACCTCAGTAAATCAGAGGTTCTAAAACTAGTAGATTAAAACCCGTTTCTTAAACTTTTCACGGTATACTTACGTCATCATTAGATGACATGTGGAACTCTGTACATGGCACTTTCTTCGGATTTTAGGTCCCTATTTAGAGGAAAATGTCTCTCTGTGAGTCAATGGAAAGTCTTTGTCTATTTTGTATATTGTCCGTTGGTCAAAAAATTTCATACATTCACATCATTAAATCAGGAGATGCAAAAAAAAACCCCCCAAAAAAACAGATCTTAAGGAACTCTGAATAACTTTTAAAAAAATATACAGTCCACTCTTTATGAAGGAAGTTATAAAAATAATTTAATTTACTTCTATGTATAAGTGAGTTTTATTCTAAGTTACCGATTTTGTTGTCAAAGGCTACCTGATGCTCATGCCATTTTGGAGTACTCAATAAACTACGGAGCTTATTTCCATCGACACGCTCTGCTCAAGTTTGAAACGATTCACTCTACTAGTGGGAGCTGTTAATGTCTGCCTTGTAGCAGTTTCCTCAGAAAAACAATTAACGATTTTAAGAATATAGTTAATCCGATTTATAGCACATTGAAGAAGCTAACATTAAAAGAGGTAGGATATTGTCTTTGAATCCAAGGATGAAGTATTTGATGCAGTATCTGATGCGATCATGCAAACCCAGTTGCGACCTGAATATTTACTCACCACTAATGCAGACAAAGCCGTTGTCCGCCGGTGGTCTAATTAAGTCTTTTTTTTTTAAATGCCCACCTGCAGGAGGCCTGCCATGGGAAATGGCTTTTCTTTGTCCCGCAACCTTTGTGAGGCCTTCTGCTGCCAGCTACCTACCAAAATGGCGTGGAAGGGGGGGCACCTCTGTTACGCTGTACTCTAATAAGCGCGTCATAAAAAGATCGCCTATGTGAGATATGTGCCCCCATTCAGCAAAATGTATTATTCGTAAAGTATCTATCTATCTATCTATCTATCTATCTATCTATCTATCTATCTATCTATCTATCTATCTATCTATCTATCTATCTATCTGTCTTTCTGTCTGTCTGTCTGTCTGTCTATCTATCTATCTATCTATCTATCTATCTATCTATCTATCTATCTATCTATCTATCTATCTATCTATCTATCTATCTATCTATCTGTCTTTCTGTCTGTCTGTCTATCTATCTATCTATCTATCTATCTATCTATCTATCTATCTATCTATCTATCTATCTATCTATCTGTCTGTGTAAAAATTGTATTTGTATTATTTGAGATGCATGCGCTTTCTTTACATAATTATTTGTAATCAACAATCCTCTAATCCAGGGGTGGGCAAATTACGGACCTGGGCCACATGCGGCCCGCCAGAGTGTTTTATGTGGCCCGCGAACACCTACAAAATTCAGATGTGCCCACAGATAAAACATATAATAAAGGAAAAAAAAATTAAATAATGTTAAGTATCTTCTTATCTCTAATGATGAAGAAACCTTCTCTCTGCATGCCATTCTAAAAAGTTTAAAGCAAATGAAGATTATGCTTCTTTGCAATATTTCTTAACATTTAGTCATAGACATAAACTCGGCCAGTATTTATTGAATGCTATGAAGGACTGTGTTGAAAGTGTTGAGTTAGCTTGAAACAAGATGGCAAGTGTAACAACTAATTGAGCTCGTGCGGCTCTTGCTTTGACTGAGTAAAACAGTTTTTTTTTTTAAAATGAATTAAAGAACAATATCCCAACTATAAACTCTACACGGGAAAGTTTGCACAAAACTGCACTGAATATCAAGCATGTTATTGACCCAATTATCAGCGATCTAACTTATCAGAGCTAGGAAACTTAACCACAGGCAGTTCCGAGAAGTACTTGAAGGTGTGGAAACAAAACATTCCGATGTTCGTTACCACAGTGTCCGCTGAGTCAGCGTAGGCAAGGTATTGAGAAGAATATAGGATCTCAAGGAAGACATTGTTATGCTCTTTAAGGTACATAGACTGTGACTTTGTTACTAATATTTCTAATGAATAGTGAAGACAGGCTTCATGTTTTTCATTGTAGTTAATGAAATGGGTTGCTCGCACATGAAATGTATGTACATCTTTCCAAAGAAAATTTTTCCATTTCTCCAGGCAAGCAAGTGAAACAGATTTAAAATAATTTTCCTTTGCTGAAAGGTTTCTAGTAAAATGGTTGAAAAGTACAAGACTTGTAGAATTTGCAATGCAAATTTTAAGACATCAAGATCTTGAAACTAGTTCTCAATATCCTCACTTCACCATTTAGTACAGAAGCTGATTCGAAATACCTCAAAGCAAATTACGATCTTCCACGGGAGTTTTATGGGTGCCAGAAGCTGTATTTCCACACTTTAAAAAAAAGGGATGCTAAATGTTGACATTGTTTGGGTCCACATAAATCTTAAACAAGCATTTTTTTTTGGTTTGGTTTGAAACAACAACAACAACAACAAAAAACTATAAGTGTAAGTAAAACTCGATGCTGACAGACTGTAATTTGACAGCAGTCACAAGGATAACAACTAGTTAGCTAGTTCCACCACAGTTCCTTTACCTTATGCCCGAGTGCAAAATTAAACATTTTACATTAAGTACAAATGTCTCACAGAGTTGTTGTGATGAATTGCTGTAATGTAAAAAGGCAATAACAAAATTTTATAAAATATTCGTAAAATTAGTTTCAATTGTTAGTGTAAAAAAAGTTGTAAATTTTTAATACACGTATATTTTCTAACTTGTAAATACATATATAATATATGCGGCCCCTGATTCCGAAAATAAATTTAATGCGGCCCTCGATAGGAAAAGGTTGCCCACCCCTGCTCTAATCAATCCTATAGCACACGAATGCATTCATTTTTTTTTTCGATAATCTTAAGCTTTGTATTACTGCATTCAATTTGATCTCTTGTAAATCTTAACACTAACAATCAAACTGTAACGCCTTCTTTTTTTCGTAAAGCTCTACAATTCCGTCCGATGTACACAAGTCTCAGTATTTAATAAATACTTTACAAATCAAGATTCCAACAAACTTAGGTTTGGGGATCAATCAAATGAATAAATGCTCTTTTTGAAAGAAGTTGTTGAAATATCCATTTTCAAAATAATTTCATGTATCAGAAGAAATTCCCGAAGCATTATAGAGCTGTCTAATTTAACTATTTAACTAATTTCAATCTGTTAGGATGGATCAAGCTAACAATAAAATAGAGCTACTTCTATTACTCAAAACGAAACACTATAATGTCATTTAATGGACACATGGTTTATGATGGTTACTCAAATCTTTTGTATAAGGTCAGGCTGACATTTTATTAAAGACCCAAATTTTAAGCTCCAGAACAAAAACTAACAAGCAAAATAATGAAAAAAAAAAGTTTATTTAAGGGACAAAAACACCACATTTACAATCATATATCTAAATACTGTAAGATATATTTACATTTTCATTAACAAACAAAATTAATTAAACACCATAATTTAATGAGGTAATTTTTTGTTTGTTTTTTATTGCTTCATGTTTTGTGAAGGGCAAAATGTGTGTCAAGTGTCAACTTGATCCGAGAATGGGAAATGGGATAAATAATGTGTTCAAAGTTTGTACCAGACAGACAGACAGACAGACAGACAGAGTAGGTTGATTTTTTTTCTACAATGTATATTTGAAAGTTATCTTGTTTAGTCTACAGTAATTCTGATAAGTTAAGCATACACAATAACTGTCTTTTAACTTGTTGCAATAATACTTAAGAATCCCTAAGAAATGGAATATGTTGTATCACAAGCTACACGCGTGGTGCTCACTCTGATAACAAGACCTTTATCACACGGTATTTTATTGATGTTATTGATTTTTTTCCCTAAGCTGACTAGCTGAGAGCAATTAAAATCGGTTTTAATGTCCGAAGCAGACATAATTATCACTATAGTAAATCCCTCGTTGACAGACAACTGCTTGGTTTGGGTTAGATGTGACAATATATGTAGATAAGAGTTATTTGTGTAAAGTCCTGCTCTTAACATTGGCTTTTCCAGCTGGTGGAGGCGGTGACACACACTAACATAATAACAAAAGACTTTCAAATTATATTTGTTTGAAAGTTTTTATTGTCTCAAAAAGTTATATCTGACAGTGTTTCTTGCAGGTCTGGGATTTTTTTATTTCTTAAACACTCAGAGATATTTTAGTAGATCTGAGGATCTAGCCATGTGCGGTACTCAGAAATACGAGTGTAGACACTAGGGAGGTCACCTGAAACAATACATTCATTGGTCAGTTTAATTACTTACACTACATAATGCAATTTATTCACAATGAAATTTCATATCACCTAGCCACTTCAAATGAATAGCTCTATGGATACAGCTACAAGTTTTCCTAAACATAACACTCGTTGTAGGGTGGTAAGAAAAAAAAAATATAATGGTAAAATCGCACATGACTTCCATTTCTGTCGGATGTTAACCCCCCCCCCCCACACATCTAATGGTTGATACCCCACAATTAGAATAGAACAGTAACATTTAGAATAGAACAGTAACATTTAGAATAGAACAGTAACAATTAGAATAGAACAGTAACATTTAGAATAGAACAGTAACAATTAGAATAGAACAGTAACATTAAGAATAGAACAGTAACAATTAGAATAGAACAGTAACATTTAGAATAGAACAGTAACATTTAGAATAGAACAGTAACAATTAGAATAGAACAGTAACATTTAGAATAGAACAGTAACAATTAGAATAGAACAGTAACATTTAGGATAGAACAGTAACATTTAGGATAGAACAGTAACATTTAGAATAGAACAGTAACATTTAGAATAGAACAGTAACATTTAGAATAGAACAGTAACATTTAGAATAGAACAGTAACATTTAGAATAGAACAGTAACATTTAGAATAGAACAGTAACATTTAGGATAGAACAGTAACATTTAGGATAGAACAGTAACATGATGTTGAAATGGAAAACCTCAAGCATCGTTTTTTCACATAGACAGACGGACTGGGTGTAAGGAAGACTCTAGTATTGAACATCTGAAACACACGTGAGAACACCAGGGAAGGTCCTGTTTACTCAGGTACCCCGAGATACGAGAGCCAGGTCATACAGCATGTATAAATAGAAAGATCTTTGAGAAGCAAGTCAGAAAAATGAATTCACTCAAGTTGTAGAATACAAAGTAATGCAATGAGGAATTACCAAACAGAAAAACAAATGAAAGGGAAGACACTCTAACATAAAAGTAACAACGATTTCAAAGATGTTACAAAGAAAGCTGAGAGCCTGCCAGAGAAGAACAATGATCAGAATACGGTGCCGAGTTAGTTCATGTACTTTTTTAAACCTCCTGATTAGTATCTCAGTATTTGTAAATATAAACTAGGATTTCGTAATTCAATGTATGTTAGGGTGGCCCAAAAAATCCAACTTTGTGCCACATACCGGGGCACCCTTTTTTTGTGTTCCATTTGCTTTAGGTAGTATACTGTTAAAAATTTAAAAATAAATTTCAAGTAGATGGGGATGCTCACAGGCCTCGTTTTATTTACCTTTCACAGCATTTTACTCAATTTTGTTGACTGGTGGAAGTGCAACGTTTTTTTCATTTGTGACCTATTTCATGCTGACCAGTGATGAAAGTGAGTGCCAATAGTGATACTTATTTAATTTTATTACCTAGTTCTCATTTTAGATACATGACTTCCTGTTGTTTTTTATAAACATTGTGCAGACGAAAATTAACGAATATTTTGTTCAGTTTCTTTTTTATTCTACACACACTAGTCTGCAGTTTAACAGGTAAAATTTAACAATTTGCGTGATTAATCCGTCTTTTCACTTAAAGATTGTTTTCAGAATGGATATTTATTTATTATTATTTATTTATCAGCAAAAAAATGAAGCTTGCTACACTGAACAACTAGATACATTATTCAACATTGCTTCTGTTAATGCTCTGGACAAAAATTCATCTAATCCTTTCCAACAGACAAGAATTGAGGAGGATCGTGCATTTCTTGCTGACCAACGAGGATGCCACAAAATGTTCATGACTGGCTAAGATAAAGAGATGGCAGCACAGCAGGAACGAGTCCATGACAAACAACAGAAACAGCTACTTCGTAAAGAGAATGAAGAAAAACGACAGCAACAAACTATGGAAGGTGAATCAGGTGAAAATGAAACAGAAAGCTGTGAATCATCCAATCAATTTGAAGTTCTAGATGAATATGAACCAAGTTCAAGCTCAACTAAAAAACGAACAAACAAGACGGAGATTGGGTGTCATACTGCCTTGTTCACTAAGCATGTCACCAGTGCCTTGGATCGCAACCAAACGTCTGATCGTGAAGCTTTGCGATTGATGATTCCTATTGCTGCAGCGCTGGGACATGATCCTTCATCTTTGACAGTTTCACGAAGCACCATACAAAGAGCCAGAAAGAAAGCCAGGTGTGAACAAGCAGCAGATATAAATGTTTCATTCAAACCTGACTATCCTCTAGTTCTACACTGGGATGGAAAAATGTTACCTGAAATCCTGGGTCTTGGAGAAGTTGACCGCTTGCCAGTGCTGGTTTCCAGTGATGGCAGTGAAAAATTACTAGGTGTCCCTAAACTAATATCAGGGACAGGACAAAATGCTGCTGATGCTATTTATGATCAGTTAGAACAGTGGGCACTGGTGGAAAGCATCCAGGCTATGAGCTTCGACACCACTTCTGTCAACACTGGTCGTTTCAATGGAGCTTGTGTGCTGCTTGAGAATCGTATTGGTCGAGAACTATTGTGGCTGGCATGTCGTCATCATGTTCTTGAACTGGTATTGGCAAAGGCTTTTAGTTTGTGTTGCGGTCCCTCTAACTCACCAAAACATACCTATCTTCAAAAGATTTAAAGAAGTTTGGGAACGAATAAAGCTTGACAACTTCAGTAAGTTGGAACTGACTTCAAGCACTGATGATTTCCGAGAAAACACTGTGAGCTTCCTGACAAATTTCGTTGACTTAAAATCCCAGATCAGAGATGATTATGAAGAACTCATTGAACTGACAATGATCATCTTGGGAGATCCTCCAAAAACCATTCACTGGAGAGCACCAGGCCCTGTACATCATTCTAGGTGGATGGCCAAGCTGATCTATGCCATCAAAATTTACCTCTTCCGTCATCAAAAAGAAATTTTTAGTCTTACAGCCAAGGAAGAGAGCCAACTCAAACGATTTGTACAGTTTGGAGCCTTGTTGTACACAAAGTCCTGGATTCAAGCACCCTGTGCAGCGGAAGTACCTGGAGGAGATCTTTTGCTCTGGAAGAACCTGCAGCAATATCAGTCTATTGATCACAAAATCAGTATTGCAGCACAAAAAATTCTCCAGAATCACATGTGGTACCTGTCCGATGAGACTGTCAGCCTGGCTTTATTTTCCGATGAAGTGTCACCAATCGAGAAGCAGAAAATAACAGGTTTTGGAATAGAACCTAGTGAGCGACATGTTCGAGGTGATCCATCATTGCTTCAAATTGAAGACGTCAGCTTGGGTCACTTTTCCACAAGGCGTTCACTGAACCTGCTTACAAAGCTACACATAGGCCACACCTTTCTAGTTCTAATAGCACTAGGGAAGAAGGAGTATTTGTACAAATTTGTCCTAGCATATGGGACGAGGAATGTGCCTTTATTTTTGTGTCTTTCAGAGTATTTTATTAAATTTTGTTTTTGTATATGAAGATTATGGTTCAGTGTTTTATGTATAATTGCTACTTTACTTTTGAGTCTTCTGTCCTGAAGGCTTTCTAAATTTAGTGATTTTACTAATGGTGTTACCCTAGTCAAATGTGAATATTCGTTTGTTATGAATCTCACTGCTCTATTTTGTGTTTGTTCCAGTTTCTTAATGTTTTCTTGAGTTGAGGGGTCCCACACGGTGGATGCATATTCTATTATTGGCCTAACCAAGGTTAAATAACATTTTAGTTTTATGTTCTTATTTGATTTATAAAAATTTCTTTTAATAAACCCTAATGCTATGTTGGATTTTTTTTTATAGTTTCATCAATATGTGGATTCCATGACAGTTTTTCATTTATTATAACACCTAGGTATTTTGCGTTTTTAGTCTGTGTTACTGGTTTGCCATGAATAAGATAAGTGGAATTAATTTGTTTTAGTTTTTTTGTTACTATTAACAACTGACATTTTTCTGGGTGGAAAGACATGCTCCAATTTGATTCCCATTTCTGTAATTCATCTAATTCTCTTTGTAAAATATCTGTGTCTTGTTTTGTTTTTATTGTTCGATATATTATGCAATCGTCTGAACTAATGCAATTTGGTAAATCATTTATGTAAATTAAAAATAGTAGTGGACCCAAGACTGTTCCTTGAGGTACACCTGAGTTTACTGTTATTGGTGTTGATTTAGAGCCATTTATTATTACAGTTTGTTCTCTCCCTATCAGAAAATCTTTAATCCACTGATGCAGTGGACCGTTAATGCCGAAATATTTTAATTTTTTTAAGCAAACTATGGTGGTGAACTTTGTCAAAAGCCTTGGAAAAATCTAGTAAGATAGCATCTATTTGTTCACTATTATATAAACCTTTTGAAAAATCATCAATTAGTCCTATTAGTTGTGTTTCACATGATCTATATTTCCTAAAGCCATGTTGGTATGGGGTGAGGACATTATGTTTGTCTAAGTGGTTTATGATATTGCTACATATTATGTGTTCTAGTATTTTACATGTGATGCTGGTAAGTGATACTGGTCTGTAGTTTCCTGGATCAGATTTTTCTCCTTTTTTAAATAGGGGGGTGACATTAGCTTCTTTCCAGTCCTTTGGTACTCTGCCCTGGTTAAGCGATGCCTGAAAGAGTATTTTGAACACTGGGGCTAGCTCATTGCTTAGTTCTTTGAGTAATCTAGCTGGAATACCATCAGGTCCAGACGCTTTATTTGGTTTGGTGTTGGCTAATAGTTTTTTAATTCCATTTTCTTGTACTACTAAATCTTCTATGTTGTCTATTTGGTTCAAATTAAGAAATATGTCTTTGTCTCCTGGGGCTGTGAATGCTGATGCAAAGTATTTGTTTAGGATGTTTGCTTTAGTTTCATTATCATTATGTATTATGTTATGTTCATCTTTTAATGGCGCTATGCCTGTTGTTTCCATTTTCTTAGACTTAATGTATGACCATAGGTTTTTGTTGTTATCTTTAGATATTACATTGTTTATGTATTCACTCTGCAGCTGTCTGCTTACTTTTTGGGTTAGGTGTTTAATTTTTTTGAAGACTACAACAGACTGCTGACAAAAACGAGAAAGAAAAGCAATTTATATTGCAAGTTGTTGAAGCCAACAGAAAAGTCATCCCTGCACAAACTACTAAGAAGTCTGTCATCTGTGCTGTTTCGGTGTAGACAATATTTAGACATTGTATTTTGACTCTTCACAATTTACTTTTTTGTTGTCATTTTCGTTACTTAACAGTTACATTACAGTCATGGCAGGATTAGAAAATTTAATTAAAAAAATTGAACGAAAATGCGTTTTTTCATTAACATACAAAACTTTGTAACTCTTGAGCATCCCCTTCCGATAGCAGTAGGAAGCTGAAATTGTGGTCAGTTACTAAGTAAGACAAATGGAACTCAACAAGAGGGTGCCCCGTTAGATGTGAGAAACTTTTTTTTTTACCACATGATTATGGGCCACCCTAATGTATGTCCTACAAATGTATTGTCTTATTTATCAAGCTCAAGAAGTGTGTACTGTCTCATTTTAGATTAAGTTTCTTTTCACCTTTTCTTTCTTTGATTTTTTTTCATGAATTTTCGTTCTCAATATTTTGTCCAGACCTAAACTAAAGTTGTATCTCGTATTTCCATCAATAATAATTGAACTTTTTTATTCGACAACTTCAAAGACAAGACTTTATGTTCTAGTGTGTTTGTGCCTCCCTACGTATTGAGATGAGTACACACGTTCTCTTCACATTTTGTGGAGGTACTTACCACTGCAAGTGCTGACTCCCCAAGAGGTAACTCCGGCAAATTCATCTTTTTTGTTTCCACACATCATTGGACCACCGCTGTCTCCCATGCAAGAGCTTGGACGTCCACCGGTTTCACCTGGACGGAAGAGAGAATGGAGATATTTGATTGGTCAATTGTAACTTCCATTTGACTTCTGGAGGAACAGCAAAATTGTTAACCTGTTTTGAGGCTTCGATCTGTCGTGAAGATGAGAACGTGAATGAACCCTTACCACTACCATTGTATGTTGTCATACAAGAGATTTGTTATTTGATAAAGTGTTAATCACTGTTACTTTCAGTATTTTTGTCGATATATGTGCCATCAGATTTCGATCTTAATAAGGAAATGAATGTTGTTTCTAAAAGTGGTCCTATGTGGGGTAATTAAATTCAATAAGTTCAACCAGACTATCGTATACTTAGATTATTTGTTCTTTGAATATATTTAAAATGAAAAACAACTAAAGCCTGTTATGACAGCTTGAAAAATACTTCCATTGGTAAATTGTGACATCTATTTGAAATAGAGCGATTTGTCGGCGAGAATAGTCCATTGTCTCAATAAGGATATGCAATAAGGATATGCATGTCTCAATTTTTTCTGATGAATGTTGAGAAATATTGTAAACTAATATCTCTATGTGTTATCCACTATACATTCCGTATGTATTTTTAAATAATTATTTAATCATATTCTATGACTGGTAGCCATTACTACTAAAAAAAGCCTTGTTTTATTAATTACTTTAAAAATATTTATTATTATTTTAAGATACCATTGAAAACATTTTCTTATGCAAAGCGATGGTTAAAATTGCAGGGGAGTTAACTCAGTATAACTAATACTTTAGTCGAAATTTCAATCGTTGCGTTGATTACATATCTTGTTCGGTGTACAACGTTTATATATTTTTACAAAGTGTCTTCATTGCATTGCTTAAGATTTGTATGCAACATCTGAAAGACTGTCTACAAAATCAAAATAGTTTTGGTTTCGTTTTTACAGAACTGCTGCCAGTAAGGGAGACAATCTGGTGATTTTTAAAAATACATTTGACCAGAGGGACCTCAAGACCTAATCTATCAATTGTTTTATATACTGCTCTGTTCATGTCAGATAGTTTACTGCAATATATCTCTTTTCTAGTTTCTCTCCATTTGACTGTTTTATTATAAGACCGTCAATTTTTGAACAAAACTTCTCACTACAAGGTCTGAAAAATCTTAGAAGGCGGCCCCTACCCGTGAAGTCGTCGCGAAGTGGGTAACTTCTGTCCATTAAGGCTAAAGTCAAACGCTACAAAAACTTTCTGTCTGTCCGACTGTATCAGTCATTGACTATGGAAAGTGAAAACCAAAAGTTCAAGATGGCTGTGTGTAGTCACTCCATGAACTGCTTTGTATTCTTTAAGTAGTAACATTTTTATAGCGGTGGCAATGCTATCAGACGTTTTATTAGTTTTTACCATAAAAATGACTTGTGTTCCACCCTGTATTTAATGTTCCTTTTTAATAATCTTGACCAGCCATATTTCTATCAACATGAGTGAAATGTTGTCTGGAATATAATACATACATTTATATAATGTTGTGGCTAATATGTCATTTAAAATTAGTGAAAGATGTCAGTGAAACACATACGTTTCAATTAGTGAAATACATAAGTTTCAACATGTTAGTAGCATTGAGTGAAATGTGATCATTACCATCTCTCTCATAAACGCAGATGTGCTTGTCCGTAATGGTCACTCCATATCTGCTCCACAGAGCGTTACACTCAGCTCTGGAGATTTTCAAAATGTAAGCCTGTTGGAGGGTGTTGGGGCTGCCGCCGGAGCCGGATGTCTGACCCCATCCAGAAATGATGCAAGATGTATTAGCGTAGCTTACGCCTTCGTTAGCCAGTTTAGCAGGCTAGGAGGGGGAGGATAAAAAAAGCGCATGACGTCAAAATGAGTTTGTAAACAAAAAGAGCATAAACATAGATTAAAATAAATGTAAAGTTAGTCCACATTTAAAAACAAATGTGTCAACAAACCAAGTTTACTTTTGAATCTTTTCAATATTTTTGTAAAAATAATGCTAGATTTGGACTAGAAACATTAGTTGTGGTAATAACTTTTTATCTTATCTTTCTGTTGTACGCTCTCCATATCGGTATCATGAGCCTAGTCATTGTTTCACTTGAAACATTGTTTAAGATAAAATTCCTTTTATTTCAATGACTAGGTTCCAACAATAAAAATTACACAACTCGAGTTCAATGGTAGTAGGTAAATGTTAACTCGAGGATTATATATAGAAATTATCAACAAAACGTATGTTTTTTTGCACTAATGTTAATAAATAACTGATAAAAAAACATGACGACATGACACTATAGGAGCAACCATCAGCCCAGAAACAGAAATAAAGAAGCAGACAGTTCTACCCTCAAGACTTAGCCTCTACCAATGTCTTGACTGGAATCAAACCGAAGGAAAGACAAAAAGGCAACGTTAGGTTTTTACCACGAAGGAGGAACTTAGTTGCACCAGTCGATGTCGTTAGAAATGTAGATTGTAAATAGTGGCGTAGCTAGGCATTTGCCATCATATAGGGGGCCCAGGGGGGGCTTGGCTTGACCTCTTAAGGGGCATCAGCATTTGGACATTCGATATCAGGACATAATGGCGTAATATTTAATGTAAAAAAAAAGTTGGGGCCCGGTGGAGATTTTCAAGTTATCCCCCATCCGCCCACCCCATAGCCACGCCACTGATTGTAAATCAGCCGAGCAGACATCTCGCCCAGGCACAACTTACCTGAACGTTTCTGTTGTAGGTGACTGGGGTGAACAAAGTGAGGACGGCGATGTCGTTGGGGTACCCGTTTCCATTACCGTTGTAGTTCTCGTGCATGCGGAAGCTGGCCACAGCCACAGTCTGCTGGTACTCGTTGGGTGGGTCGAACAAGTTGTGGACGCCGACCACTACACGGAGATTTCTGGCCTGCTTCTTGTCCACGCAGTGGGCAGCAGTGACGACCTGTCCGTCAAACAGGAAATAAAACATATCAAAAGAGAGACAGAGAAATAATATTTAATTAAAACCCATGACCATACCATGGCGTATAATGAACGCATTTTGTTATAAGAAACAACAGAGACCATTTTTTTTCTTTTGTTCATAACGACATGCTATTATTTCATATTAGTATTAGATTATTATGGGATTATTTCAGAAAACCCTAAAGGCTGGCAATCTGGCAAAAATAGAATTTGACAGCGATTAATTAAAAAAAAAAGAAAACAAAAAAATAAAATAAAATAAAATTATTTTGACCTTATCAGGGGCGACCAGGACAGCTCCGCAAGTGTGGTACCATGAATTGAAGCTGTAAGCTTGCAGCGAGACTTGATAAGGGTGGTCGAACAGTTGGGCATTATCGCCGTTAACAATTCGTGTACTAGGGGCCGCCAGGCCAGTTGCTGAAAGAAAACAAAAAAGAGTTTTAAGTTCTTTTGTCACATCGGCACTACACGTTCGGCTTATGTCGTGCCCGTTGTCCCGAAAAAGGTTTTACTCTCCATTCATACCACAAGGGCTAAATTGTATTTAGTTAAGTTATTAAAAACAAGGTCTATTCACAGTTAAAATAGTAAAGGTAGTGAAAATTTAATAATTTAGTAAAAATCTTTTGTAAATATTATATGTTCACAATTTCACAAATCAAATCTTCGTAGACAACCTCACCTCCCGGACAAAGCCCAGTACCTTAACAGGGTCGACACTATCGAACAGTGTTTTTAGGTTGTGGGCTCTAAAAAATGTTCCCCTAATAGCCAGGTATCTGGGGCAATCAATGAGGATAGGTTCCAGGGTGAAACGAAAGTCACAGTACTCACAACAACAAACAAAAAAAAAGAAAGACAATGTCTGCAACCACAAAATTTATTAGATTAAGATATATAACTAATTCGTATGAAGTTTTACAGAAATGTATACAAGTAAAGTAACGTTTTCCCTTTCAGACCTTACTATCTTCTGGGCCTATGATGTTTCTATGGCCAACGGTTAAGGAGCAGGCTGTCATGTGGCCAACACAATGACCAACCTCCTTTACTTTCCCTTACTAAAGTCGGGTACTCATTAGAGTTGGGTGAACTCAGGGTCGCCCTTAGAATCCCAAAATTAAAATTCCCAGTCTTCACAGAGGTTTGAACCCAGGACCCCAGGTTCGGAATCCGAGCTCTTAACCTGAGAAACTGTCTGAAACAAATAAATAATTGTAAACTGCTTTTAGAAGGCAAAACTAAGAGCACCAGTAGAAACTTAAACTGTGTAAGGTCGCAGCGTATCTCGCAGGTAGAGAATAGAATAGAGATGAAATGGCTCTTACGTAAATAATAAACAATGTCTCTGGTAACCTTCTACCAACTTGATTCTTTACAGACTAAACAGTTCACACTTGTTCTAAATAGGTTGCTCTCTTTGATTGAGATGAAAAATTATTTTGTGTAGTTTCAAATCCTGCACTTTTACCCAAACGAATGTACAGTGTGTCTGTATGGTGCTGAATGGGGATACATTGTACCTGCCGAACCAAAAGTCTCGGGTTTCAATCTCGGTAAAGATTTGGGAGTTTTGGGATTTTTAGGACACCCAGTCCTACCAACTCTAATGGGGCCATGACATTAGTTGAGGAAATCAAAGGTCGTTGTTCTGGCCTCATGACCATCATCAACTGACCAATAGATCGCAAGATTTAAAATGGGTATTTTATCCACCTGTATATCTATACTAGCTGGAAGATGGATTTGTAAGTCCATGTATTTTATATGCTATTATTACATTTAAAATAAAAAGTAGTATATATTGAAATGTAATAATAATTTAATATCTTACAGCAATTTGCAAAGATCTTTCAATATTTTAATTAAAAAATCGTGTTTTTAAGTCTAACAATAATTTGGAACTTACCGAGAAGACTTAGAAAGACAATGAGTTCCATTGTTCACTTCGGTCAGAACGTTGTCCTCATACAGCCAGGGAGAAAGGCGGGTGAAAGACTTAAATATGAAAAGCTATTCTATACAAGGACACGAGAACTTCAGCAGTTTATTACCCCAAATATCCCGGTGGTCATTCTCTCACGCTGGTCACAAAGTATCGTGATGTTCTTCTCCGAAGCTCTACAGCGCGAAAGGTAAATGAGACTTGAACATGACAGTGCTCTATAAATCTTCACTAAATGGATCATGGAATATTTCACTTCGGAGTGTCTGGTGTTGGCCAAAAAAAATTAGGTAAAGATTCACGTTTTTTCCCATCATGCAATCAATAACAACGTCATCAGACATGTTGAAATAAACAGTACTTTAGTACTTTTATGCTGAATAGTCATGCTTTTATTTTATTGCAATCACTTTGTTTTTAATCTGGGCTCGGGGGTTTTAGGGAACTTTCCGTTCCGCCTTTATGAGTTTAGAAACAATTCTCAGCGCAAGTCGGGATTCGAACTGTATTCCCCTTGGTAGGTAACTAATGTCACTGAACTACACTTATCCCGCATCTTTAATTAACGCATTCTGTTTGTTTGACCTCAACTCAAACATGACCAGTTATGTATTAGAGATCAAGGCCTCAGGAAACTTTTTTTTTTTTTACTCTCGCAAATACTTTTAATGCATAGATCCTATAGGATTGAAGACAATATACAACAAAATTGAAAAAAAGTACAATATGTATGTATGTGGAATTATTTCTCTGCGCTGTAATTTTTTTGTAGGTTTCATTCTTTTATTGTCAAGTGCGTCTTCCTGGTACTATAGCAGACTAAGGGCGCACTGATAAATCTCTGTTTTACAGCATTACAATTTCTACGGTGAGGTGACAAAATAGCGCCTAAAAATAGCGCAAACAAAAAAGCGCTGACAAAATTAATACATTATATTTTCAATTTTAATCTTATCATTATTTAATCGTCACTTTGCAGTAAGCCATTCAGGTATCGTAAATTATTAATATGCAAACATAATAGAATAAGCAAAAATAAATAATGTCCATAGATATCATGTTTATTTATTTTATAAAGTGCACTTCAAAAGCACGTATATATTTCTTCCATACTTGTCAGACTTACACACACACACACACAAAAAGACTTTTATAAAGTCAAATTGTTTGCAATGTGAAGTAGAGACTGTTTTGGGCTTGGCAATATAGCAGCAAGACGTCTTTTAAGTTGGAGGTACTTTGTCTTGCTTGCAGTTTTACTTCGTTCTCCTAACTAAGAATCATGTTCCCAGAGTGCTCCTCAGTGAGGAATTAAGTTTACGAGATCTAAACGGGACGGACGGACGGACGGACATACATTCGACACAAAACTAATTGCGTCTTTTCCCATTTCGGTGGCCACTAAAAAAAAGTTTAATTTTTAATTAACAAAAAGTTTTTAAAAAATGAAACCAGTAGCCCGGAACTCTCTCTGTTAGGAAGCCAATCCCATTACCAGTCAGCCACCGCGCCTCCAGCTTATGTCATCGTCATAGCAAATGTTCGTGTTTTCTCTGGTCTCAGACATTATGTCTCGGTGTCTGGGTGTCTTACTGAAGCACATCGAAACAGATTTTAGTTCAAGTCAATGGTAGTTTCACGTACTGAACGCTTCTACCAACACAAAGAGAGCGAGAGAGAGAGAGCGAGAGAGAGAGAGCGAGAGAGAGAGAGCGAGAGAGAGAGAGAGAGAGAGGGAGAGAGAATTGCAAAGGACGAAATAGAGACAATGAGATATTGAAAGAGAGAGAGAGAGAGAGAGAAAGAGAGCAGGACAGATAAGAAGAGAGACATAGAGAGAACGAGATGAAGGTAGAGAGATGTGCTAGATAGAAAGCGCAGCGGGATAGAGAGAAGGAGTAAAAGAGAAAGAGAGAGGCGGAAAAAGAAAAAAATGGGACAAACGGAGAGAGAGAAGAGAAAGAGAGAGATAGAGATAGTAAGAGAGAAAAAATAAATACTCTGACACAACATAAAATTGATCCATACTCTTATAAAGTTATAAACCAATGGTGTGATGGTTACTGCTGACCTTACTACAGACTGTGTACTATTTCTAATTCATTATTGTCTTGTACTACTTACCTTTATCAGGTTTCTATTGATTGCCAAGACATATTCATTGGGACAAGAGAATCTTGTAAGTCTAACAAACTCACGTTTGATAAGACACCTGTTGTTTCTTATTTGAATCATTTAACAAGCAAATTAGACACAAATGGTTGTTTGAAAAGAAAGCTGATATTGAGTCAATGGAGAACACTGTTCAAATGCTGCCATATTATTCCATATAGCACTTTAACTCCCCCTTTTTATATAAAACACAATTTATTTATGGCCCAAAGTGTGAGTGAGTAAAATAAAAGTAAAACCCCTTTCAGACCTTGCGATCTACAGGGCAGATGATGTTAAGGTTATCTGTTTGTTTTGCCAAAGGTTAACGAGCAGGGCGTCATACGGCCAGCTCAACGACCAGCAGCCACAGGCGGAGACGTCAGAAACAGTAAGCGTGTAAAGGTTATTAATTGGAAATAGTTATATAGGAGATGAAAGTGTTTAGGGGATGTCTTGTGACACTGTGTTTGTATACAAAAATTATGAAGAATAGAATAGTGAAAAATGGTGAACAATATGAAATTAAATACCGCGGAAATTTTAATTTCTCAGAAAATACCCACTTCGAAAGTCAAGAACATGCTATATTTTTTTAAAAATTAATTTTTCAAAAGTTACATTAAGCTACAACAATATAAATGACCAATAACTCCATCATGAAGAAATAACTACAATATATTTATACTGTTCAAACTTGATCGCTATATGTTTTAATATTCAAATCCGATTGGATGTCGCTTTTACGAAATAAAAAATGTTTATAGGTCGCTTCCGGTTACTTTTTTCTTGATACCAAGGTGAACAGTTAAACAATGATAGCCTCAGAGAATTGACAGGTCATATAATGTTGTCTTTACCGAAACTCAACGGTATTTGAAACCAACAAAAAAATGTGTTAAAAGTTTGGTACAGAGATGCTGGGGAGGCTTCCAAAATATTGTGTAACAAATCCTAGTCAATACGAAATTATCTGGATTGCGAAGCTGAAGGTGACAAGGAAATCTACGATCGCGGGACCCAACTGAGGCGCGGAGTCTGGGGCGGCTGCCCCACTTGCCACTCCCGAGGGCTGCTACTGACCACCATAACCTTCCCCAAATTAAGTCAGGTATCTATTAGAGTTCGGTGGATTCATGAGTGTCATAAAAATCCTAAATTTAAAATCCAAGACTTCAATGAGATTCAAACCCAGGACCCCAAGCGCTTAACCACTCAGCCAACGCGCCTTCTGATGTCTATGAGTTAACGTTATAAAAGTATGATTTATTTATTGATGCTTTTCTTACATACAATCACTTCTTTGTTTTCTCTGTTACAACTTTCACATTTTGAAGCTTGACACCAAAAAGAACTAAATATTCCGATCGCTTGACAAATAGGTCTACATACAAGTATAGTTCACTCCCTGGTCTATCAATGTGCTTGTCGTAGTTTTTAGTTCTAATAAATCTATCTTGTATTGCATTGATAAAGCCTCCGTTTCGTGCCATAGGTTTCAACTTTTACCTTGTTATAATGCAATCCGGACACAATGCAACAAAGCTGAAAACGTTCCATACAGTTCTTTTTTCCCCATTGGCGAATCTCATGACTGCGTCATCCCAACCAATCCAATTTCCTGAGGGAACAAACTAAATCGTTCCAGTGGCGTGGGGTTTGGTACTTAGTTTTATTACAAAACTTATATCAACTCACTGTGTCTGTCTTTCTGTCTATCTGTGTGTGGTGTCGGTCTGTCTTGCAAAAGTTTGTAGGCTACACGTTAGTTCTCCCACACCCAAATCTCGGATCAAGTGGAAATTTTGCACAACTTTTTCTTTTACTTAACAATACAAGAATCCATAAAATTAGTTAATTAACTATTGGTAAAAAAAAAGACTTTGTTTAGTACCTTATGCAAAGGAAAGAAATAGACTGAAGTGGTGATTAAAGCTGAATTTGTACCCTTTATATTAGGCTGCGTTTTAGGCTTAGTAAACACACATGACATAGAAGCAATAAATAACTATACAATCTTTCATATTCATAGACTCTTCACTAGTAGAGTGGTTACCGCGTTGGCCCCAGAAGGCTAGAGCCAAGAGTTCGAATTCAGGTCGTTACATTTTTTTATTTATTTTTATAAATGCTTTTTATTGTTCGTCTAGATCTAGTACACATTTAATGGCACGACTGATCCAAAATAATTGATACCAGTACGCTTAAAATAAGCTTTTTTTTATAAAGTATTTGAAAATATTTTTTTAAAAATTGCTTCTTACACAGATTATAAACGCTCACAATCTCATGGAGGTCAATGTCACTGCGTCTTTTGACACGGAAAGTGTAAAACAGAACTGGTACCAGCCCAGAGACGTACTTTAATTTAATGGCAGATATTTTACTGTTCAGTATTTTAGTTTCCCTTTGCTTTTACTCAGAAATTTCTTTAACTTTTTTTTTGTCAGTGTATCGAAACATTCTGATTAATACCAAAGTATTTATAAAGAAAAAGTTTTATCTAGAGTATTAAAGTTAGAGTTTAATTCATCAAGGCCTTGAAGTGTATTATTATTATTATTGTTATTGACTCTTTTTGTATTTTGTAAAACACTAATTATGCCACACTTATCCAGACAAAAAAACAAAAACAAAAATAGGTTACAAAGACAGTTTGTGTGGAAAAACAAACTCAAAATCGGCCCCCGAATTGGTCCACCCAGGCAGGCTTCAATATTTTTAGAAAGAACATCCAAATGAAATTATATAAAAGACAAATGAGAGATAGGAATGGAGAAAGAAGGTTGAAAGATTTTGTGTAGTGCCCCAACGGTCCAGCAGATCAAAGGGTAGGTGCAAGTGAATGCAAAGTTAGATGTGAACCTGGCCTAACTAGTTCCCCTTTCAGACCTTGTGGTCTATAGGGCAGATGATGTAAAGTTCATCTGTTTTTGTGGCCTACGGTTAACGAGGGTGTCATGTAGCCAGCACAACTACCAACCGCCTTTACTTTTCCCCAACCAATGTCAGGTAACCATTAGAGCTGGGTAGACTGGGGCGCCCAAGGATTCCGAAGTTGAAAATCCCAGTCTTCCTCAGGATTCGAACCCGGGACCCCCGGTTCGGAAGCCAAGCGCGTTGCCGCTCAGCTACCGCGCCTCTCCTGGCCTAATTGAAGTCTTATATTTGATGTAATTGTTTCGAAAAGGCTCAATCTCTTATTTAGATATGGTCATGCATCAGGGATAAATGTTCACTAAAATGAAGTTTAGAAGATTTGTATTCATTTTTAATTAGGTCTACTTTATAAAGCATACTAATTAGCTTTTTCTCTTTAAAAAACTGCTTGCATAACTGATTTAAAAAATTAGATTTTTCGCTTTCAGAAAAAAAAGTAGCCGTTGCATCAGAACATTGAATGGTCTAAAATATTGTGATGTCGGATTTTCAATATCTTTTCTAGTTTACGAGATCTAAACGGGACGGACGGACAGACGGACAGACATTTCGCACAAAACTAATAGCGTCTTTTCCCCTTTCGGGGGCCGCTAAAAAACAACAACAAAAAACATGTAATTATTATCTCTGTATTATTGTTTTGTCAAAGATATTTCCCCTGTTTCAGTAACAGGAGTCATTTGGACGAAAAGCTTGATTGCAAGATATAACCAGAACGTTGAGAGAGCGAGTTCCTCTAGAGTATCCCCCTTCTTATGTGTCTAGAGTATCCCCCCTTCTTATGTGTCTAGAATATCCCCCATCTTATGTGTCTAGAGTATCCCCACCTTCTAATGTGTCTAGAGTATCCCCCCTTTCTTATGTGTCACCATTTATTTGCAGATGTATCTTCCAATCACTCATAGATGTTTCTAACAAAATTTTCTTTTGATGCTGTATATGTCTAGTGCGTGAAATAGTGGAACAGAGTTTTTTTAGTCAATATATGCAAATTTCTCTATTTTTTATTAGCTTGGTTTAACAAACGTGAAATAGTGGAACAGAGTTTTTTTAGTCAATATATGCAAATTTCTCTATTTTTTATTAGCTTGGTTTAACAAACGTGAAATAGTGGAACAGAGTTTTTTTAGTCAATATATGCAAATTTCTCTATTTTTTATTAGCTTGGTTTAACAAAGTATCATCAATAATTAGCTGTACTTAATAATCCATTGAATTCTCAATACAGCCCTGTTCCACTTTTGATATTAATTATTTTAAGATAAAATTATGAATATCGTTTTTTTTTCATTTCTGAAGTTAAGGGTTTGTATTCAACGGATTAGCAAGTGATGGGCAGTTTTTTGAAAGTATGATTTATTATTTTATTATTATTATTATTATTATTATTATTATTATCATCATTATTATTTTATGGAAATAAATTAATTTTCATTCTCTGGCACTGCTAGGGTTAAGCTTCGTTAGAAGAAAAAAAATTCATTTGTAGTCTTTTTAACAGTGTCAATAAGAAATTTTCTGGTGATGTGACAGGTCTGCAGTACTGCCCTTTGACATGTATAAGGAATGCTTAGGAATGCTTAGAGCTTCGAATGTGTTTTGTAGTTCAGTTGTCTATATCCCTGCGGTTGATATACCACTAGAGTGTATTGTTAATATAGATAGATTCCACATTTTTTCTTCTCTTCAATGTCAGTTTTCCATATAATAATAATAATAATAATAATAATAATAATAATAATAATAATAATAATAATAATAATAATAATAATATTATTATTATTATTATTATAATTAGCATACGTATTTGAGAAGTATTCTTTTATTGTTTTGTTTCATCTGTATAGGTCTCAGTTAACAGGTGAGGACTTAGGCGCTGTACCATTTTTACGTCTTAAATCAGGCACTGTTCAAATATTTTTTTAAAATTACCAACAAAGAAATGCTCCATTGCTAAAGGTATGACTTGGACTAGAACAAATGTTTTTTTGTTGATTTAGTTCTTGTCACGTGCTTTATGGATTTATTTTTTTTTTTGCTTTCACTCTTTATTGGCTGACATGAAATTAAAGAAGCGAAAGGCAAAAAGTCGGAGTTCTTAATGACTTTATTGAGCTTTAAGTAGACAAAACATAATTAGTTGACATTTAATCATTTGCTCTCTTGTCATTTCCCACTGAGACGCTTCCATTAGTTGTTGGCAATCCAAGTGTTGTAGGCAGATGTACGTGTGTACACACTGGGCAAGTCACCTGGAGAGAGACAGGAAGTAATGTGAAATGTACATCTAGAAACGATGAAGCATTTTGAGGTATTGGGCAACTATTGGGTCTAGCTGTAGCTTAGTAAGGATAACACAGTAACTAGCCAATCTGTATATGTAGTATTTTCAATTTTAAATTTATGTTATTCAAAGACCTAATTTATTTTACTAGGTATTGGTTTTGGATACAGAGGAACGACTTAAGATATTCAGATTTCTTATATTGTAATAAGCCGCGGAGAAAAACTGGAGATTCGAACTTTTTAGCCTTTTTGCTTTTAAATGATTCAAACTACAGAACAAAAGTTCACCCGTGTTTGACACAGACATACAATCCCGGGAGCAGAAGACCGATATAAAATGAAGAGTGCGCTTTTTATTTAATGCCTAACTGTACTTCTTGAGGAAATATACAGGTCTATAACGTTGCAGCTTCGTTTTGTGCTATTAAAGTAATGTAGTCGTTACTTGAACACATCACTTATTACTAAAGTTAGGACAAACGAGAAAATAAAGGTTTACAATGAAATCTATATTCTGTAGAAAGATCTTATGGTAACTTTTGTAAAACCAGTTTCCTGACTTACCACTGCAGGTACTAACACCCCAAGAGGTAACACCAGCCAAGTACTGGAAGTTGGTTCCACACATCATGGGGCCGCCACTGTCACCGTTGCAAGCACTGGGACGAGTACCAGCTGGATCTGTGAATGAAACAAAAGTTCATTCTGTTATCCCCGCACATAATTAGTTCATTCTGTTATCCCCGCACATAATTAGTTCATTTTGTTACCCCGCACATAACTAGTTCATCCTGTTATCCCGCACATAATTAGTTCATTCTGTTATCCCCGCACATAATTAGTTTATTCTGTTATCCCCGCACATAATTAGTTCATTCTGTTATCCCCACACATAATAAGTTCATTCTGTTATCCCCGCACACAATTAGTTCATTCTGTTATCCCCGCACATAATAAGTTCATTCTGTTATCCCCGCACATAATTAGTTCATTCTGAGCTCTAGTTTCTTACTTGTTGAACAAGTTACTAGCTGTACCATTAGAAGCAGAAAATATTCTGGATACGAATAATAAAACTAAAGGGAACTACCTAATACTTAATACCTAATACTTATATTCAAAGGGATAAGCTCCATGCGTTTACTTTTACAGGCTGAAACTCGTGAACTATAGAAAACTAGTTCAATGGTTCAAAGGTTATCAGTGGTCTATATTGAATGAAATGATTGCTAGATTAGTCTCTGACATGAAACAATTAGTAAAGGCTCACTGTGTTTTCTATCTACATTGCTTTAGACAAACAACTCATGACGGACAAACTAGAAGCTACACCAATGTTTTTCAAACCTACCAGAAGCCTCAAAGACACAGATGTGGTTGTCTGTGATGGTCTGGCCGTATCGGTTCCAGTAGCTGTTGCAAGCTGTTCTGGTGATCTTGGTGATGTAAGCTTGTTTCAAGTGCTGAGCGGCGGATCCACCTCCAGTGGTGCGTCCCCACCCGGTTATGACGCACTGAGTGTTGGCAAAGCTTGATCCAGTTGGAGCTAGAGTAGCGGGCTGAAAGGTGCAAGATCAAAACCCTAGTGCTAGCCATCATTCACATTTAGAAATAAATTCTCTCTATATATATATCTATAAATTACTGTGTTGAGAACTAATTGACCTTTCAATTGCTATTCTAAATTTTATTTGTTTTTGTTTACAACTAAGCCCCCGTTAGTTCTTGGTAGTAAATTATATTGTATTTGTTTGTATCTTGTGCAGTAATACATTTGATGGTATAACTTTCTAGAATAGTGTCTTATAGAATAGTTTAGTGACCTGGACAACTCGGTTACCTGGACGTTTTTGTTGTAGGTGACGGGGCTGACCAGGTACATGGTGGCAACGTCGTTGGGAATGCCGTTGCCGTTACCGTTGTATTGTGGGTGAATGTGGAAGGCAGCAACTGCAACAGTCTGCTCGTAGGCATTGGGGGGCTCAAACAGGTTCAGGGCGCCGACCTCAACACGGAGATTGCGGTAGTTTTGACCTTCAACACAATGTGCAGCTGTCACAAGCTGAAATACAATGAGAAAGTAGTGTATGCTAAGATAAAGACAGACAGATAGATAGATAGATAGATAGATAGATAGACAGATAGACAGACAGACAGACAGACAGACAGACAGACAGATAGATAGATAGATAGATAGATAGATAGATAGATAGATAGATAGATAGATAGATAGATAGATAGATAGATAGATTTGGTTGTGACTTTCCAATTGAACTAGAACTGATGCACTCACTTTGTTTGGTCCGATGAGTACAGCGCCACAGATGTGGTACCATCCATAGGGAGCCTGGTACAGCTGGAGAGAAGCCTGGTGGGGATGGGCGTACAGAGCCGCCTTCTCACCATTGACGATTCTCTTATCCAACTCTTCCTCCTCAGCCAAGGCGAGGGCTACAGACCAACAAGTCATTCAAACAATGAACTCACAAGAATTTTCAAAAATACATTTGTGAAGATTTAGCTGTATCTCTTTATCTGCACAACAACTAACGAGGGTGCCGTATGGTCATTAAACTGAACGCTTTCTGAACAAGCTACAGATTAAGTCTCTACAGTTAAAAATGTTTCTATTTCTTAGGAAAATGAAACAGAAACGAGCTGTATTCTATTCCTAAATCTATTTTGTTCAATGTATATTTTATGGAACAAAGAAAGATGCTCATTTAGAGAAACCATTTTTAACATTAACACATCTATTGGTCGAAATGTTTGAACACTTAGATAATAATTACAATGATAGACCTTATTGATTTCCTACAATCCTTCAATTTAAAGGTAATTGATAAAGATAGATTTGTTTTTTGGTAAAGCTCATTTTTCAAGTTCAATTTCTCTTTTCTTTTAACAGGAAAGGAAACTTGTTGGTTATATATTGAAAAGGTTTGACTACAACTACAAATGATAAGAAAGAGACATTTCTGTTCACGCAGTAAAAGAAAACATTTACCAGCTGTAACTTAGAGTAAACCTATTGTGTGGCCTAACCCTACAGTAAGACCTACCAAACAGACACAAAACGGCTACAGCGAGCTTCATCTTGAAAGTCTTGATACACCGGTAGGGAGCAGGGTGTGATGTCAGAACTGATCTCTAGCTGGATATTTTATACTATTAGAGCTGTGACTTAGAGGTCAATGAATACTCACGTTTGGTGGTCATCGAGTTGACACAGAGAGCGTTTTATGACCACTCCAGGAACTCCAAGTGGGTCACGATGTAGACTCGCATCACGAAAGAGCCTAAAATGTCTGAATGTCTTACCTACTTTATCTCGAGACAGACGGTCTTAGTTCACAAACCATCATGGAATTGTATGTTTAGCATTCTCCAGTAAATTCTTTTTTATTCCTTTCATATTTTGTACTATTATATTTTTGTGTGTGTAAATCCAGTACTGTAATCTCTGTGTGTAAATCCAGTACTGTAATCTCTGTGTGTAAATTTAGTACTGTAATCTTTGTGTGTAAATTTAGTACTGTAATCTCTGTGTGTAAATTTAGTACTGTAATCTTTGTGTGTAAATTTAGTACTGTAATCTCTGTGTGTAAATTTAGTACTGTAATCTCTGTGTGTAAATTTAGTACTGTAATCTCTGTGTGTAAATTTAGTACTGTAATCTCTGTGTGTAAATTTAGTACTGTAATCTCTGTGTGTAAATTTAGTACTGTAATCTCTGTGTGTAAATTTAGTACTGTAATCTCTGTGTGTAAATTTAGTACTGTAATCTCTGTGTGTAAATTTAGTACTGTAATCTCTGTGTGTAAATTTAGTACTGTAATCTTTGTGTGTAAATTTAGTACTGTAATCTCTGTGTGTAAATTTAGTACTGTAATCTCTGTGTGTAAATTTAGTACTGTAATCTTTGTGTGTAAATTTAGTACTGTAATCTCTGTGTGTAAATTTAGTACTGTAATCTCTGTGTGTAAATTTAGTACTGTAATCTCTGTGTGTAAATTTAGTACTGTAATCTCTGTGTGTAAATTTAGTACTGTAATCTTTGTGTGTAAATCCAGTACTGTAATCTTTGTGTGTAAATTTAGTACTGTAATCTTTGTGTGTAAATTTAGTACTGTAATCTTTGTGTGTAAATCCAGTACTGTAATCTTTGTGTGTAAATTTAGTACTGTAATCTTTGTGTGTAAATTTAGTACTGTAATCTCTGTGTGTAAATTTAGTACTGTAATCTCTGACTGTAAATTTAGTACTGTAATCTCTGTGTGTAAATTTAGTACTGTAATCTCTGTGTGTAAATTTAGTACTGTAATCTTTGTGTGTAAATTTAGTACTGTAATCTTTGTGTGTAAATTTAGTACTGTAATCTCTGTGTGTAAATTTAGTACTGTAATCTCTGACTGTAAATTTAGTACTGTAATCTCTGTGTGTAAATTTAGTACTGTAATCTTTGTGTGTAAATTTAGTACTGTAATCTCTGTGTGTAAATTTAGTACTGTAATCTCTGTGTGTAAATTTAGTACTGTAATCTTTGTGTGTAAATTTAGTACTGTAATCTCTGTGTGTAAATTTAGTACTGTAATCTCTGTGTGTAAATTTAGTTCTGTCATACTTTCCTTACTGAAAGAGCATTGCGTTAAGCTTTTATTTTACATAATATATTTTATTTTGCAAGCTTTAGACTTTTGTTTAAATTATGAATTTTGGATTTGTAATTAAATGTGCGTAGTGCCGTTTATTCGTTAATATATTTCAAAAGTTTATGTTACCAAGCAAGCACTTAAAATACAATTATTAACGTCAAGTTATCTTTGAAGATAGATGTAGAATGTGTGTCAAAGATACTAACCCCGCTAGAGATAGAGAAAGTAGATAGCTTCATTCTAATCTGTTTAGAAGATGTTTACATAATAGCTCTATTGAATAAACACCAAACTCAAACTTTAATGTTTACGCAAAGCTTGTGTTAAAATAACAGGAAGCATCATAGTAGTTTATAGCACTTATCATTTACTTTAGAGCAAATTAATATCAAGGAAAACCAAGAAAATAATATACCAAAGCATATTAAGACCAGCATCAATATATATGCAAGACAAACGAAAATAAACTATTAATAGTAGGGAACGAAAAATTCTTAGGAGAATCTATGGCGCTCTACAAGATGAAGCCAAGCACTAACCATAAGATCTATCAATTCTATGAAGACCCACTGATAGTGACTGAAATAAAAAAGAACAGTCTACGTTGGGCAGGTCACCTTGAAAGAATGTCAGATAACACATTACGTTGGGCAGGTCACCTTGAAAGAATGTCAGATAACACATTACGTTGGGCAGGTCACCTTGAAAGAATGTCAGATAACACATTACGTTGGGCAGGTCACCTTGAAAGAATGTCAGATAACACATTACGTTGGGCAGGTCACCTTGAAAGAATGTCAGATAACACATTACGTTGGGCAGGTCACCTTGAAAGAATGTCAGATAACACATTACGTTGGGCAGGTCACCTTGAAAGAATGTCAGATAACACATTACGTTGGGCAGGTCACCTTGAAAGAATGTCAGATAACACATTACGTTGGGCAGGTCACCTTGAAAGAATGTCAGATAACACATTACGTTGGGCAGGTCACCTTGAAAGAATGTCAGATAACAGAGGAGCGAAAATCGTATACAGGCAAAAAACAAAAGGCAGGCGACCCAAAGGCAGACCACGAATGCGATGGATTGATGATGTGGAGGCAGATCTGAAACAGCTTGGGGTTAAGGCATTGAGACGAAATGCTCAGGAGAGATCTAAATGGAGGGATGTGTTGATGCAGACCAGAGCCCTCCATGGACTGGGATGGATGGTGTATATAATACATAAATAATTTTAATAGCTCAACAAAAGTTCCAAAAACTTTACTAAAATGCTTCGTTCATTTATCAAATTAGGAACTACTTAGACATGCTAATAGAAACTTTAAACGGGTTAATTCGAAAGAAGGTTGAGTATTACATAATCCTGTGGACATAATATCAATAATTCATTTCAAAGTGCTATGAATAAATATATGGATTGAAACGTTACAGACGTAACAAGGAAACGTGAAGTGTTGCCTTCAAACACATGTTTTGCAAGTCACTCCTTCATGGAGGGTGGACGCTGATCTCGAATACTACTCTAAAGATTGTCCTAGAAATTTAACATTGATGTATTTTGCATAGAAAAAGAATTACTAGCTCGTTGGCTACATAGAGAATATTCTAGTTTGACGTTATAATTTTTCAAAGTAAAAAAAGAAATAAAGTGTAACTTTGTTATAGACTTACACATCTATCTAGGTCTAAAGCCAACTTGACGCAGTCATCCGTATTACCGTAATTATGCCGTAATAGTAAATTTAAAGTTGTTTCACCTTAATTGAAGTTTATAAGCGTTGCTTATATTTTTGCATAAATTACATTTACATTCTTGATCTAAACATATATATTTAGACTAGATCTTAAGAGTTCTAAGTCAGAGTTGTAGCTCTAGTGTTAGACTAAGATATTCATATAATATCATTGGCCTCCTTCAGTCGTAGGACGACTATGGTTCATCTCAGAGCACACTTACTCATGTGGCTGTGGAGCCCTATTTTGGAGAGACACTCCCGTCCACAGTTAGCGCAGGTTAGGGTCCACTTGGCTTTTGCTTCGGTGGTAGAGGAGCTGGCCGTTTTTCGGTTTGTGCGTTTTTCTTCCTAGGCATTAATATGTCTTCATTGCTTGTCATTTCGGAAAACATCAACGCCATCAAGCAGCCTACGGTAGAACGGGTGCGATACCGATTAGTGTCAAATATTTTCATTTTCTTTTTAATTTTTTTTTATATATTTAAAGCTTAATTGTCTTTTTGAAACATATATTTTGTAAATATTTTCATGTTTTTCTGTACTTTTCTGTACTTCTGTCTTTATAGATCTATACACTTCCACTTTGCAATCCATCGAGCCCGTTCAAACGTGATGCCTATTTTACGTAGGACAGATTTGTATTTAAGAATAAATCATATTCCTTATCAAAAGCGATTTTATGTCGAAGGATGCTAACATAAGAGAAATAACATTAAGTGTCTTCAACAAAATAGGCCGTAAGGAAATACAAAACACACAGTTTGTGTCACTTCCAACAGACTAATAATTAAAAATCCTACCACAATTCAATCAGATTCTTATTCTTACAGTGCTGTTCAATTGAAGATCAGCATTATCTCTTTCAATGATTATAATTATTTCCTTTTACATAGATTCACCTTCGCAAGCTAGACAAAAGCTAGGTCATTGAAAATGTTTTATTGCCTAGCAAAATTACAAGATACGAACTTTTAGGTCTGCATCATAATGTTAATGAAAAATCCAACAGGCGATCTGTGTAAAAAAAAAAAAAAGATAACTATAAAGGGAGATTATCTTTTTTTCGTCTAACATCTAACATGAAAGGTTAGGTTATCGTTCGTAGGACGTGGATGCTGTGATCGAAATAGTTTGCCATCTCCAACACCGACAGAACTGTTGTATGCCAGAGGACAAACATTTTTGTATTAGCCGCCTTGGACATAATTGATTATATGGTTTCAAATCTAGAATTGCATTTAAGTTTTTAAATCTTTCATGGGCGCGGTGGCTGAGTGGCAAGGTGCTTGGCTTCCTAACCAAGAGGTCCTGGGTTCAAATCTAGAATTGCATTTAAGTTTTTAAATCTTTCAGGAGCGCGGTGGCTGAGTGGCAAGGTGCTTGGCTTCCTAACCAAGAGGTCCTGGGTTCAAATCTAGAATTGCATTTAAGTTTTTAAATCTTTCAGGGGCACGGTGGCTGAGTGGCAAGGTGTTTGGCTTCCTAACCAAGAGGTCCTTGGTTCAAATCTAGAATTGCATTTAAGTTTTTAAATCTTTCAGGGGCACGGTGGCTGAGTGGCAAAGTGCTTGGCTTCCGCTTCCTAACCAAGAGGTCCTGGGTTCAAATCTAGAATTGCATTTAAGTTTTTAAATCTTTCAGGGGCACGGTGGCTGAGTGGCAAGGTGCTTGGCTTCCGCTTCCTAACCAAGAGGTCCTGGGTTCAAATCTAGAATTGCATTTAAGTTTTTAAATCTTTCAGAGGCACGGTGGCTGAGTGGCAAGGTGCTTGGCTTCCTAACCAAGAGGTCCTGGGTTCAAATCTAGAATTGCATTTAAGTTTTTAAATCTTTCAGTTGCAATGTGGCTAAGTGGCAAGGTGCTTGGCTTCCTAACCAAGAGGTCCTGGGTTCAAATCTAGAATTGCATTTAAGTTTTTAAATCTTTCAGGGGCACGGTGGCTGAGTGGCAAGGTGATTGGCTTCCGCTTCCTAACCAAGAGGTCCTGGGTTCAAATCTAGAATTGCATTTAAGTTTTTAAATCTTTCAGGGGGCACGGTGGCTGAGTGGTAAGGTGCTTGGCTTCCGCTTCCTAACCAAGAGGTCCTGGGTTCAAATCTAGAATTGCATTTAAGTTTTTAAATCTTTCAGGGGCACGGTGGCTGAGTGGCAAGGTGCTTGGCTTCGGCTTTCTTACCAAGAGGTCCTGGATTCAAATCTAGAATTGCATTTAAGTTTTTAAATCTTTCAGGGGCACGGTGGCTGAGTGGCAAGGTGCTTGGCTTCCGCTTCCTAACCAAGAGGTCCTGGGCTCAAATCTAGAATTGCATTTAAGTTTTTAAATCTTTCAGGGGCACGGTGGCTGAGTGGCAAGGTGCTTGGCTTCCTAACCAAAAGGTCCTGGGTTCAAATCTAGAATTGCATTTAAGTTTTTAAATCTTTCAGGGGCACGGTGGCTGAGTGGCAAGGTGCTTGGCTTCCTAACCAAGAGGTCCTGGGTTCAAATCTAGAATTGCATTTAAGTTTTTAAATCTTTCAGAGGCACGGTGGCTGAGTGGCAAGGTGCTTGGCTTCCGCTTCCTAACCAAGAGGTCCTGGGTTCAAATCTAGAATTGCATTTAAGTTTTTAAATCTTTCAGGGGCACGGTGGCTAAGTGGCAAGGTGCTTGGCTTCCTAACCAAGAGGTCATGGGTTCAAATCTTGGTAAAAGCTTCAACTTTAAAGGTCGGAATCTTTACAGCACATGTATGTCCAGCCAACTCTAATGGGTACCTAACATTAGTTGGCGAAGTAAAGGCGGTTAGTCGTTGTGCTGGCCACATGACACTCTCGTTTGCCGAGCATCACAGAAACAGAGAACCTTTTACATCATTTGCCCTATAGATTGCACGGTCAGAAAGGGGAACTATTTGTAAATCTGCCACTCGTCTCCTTAGAACTACTATACACACATGACCGTAAGGGACTTAACTATACTTCTGGTCACTATTTAAAGCAAAGTTATATTTGTTGTCACATAGTTACCGCTCTACGTTAGTATGAACAACTTGACAGTATCATTCTTAAAGATAAAATATCAATAATGAAACTACTATTTCTTCTTCTTCTAGCCAGCTTTTTGCTGCTGAGCTGTGAGCTCTTTTGCAGACTGTACCAAGTTTTCCTATGCTTTCCTGGCATTTAGTGTAGGTTGGGTGTTTTCTTAGGCTTTTTTTTTATAATCCCCGCATGTTTATGAGGTTTTCAGTATAGGCAAATAGCTCCAAAACTGAAGTAAATGAACAAGATGGGGTTGGCCGATGGCCCATTCCCCACCATTCACAGATCTCTCCAAGTGTATCTATTTTAAAGTAGAAAGCTTAAAGTGGACTATGCCCTGGGTATGACCTTGTGGAATCCTAACTTCCTGGATCCAGGTCCTTTCACTCTATCAGATTCACTAAAAAAAAAGATTGGTTTATATCCTATTGTAGAGCGTAGTGAAACAGACATCCGTCTGGAGTTGTTTAATACAGACATCCGTCTGGAGTAGTGCAATACAGACATCCGTCTGGAGTTGTGCAATACAGACATCCGTCTGGAGTAGTGCAATACAGACCTCCGTCTGGAGTAGTGCAATACAGACCTCCGTCTGGAGTAGTGCAATACAGACCTCCGTCTGGAGTAGTGCAATACAGACCTCCGTCTGGAGTAGTGCAATACAGACCTCCGTCTGGAGTAGTGCAATACAGACCTCCGTCTGGAGTAGTGCAATACAGACCTCCGTCTGGAGTAGTGCAATACAGACCTCCGTCTGGAGTAGTGCAATACAGACCTCCGTCTGGAGTAGTGCAATACAGACCTCCGTCTGGAGTAGTGCAATACAGACCTCCGTCTGGAGTAGTGCAATACAGACCTCCGTCTGGAGTAGTGCAATACAGACCTCCGTCTGGAGTAGTGCAATACAGACCTCCGTTTAAAAGCCCCTACAGGTGTAAGGAGGTCCACTATTATTCGCCTTAGTGACATTCAAGTGGAAAGGCAGTGGGGTTATTATTACTCTTGTTCATTTCCAAGTCCCGACATCCACCTGGTGGAGCTTTGGAGTCAGACTTGTCCAACACGAAGCTAATCTGGTTTTGAGGCGCCTTTCATTCCTTCTCCTGTCAATTTTTAAGAACAGGTTCACCGGATTTTAAAAAAATCACAATTGAAAGCCAGGAGCTGGATTTGACTGTCAGAGACATTTAGAGACGCAGGACATGGGAGCATTTCTTGGAAAGTGGGAGTTTATCCCCACTTTCAGCCCCCGCATTGACAGTCCTTTGGAACCCAAAATGAAACGACAAGATACTGCTCGATGTGATACCCACTTTCTATAGAATTAAAACGTTACATATATACGTGTCTGTGCTATGTAGTGTATGTGTGTGTGTGTTGTGTTTGTGTGTGTGTGTGTGTGTGTGTGATTATATATCAGCAGCGTAACGTTCAATTAAGTAGGTCAAACAATCCAAACAAAAAAAAAATTTCATACCTAATAAAAATACTTGATGTCTATTTATAAATGTGTACATAATACACTACTCTCCATTGTAAACTGTAACATTGATCAACACTGAGTGTAACACCTTGCCACCTTCGAACTAAGACATTCAAAAAAATCTTGATATTAATTACCTAAACATTAAAAGAAACAATGGGTCTTAAAAATCTTCCTATCTCCGTTTTATAGTGCTTCAAATGGGGCAATCACTCCTATCTTTTTTTGAAAGTCCTTTAATCGAAAACTTCAAGATGAAAAAAAAAAAAAACCTTTGCTTTCGTTGTATATGACTATTGATTTCAAGTTATGAAACAAAAAAACATGCCTGTTTGAAGTGCGATAGGTTTACAGGTAGTCAATTTTTACCTGGTCTCAAAGGTGTTAAGCTTAATGTCATCGAGACTTTTACCATTTGGAGAAAGCTCTCAGGATAACGTGAAATCTAAAATGAGCCGACTACTTCCACTGCTGCTGTTATTGAAAGGTACATAATGTGTTCCATATATCGCTGTGTGGACGACTACTTCTAAGCAGAGATAATTGGGTGAGCTAATCTAATTCCAGTCTCAGCATCAAAAGTACCAACAATATATGAGGAGGAAATACCCATTTTTGATCTAGAAAAATATCTAGATTTGGATGACTTTCACGACCAACAATATCAGGACTTTTTGATTTTTATGTTTTATTGGGTTCTAGTTGAGCAAGGAAATCTTGAAGTTATTTTGCTATTTTTATTTTAATTTTCAACATTATGCAAATAATTCAATCTTCATATCTTATACATCTTAAAAAAAAAGATTATTACGTTTTTAGTAGTCCTGTATAGTAATTATCTTTAATATGTCTTTGTTTTTCCTGTCTGATTAAGGTAACCCGTCCATGCTCTAATGGCTCAAAGTAAGAATTTGTTGTAGCATATGAAAGAAATTGTCCTTTATCTTTCTTTCCTTCTGATCATTATGTGTGTATGCTGTGTACACAAGGCGCATATATAGATCTTTATCTTTATAGGAACCATCCTCATTGCTGACGATGTGGAGAGTATACATTACAAAGGTAGAGACTATCGCCTGTTTCCTGTCTCACCTGAAGGGATTCATTCTAATGTATATTCTGATGAGTCGGATGACGAAGCCTTGCAGACAGGCGCGCGTCCCTTTGAAGCGTCTTTGCAGGTGTTTGTCCCAGCTTACGGCTGGCGCCACTACTGCACAGCTGCAATCATAGATGACTGCAAGGTAAGTTGGTAACTAGGTTTTACAATTTCGAAATTATTGGAAAGTTGTAGGTCTCAGCGGATGAAATATAGAGTTAGTCCCCCCCCCACCCCCATAATTCATTTTTAATGGGTAGAAGACTGGGGGGGGAGAGGGAGTGAAGATATTTTGTTTCACTCCTTGAAGTGTTTCGTTTAGAATGACTAGTGTGTTTGTCGATCATTGTACATGATTAGATAATCTTCAATATATCAGTCGGTTTTCAATATAAGAAATTATGCCTGCTTATAATCAGAGCTCCACCCAGGACCACCCCACCCCCTCCACACAAAAACAATACATACAGAAACAAAAAACAAAAAATCATTTAAAATTAGAAGCACAATTGGTTGCTTTGTTTAACTCTCAAAGCTTTATTAACCCTATTTGTGTTGCTGTCAAGTCTCGATTTTGGTCTCTGTTAATTTTGTGCACAGTACACTGAGATTTAACATCACCATTTCTAATAGTGAACTTAGTTAGACTTAGGTCCTTCATCGACAGCAGTGCATAGGTCAAGAAGCTCTCTCCACAGAGATCGATCATAGGCGACTTTCACAAAAACTCTTCTCAAGGTTTTTAGAACTTCTAAGAAAGTGCGGCGTCATGTTAATTACAGTAAAAATGGTAAGACATTCGACTATAAAGAAGACAATGTTTTTAAAATAAAGTTTGCTAAATTTTTTTCTGCTGTGTACTGCTTAAGATCCTGACTAGAATGTTCAGCAGTAATTTTTAAAAAATTAAAGTGTCGACCAACATAAGGACATTTTATTTTAAGTTAAAGCAATAAATGAATAAATAAATTTGAAGTTCCCGTTCACACTATGTGTTGTATAGGTCAAATGATGTCAAGGTCATCTGTTTCTGTGACCTAAAGTGAACGAGAATGTTATTTTGCCAGCACAACGACCAACCGCCTTTACTTTCCCCAATGTAGGTCCGGCACCCATTAGTTTGGTTGAACTCAGGGTCGGCCTGAACATTATGAAATTCAAAATCCAAGTCATCACCAAGATTCGACTACTTGGTTTCGGAAGTCAAGCGCTTTACCACTTTGTCATCACAACCCGGGATAAGGAATTGAACCGTATTTATTAATTTCAAACTATGTCGATACCTTACTGAGAATCGACCCTATCTTATTATTTCCAGGTCCTTGCCCCAGCGCACTGTCTAACGCTGTTTCCAGAGTTTTCTCTGCGTGTTCAAGTCGGCGTCCTGGATTTTAAAACCACGCCTGAAGATTTCAGCCAGTTCATTAACATATCAGATGTGTACCTCCATGAAGATTACGAAGAGGGAATCAGAAGTATCGTCAACGATATTGGGTTTGGTTTTTTGTCCCAAACCTTGGTTTTTAACGAGCACGTGCAGGTAAATTAAAAATTCGGATTAAATCCCCAGTTTTTTTCGAATCTTCAAACTTGGAGTTCATTTTTCTATTTCATTATTCGAATTGAAATTTTTATCTTAACGCACGATGTAAAGTGTGTACCGGCCTCATTTTTGATATCCTACTAACAAAAGTTGATGAGCGGGAAAAGTGGAGGGATTTGGTTACGTGAACTGTCACAACGTCACAGTGACCTTACGGCACAGCATACCCTACGTCACATCGACCCTACGTCACATCGACCCTACGTCACAGCATACCCTACGTCACATCGACCCTACGTCACATCAACCCTACGTCACAGCATACCCTACGTCACATCGACCCTACGTCACAGCACCCCTGCGTCACAACTACCCTAGGACGAAAGTCAAGGGACTGGAATGAAATAGATTGATTAAAATATTGTTGTGTATTGTTTCTGATAGCTAGACCTATTTGTCTAATGTACTTTAAATATCTCCATCAAAATTATTATACTAGGATTTGTCGACTCATAGCTCAATTTTGTTTGTACTTTTTCTGAAGAAGCTTTTGAACTTTTATGGTACAAATAGGCCTTTAAAAAAACATTGACATTCAATTTTTGCGCTGCCTTTTAAAAATACACTATTGAGATAAGAATTTTCGGATTTAGTTTACAGACTAAGGAAATTAGTTGATGTATAGTAGGTCTATACACTTTAGGGACTATGTTATACAATACACATATAGTAATGGTCTATTTTTATACTTAAAACTATTAATGAAAAAAGTATAAAATTACTAAGGCTTAAGTTCGAAATATATAGATGTGGCTTAGAACACATTTTTTGACACCATTTAAAAACTAATGAAATTTGATTTTAAATTAATGGATCTTGATTTCTTTATTCTGAAACAGCCTGCTAAAATCACGTTATCAAGAAAGGTTATGAGAAACTGCCTTATGTACGGAAGAGGATCTGTTATTGTTGATGGACCTTTGTATTCGGTGCCTCTGGAGACAGAAGTTCGTATTAAGCCCTACAAGATCTGTCAACCAGTACACCAACAGCTAGGGTTTGAAATGACTTATAAACAAGTTTGTCTTGAGAGAAACAGTACGTAGATTGCAATCAAATATTAGTCTTGTTACAAATAAATAAAACACTTTATCATATATACACTTGGTGAGACTTCGAGTATTGTAGGCAAGCTTTTAAGCAATCTATTGGTAGCTATGTCAGTAATTGTAGTCTTGAAGTATTGTAGGCAAGCTTTTAAGCAATCTATAGGTAGCTTTAACAGTACATTGTAATTGTATTTTTTAAATTGCTCTCGTATAGCTCATCTTTCATGCTTATATGGTCGTTGCTCTGTAGTCCAACCTCCAGTGAGCCAGTGGGAGCAGGGGATATCTGAGGTTACAGCTGGGTATAGATTACAGCTGGGTATAGGTTACAGCTGGGTATAGGTTACAGCTGGGTATAGGTTACAGCTGGGTATAGGTTACTTCGTGAGGTCTTGCAACCTGCCTCTATTTCACCACTTCGAGCTAACGTATAAATCAAGTAAACAAACATCCCAGGATTCTCAGAGTACATTAAGTTTTGTTAGGTTCATAAGTTTCGAACATTTCTTCAGAAATGAAATTTATGACGTTTTGGCTCATAATTCCTTCAGAACTGCAGAAGATGGCAGCAGAAAAAGGAAAAAATCGTGACGATCATGACGAAACTCCGAAGAGCATGTCACATGACCAAGCAGTTAAATTATGTTCAAGGTACTAACAAATGTACGTTTTAAGACAAAATGTTGGCGCAAAAGTTTTTGACTCCAATGACTTGTCTATTTTTAGGTTCCAACTATCTCGATGTGTTGCCTTGTTTAGCTGATGGTGGAGGTCTGCTCTTGTGTGGAAGAGAGCATGATTATCTGGCTGGCATTGCATCCTACACGTTCTTTTGCCAAGGTAAGTGACCACTGGAGTTGTCTCAGTCTGGCCAAGTTATTATGGCCAAGTTGTCAGTCTGGCCAAGTTATTATTTCCAAGTTATTAGTCTGGCTAAGTTATCCTCAAATACTTAAGTAGAGGAGTGACACAATTAATCTGTCAGAGTTAGTTTCTACCTGATGTTTACTTGTCATATTTTGTTTATTGTGTTCTGTGATTATTCTAGCTGTGACACACATTTTAAATGAATCATCAATAACTATGTGATTGTTGGCAGTCTTTTTTTGTTATGTGGGCGGGACGGTAAGGCAACACGTTATCCTATACACATGTCACCTCATTTCATTGAATCCCTGAGGGTCATTAAGGCTAATTAATCTTGAGTAGTATTTCTCATAGTCATAGTTTGTTTTTTTTATTTTAATTTTGCAAACAATATTTTTTTCCTTGCTATTTTTAGAAGTCGATCTATTCATGAAATATTTCCTTTAAAATGTACATTCATTGCATTGATGGGCTATTAATGTGTATAATCTACTTGTTTGTTTTCACAGATCACCTTCCTGCTGTCTATACACAGTTGGTTTCCTACTTCGCTTGGATCAAAGATCATAAAAATGACAACTGTAGACTGAAAGTTCACTAAGAGGACAACTAAGGGAGAATACCAAAAGAATAAGATAAGGACTAATAAGGGAGAGAAGTAAAACAATATGACGACTAATGAAAGACGTTCCTTTATGTACATTAGAAATAAATCGAAACTTTGAAATACATTTCAAAAATACGTTTCGAATTCTAAATTCTCTGAATGTAAATTGTACCTGTCTAGTTCTCTGTCTTTTTTTTTTACTATATTTGTTATATTACTATATATCAAGATGAATTTTTATTATTATTAAGGGATTATCATTTACAACATCCCGTTCTATTAAACATCAATGTGCTTTTCGCATGTCACATATTCTCAATAGTGCAGCATATAAACAATCTTTATCATATGCTAAGGGAAACAATCCATTTAAACGTATTGTATAGTATGAATCATTTGATGGTTACTTCGCTTTATAGTAAAACTAGTCACATAGAAGTGGAGAAGAAATTGAACTTTGTGTTGACAAACGAATGAAGGGAACAATAGATGCACACCTTTCTGTTCTCTATCATCTACTAACGAATATTCAACTTACCCTTGCGGTCATCTTTGTTGAAATTGCAGGCTTCCGGGTTTATACAAAAAAAATACAAAAAAACAACCAAAAACAAACAAGACTAACTCAATATTTAACCTGTCTATTTACATTCGTAGATAACGTAGAGACTGTTTCATTAGGCATGTTTTCTACTGTTGTTCTACTTACAGAGACTATTTTCAATGTGTTCCATATCACCTGAGAGACGCTATCTTGATGGTTGACAAACTAGTAATCAAAGGAAGAGAAAGCATTAATGATTCCTAGAGAGGAGGGGGGGGAAGAGAAACAGTTTGAGAGAAAGATAGAGGGAGAGAGAGAGAGTGAGAGAAATATAGCGAGCTGGAAGTTGGAGAGAGAGAGAGAGAGAGAGAGATTTGAGAGATACGGCTGTAAATGATGGTCTTTCCTTATATTAGCTTAGTTCTTTGTTTTTTAAGTCTTTATATTTTCTTTGATTGTAGTTCTTTTTTTTTTTTTGAAGTCAGAAAGACAATTATTTGTATAAAGTATATATATCAACTCATTTTGGTTGTCTGTCTGGTAAAATGTTCGTACATGTTATTTCCCTGACACCCAATGTGGGATCAAGCTGAAATTTTCAACAGTATTTCTTTTACTTGACATAACAAGAATCAATTAATAAATTCTTTTGTTTGATAGCGAACAATGGAAAGAAATAGTAATTAACTGATGCTGAACTTCTGGTTTTCCCTATGCGTTTTTTTTATCTCCTCTTCTAGTGACAAGTCACCTTGAATTGTAAATCCAAGGTAGCAGATACGTTTACGGCATCTAGCTAGTTATCGTCAATGAGGATGGATGGTGGTGCTGTAGCAGGTTGTCCCATTACATTAGTTTTCTTCGTTTGCTACGCTAGGGAAACTGGAGTTTGACCATTATAATTATAATAAAATAATACAAAGAATTTATAAAATTTAGCTAGAGAATGAGAAACTATTTACCAGCCAACGGGACAGTGGCCTGTGCTATAACAGCTTGCCCAGGCAGCGTCCACCACAGAAAAGCGCTGTCAGGGCGCCTTATGTGCTCAAAGACACCTCGGGACGTCCCATTACTCAAACCATTTTTATTTTTAGATTGTTGCCAGAGCATGATGGGAACTCACAGCCTGCTCGGTAGGTGGAGTTAGTCGTCCCTGGTGGTGCCAAATAGTCAGTAATTGTGTTGTCAGTCACACCTATGTGGCTCGGTACCCACTTAATTATTATCGGGGTGCCTTAGCGTTGGCTTATATTATGTGAAGTCATGATGTCAATGTCGATATTGGGTGATGGGGGGGGGGGCATGGTCCAAGGCTTCGCAAAGCCAGTAATACGGGTTTTGAGTCAGTGCAACAAAAATCTGTGTTGCCCTGACATGTCCCTCGCCGTGTTCAGAGTCAATGAACTTTAAGGTTTCACAGATAGCAACGGCATAAAAAAATGCAAACATAACCTTGATTTCCTTGTTTGAGACCCAATCTCTATAACTGATTCTTAAAATCCGTCTTAGCCATCTTTGTTGAGCCACATTTAGCCTTTTCTCAAATTCGGCAGATGACTTCCATGTCTCACATTAATATGTTACTGTTGGGATGACGATTGTGTAAAGTAGGTGTATTTTTTTCTTAATTCCATTTGCTTGGCATGTTCAAATAGGTCGTAGCCTTTGGAAAATGCTCCCTTCCTTTGTATCTTTTGTAAAACGAAGATCTGCTCCGCACATTATCTGCCACTTCGGCAGCCTGCTTCCTCTTCTCTGAGCCTCTCGTCTGCCATCTGCTGAAGTCGTCTCTACAGAACAATGCTGAAAACTTTGCCTAGGACAGAGAGGAGTTTAATGCCCCTCCAGACGTTGCTATCGATCTAGTCGCCCATTTAGGAAGCTTTACAATCACTCCTTTTGTTAGTCCTCAGGGATTTCAGAGATCAGTCATTCTGTTAACAATGTACTGCCCCCCATGTTTTAGCGTTTCTGCTGACACCATGTCTAGGCTTCGTGCTTTGTTGTTCTTTAGGACTGTAATGGCCATGATAACCTTTTCCGTTGTAATTGAATCTGTCTTGATGAATCAATAAATAACACACAAAAAACAACAACATCTGCTTAACAGAAGTGTCTATCCAGAATCGCTATTAGTCAACAATTTGCCTTTACTAAAATAAAAGAAAGTAACCCATTTCTTGTATGGAAGAAAGTAACCCATTTCTTGTATGGAAGAAAGTAACCCATTTCTTGTATGGAAGAAAGTAACCCATTTCTTGTATGGAAGAAAGTAACCCATTTCTTGTATGGAAGAAAGTAACCCATTTCTTGTATGGAAGAAAGTAACCCATTTCTTGTATGGAAGAAAGTAACCCATTTCTTGTATGGAAGAAAGTAACCCATTTCTTGTATGGAAGAAAGTAACCCATTTCTTGTATGGAAGAAAGTAACCCATTTCTTGTATGGAAGAAAGTAACCCATTTCTTGTATGGAAGAAAGTAACCCATTATCGATTGTCGATTAAAAAAGAAAATGTCGCCTTCCGATTCTCTACAGGACTTTAGCGAAGGGGAATTGTGTTTTTGCATTTCAGATTTATGTCCGACAACCCGACAACCCGACAACCCGACAATCTACAATGTTGTAGGAGTTCCTTTTATATATGACAGGAATCCTCTTTACGAAATCAAACACATTCAAAACTCGAAATGAAGCATAAAAAAATCTTATCGTATCTTCTTTTATCTTATCTTACATAATACATAAAGTGACATTAATAATAAAACAAGATGTAGATTTATTTGTCACTGCTGATATAAACTTGAGAACCTCTAGATCCATATAATGTATTTGTAGATGGTAATTGAATTTGAATATTTCATTTAGATTTTTCTATTCAATTACTAAACAAATCTCCCTATGAAATGTCAACTTATGATGAGAACTGTATTACCACAAATACATCAATGGATTACACACTGAGTTTTAAGGATTTATACGTTAATTAAAGCTCTTTATTTTCTGTCACTTGACATCCTGGACGACATTGGGTAAAAACAAAGGATAAAGGTTTGCTCTGTTGTATATTCTCTGTCTCTGAGTTCATCTTTGAAGTCTGCAATCTTTAGTATCTCTCAGGTAGAGAGCTTACAAAAGGAAAAAAAAAAGTAATCTACACGAATTTGTTCATTTTAATGAGTCTGTTGATTTGACTTCATTTCATCATAATGACTAACTGTAAGAGCATTAGCCTATTGTTTTCTAAAAAACAAACAACAATAAACAAAAACAAAATTTAAAAAAAATGTTTAATTTTTGAAAAAGCTGTAAACAGCTTTTTTTTCTGTCACTTGAATTCGTAATGATTTTTCTTTACAAAGAAAGAAAAAAGATAGATAGATAGACAGTTAGATAGATAGATAGACAGTTAGATAGATAGATAGATAGATAGATAGATAGATAGATAGATAGATAGAAAGATAGAAAGATAGATAGATAGACAGTTAGATAGATAGATAGATAGATAGATAGATAGATAGATAGAAAGATAGATAGATAAACAGTTAGATAGATAGATAGATAGATAGATAGTTAGATAGACAGTTAGATAGATAGACAGTTAGATAGATAGATAGATAGACAGACAGACAGATAGATAGATAGATAGATAGATAGATAGATAGATAGATAAATAGATAGATAAAGACGGTTGGTCGTTGCTCTGGCCTCATAACACCCTCGTTTACCCTGGGCTACAGAAAGAGATGACCTTTACATCATCTGCCCTATAGATCGCAAGATCTGAAAAGGAAACTACTTTCTTTTTAAGTGCAGACCAAAAATAAGGCCTTTAAAATTAATGTTTCATTCTAATGGGTCATTGCTGTTTGAGTATTTAGAGATCATGCATAGTTTTAACTCGTAATTTAATCATTTATTTTAGAAGAAAAAAGATTCTCTGTTAAATAAGAATATTTCCTAAGATTATTTTGTAATATTAATCGAAGTGTATAGTAGTAATGTAAATATTGTAAATGTAAGTGTTTGGGCAGTCTTTAATGTGCTATGTAATATTTAGTTTAGATATATTGATGTATGCAAGCTCGACATGAAACTCTTTAAATCTGACTTGACGGTTAAACAAAGAAACACTGGATAGATCCCCATGGAGAGCAAGATTAATACAACAGTCATTGCAGGATTGTACAGGCCAGAATAAAAACAAATAAAATTGAATATACTTCACTTTCTGGTGATTATAGATGCCCAGCCTGTGTCCAGGGTTGTGTTTCAAGGACTAGCCACTTTAGCCACATGATAAGTTGTAATGTAAAGAGTCTATCTCATGAGATTTCCTGTATTACATTGTCATCCTCATTGTTCAGGTGTTTACCATAGATTTTTACGACATTATTGAATGTATAAAGGGAGTAAGAATCTTTTAACATTATTTGGCAGAATCGAAAGCTAAACTTTTTTTTTACAGCGTAGAGATATCGAGGCCTAATAGTTTCTATGATTTTGACTAATAGCGTGCACTATTTAAGGGTTTGAATCAAAACGAATCTTAAGAAGAAATTGTGAATTGTGAAAAATGTAAAAGTTTAGATTTAATTTCTTAGTCAGTCTACATAGCTTAAATATAGGACTACACTATCCTGAATAAAATAATGTCTAGCTTAAATGCATTATAAATTCCTAATTATAATAGAGCTACACTCGTCAGTGGCCACCAATCATATACACAAATCTGTCACTATGACACCTCCCATTTGAAACATACTCTGTCAGGGCTCACTGTCTAACACTAAACCAGTCACGTTCAACTTTCTTCAGCCCGAGGGCCAAATAACTAGAAAAAGTTGTATCTAACAACAAGATTGATGGTCCTATTTGTTTTACCGTAATGACAGGCTGCAATGCAAATACTCCATTAAAACAGACATGCTTTATGTATGTTGTACGAAAAGTAAAAATCTGTCCACATTTCTTTTCTTATTGTGTCCACTGAAAGCCAAGGTTTTGTTCAGCATTGCCATTTCATCAAGACTTCAATGTTGAACAGCAAGCTACGACTCGCATTGATACCAAAAGGAAACATCTTGAAATGGCAAGGACACGGTTCAGTTATTTTTTAAAAGCTTATATCAACTCACTCTGTTTGTCTGTCTGTCTGTCTGGTAAAACGTTTGTACACGTTTTTTCTCCCGCACACAATCTCGAATCGTGCTTAATTATTTCTTTTACATGTCAACGCAAGAACAAATAAGCAAAATGTAGTTAATTAACTATTGGTGATTAATTATTTTGTTTGGTATCTCCGGCGAGGTGGCTCAGCGGAAAAGCGCTTGGCTTCCGAACCGGGGACCTGGTTTGGAATCCTAGTGAAGTCTGGGATTTTTAATTGCGGGATCTTCGGGCGCCTCTGAGTCCACCCAGCTCTAATGGGTACCTGACATTAGTTAGGGGAAAGTAAAGGCGGTTGGTCGTTGTGCTGGCCACATGACACCCTTGTTAACCGTAGGCCACAGAAACAGATGACCTTTACATCACGAGCCCTATAGACCACAAGGTCTGAAAGGGGAACTTTACTTTACTTTACTATCTCCGACAAGGGAAATATATTTTCCTTGACTAATAAGGTGGTATAAGTTGAATTAGTCCCATTTATTTTTTGTAATAGAAAAGTTTTTAAATAATTATAAAACCTGTTTTCATAAACAGCTCGCTGGAACAGTGGATACCGTGTTGGCCTGAGGAGGTCTTACCTCTCGAGCACAAATTCAGGTCACTCAGTATTTTTCTTATTTTATAATTACATTTAGAAAGCGATCCCCCAGATACCCCCACCTCTTTCTCCCCACCCCCAACCCTTTCCCAACTGGCCAAGAAAAGCTGAGAAAGCTAAAAGCATGACATTGCGCTAAACAATTGGTACAGTTTTTCCAATCGCCCAGATTTATTATTGTTAGTCTAGATCTATTACAAATTATTTAATTTTATGACGGTTCCAAACTAATTAATACAACTGACTACACGTAATATAAGCTTTGTTTTTTTTAAATATTTTGCTTGTTTATCGTATATTTTATATTCCCATTGTTTATATTGTGTTCAGAAGTCTTGACGGACCGGATCGCGGGTCGTATGTAGTGCGAGGGCCGTATTTTGGGCAACACTTCTGTAAACGATCTTAAATCAAAAGCCAAAGGGGCATTTAACAAAAGGCAACTGAAGCATCAAACGCTTAGCTTTGCTTTAACAGTATCAAGAGTCAGAGGTCAGAGTGGTCGTTCTAAAATTAATTACTAGCAAAATGACAAGGACTATAATAAGAACCTTTTCTGATAATGATTTGTAGTAGTGTATGTACAAGAGTTAAACAATTGTATTTAATAGTATAACTTGCTTGAGCTAAAGGAGATGGACTGGCCATAACTGGTGCTGTAGTATATTTCCCTATTCACAGTAGAGAACTCTAAATCAACTAGAAACACATTCGAGAAAGAACAACAATGTTTATTGAGGGGTCAAGTTTATTCAATGTTCTTGTAAAAGTTTACAACTTGTCTGACAACCAATCGCGGTACATTGAAAGATTTAGGTACAGAACAGGGAGGTAACTCTCTGAAATATATAAATACAATTATTTTTTTTTTAATTTTTAAATAACATTTTTATACAGTTAAGTGTGTTACCTTTCATAAAGAAAAAGACTAAACAAAGTTACAAAGACAGTTTGTGTGGAAACACAAACTCAAAATCGGTCACCGAAGTGGTCCACTTGGGCTGCTAAAAATGTAAGTTTCAATATTTTCAAAATATCAGAAATATTTACAGCTACAAAACCTTAACAACTATGAATGTATTTTCAATAAAACAGCAATGCAAATTATACACAGTGCACTGTTCTGTGGCACATAACTACAACGACATGATAACAAACAATACAGTACACCACCGGCTACGGCCGTTGAATAGATCTCATGGCCTAAGCTTTATTTCCATTAAACGGGCCCCTATGTTTAACGATTCCCCCCCCCCCCCTAAACGTACCTTAAACCTCATAAATGAGTGAATCGGTTCGAATGAAATTTAACATCTCTGTCTGGAACCAATATTTTGTTTTAAATAAATGTTCCAACCTCAGCATCATAATGTCTCCGACATTGTCGCTCTATAACGCCCCTCAAGAACAACATACGCACATATGCTTTAGCCCCTAACATTTGAGCATCCACCGAGTTATCGACCCTTCGACGCATACTTTTCAGCTTTGAAATATATAAATATAGCATTTATGTTTAGTTTTAACCTTGCTTTGTATACTTTAATCATAAGAAAAAGACTAGGTCTATCCTTTGTTACTAGTGTTTTTTTTTATATACATATATATTTAGATATAAATAAAATAAATGTAGTAAAATGTAAAGAAATGAATAGATTTAGGAAAAAAGAAAAAAATTGCTTTTAAAATATGTTGCAGAAAGCTCAGCTAGATAGATCATTAGATAAGGATAGGAGATGGGTTAGTGTAATCTAAGTGACTATAAGCTAGTGACCTCGAAATACAAAACAATTAAATCTTAATAGCTCTAAATAAGTACAAGGCATTTCTTTTATTTCTTTTACTTTGTAAATGGAAACTAGCAAACTACACGAGAAACATAAATACCTTTGAAAGTAATCATCCTATACACAAATAACCTAATCCTCAGATACACAAATAACCTAATCCTCAGATACATAAATAACCTAATCCTCAGATACATAAATAACCTAATCCTCAGATACATAAATAACCTAATCCTCAGATACATAAATAACCTAATCCTCAGATACATAAATAACCTAATCCTCAGATACATAAATAACCTAATCCTCAGATACATAAATAACCTAATCCTCAGATACACAAATAACCTAATCCTCAGATACATAAATAACCTAATCCTCAGATACACAAATAACCTAATCCTCAGATACACAAATAACCTAATCCTCAGATACATAAATAACCTAATCCTCAGATACATAAATAACCTAATCCTCAGATACATAAATAACCTAATCCTCAGATACATAAATAACCTAATCCTCAGATACATAAATAACCTAATCCTCAGATACATAAATAACCTAATCCTCAGATACACAAATAACCTAATCCTCAGATACATAAATAACCTAATCCTCAGATACACAAATAACCTAATCCTCAGATACATAAATAACCTAATCCTCAGATACACAAATAACCTAATCCTCAGATACACAAATAACCTAATCCTCATATACATAAATAACCTAATCCTCAGATACATAAATAACCTAATCCTCAGATACACAAATAACCTAATCCTCAGATACATAAATAACCTAATCCTCAGATACACAAATAACCTAATCCTCAGATACATAAATAACCTAATCCTCAGATACACAAATAACCTAATCCTCAGATACACAAATAACCTAATCCTCAGATACATAAATAACCTAATCCTCAGATACATAAATAACCTAATCCTCAGATACATAAATAACCTAATCCTCAGATACATAAATAACCTAATCCTCAGATACATAAATAACCTAATCCTCAGATACATAAATAACCTAATCCTCAGATACACAAATAACCTAATCCTCAGATACATAAATAACCTAATCCTCAGATACACAAATAACCTAATCCTCAGATACATAAATAACCTAATCCTCAGATACACAAATAACCTAATCCTCAGATACACAAATAACCTAATCCTCAGATACACAAATAACCTAATCCTCAGATACACAAATAACCTAATTCTCAGATACACAAATAACCTAATCCTCAGATACACAAATAACCTAATCCTCAGATACACAAATAACCTAATTCTCAGATACACAAATAACCTAATCCTCAGATACACAAATAACCTAATTCTCAGATACACAAATAACCTAATCCTCAGATACACAAATAACCTAATCCTCAGATACACAAATAACCTAATCCTCAGATACACAAATAACCTAATCCTCAGATACATAAAGAGCATCTCCAAAGACATAAAAAGAAAACATAAGAAAAAAAAAACAAAAAAAAGCGAACAGAAAACAGAGTAAGGAAACAGTAACATAAATGTACATTTTATTATTGAAACGAAATCTTGCCTGAACAGTCAATAGTTCCACTGATACCCAATCCAACCAGCTCTAGTTTGCCATTCTTTGGTCCACACATTAAAGGGGTGCCACCATCTCCAAAACAAGGTCCCCTTAAAGTGGGTTTCTGCGACGATTCGTACACTGAGCAAAAATAATATATCTCATGAAATAATCCACAAGTAGTTTGGTATTCAAATTAAAAACCTTCAAATTTCACCTACACAATAAACAAACCTTCAAATTTCACCTACACAATAAACAAACCTTCACATTTCACCTACACAATAAACAAACCTTCACATTTCACCTACACAATAAACAAACCTTCACATTTCACCTACACAATAAACAAACCTTCACATTTCACCTACACAATAAACAAACCTTCACATTTCACCTACACAATAAACAAACCTTCACATTTCACCTACACAATAAACAAACCTTCACTTTTCACCTACACAATAAACAAACCTTCACTTTTCACCTACACAATAAACAAACCTTCACATTTCACCTACACAATAAACAAACCTTCACATTTCACCTACACAATAAACAAACCTTCAAGCAAAGAAAATAGAACGACCAAAAAACTCACAAAATTCTCTCCCCGGGGGGCAAACCAGACATCCCCCTCCCCAGGCTACCCTACATATATATCGTCATAGTCGCTTGTCAATGATACACTTTATGCTACTCTCGACCTGTAGGATGACATGTATGCACTTCGCAATACAGCAGGGTTTCTGCCCAGGGCTTTTACAAGAGATGATTTGGGACTCTCAAGCCCTAACTCTAATGGAGTATGATGATGATGATGATGATGATGATGATGATGATGATGATGACTCTTGTTTAGGAAAAAAAGGATGTCTTTCATGGACATTTAGTTGCTCCATTTCAAGAGCAGCAGGACCTTACGGACCTGTCGTTTATGCTAAGACTGCGAATCCTAACCTGTGACTGACTTAAAAGAAGTAACTACAGAACAGAAGAGACATTTGTATAAGAAGCGAGATAATAACTGGAGAAATACTACTCTATTGGGCAGTGGCTACTGGAAAAGACGATTCAAAATTGCTAGAAACGGCCACATGGTCTGTCTTATCACTTGGCAGATAAAATGTATGCGAAAATGTCTTCTACCCCCCCCCCCCTCTCTAGCATATTCAATTTCTTGTGAAGACCATGGTTCTATTTTACTTCAATAGTAGAAAGAGACAGCCTAGTTTGAAATGCACTGCTCGAGATGCATAATACCCCGGTATTGAGCCAATAGCCCATTTAAATGGTTTGTGAAACAACTAAAACAACAGCCACTCAGTTTGTAAAGGAAAACATCACATCTTAATGAGTATTTCTTGTTAGTTTTACTAATATACTGTACCAATTTCGAATTAAGAAATAGATATATTTTTTAACTAAAATATCTCATGATGTCGAATGTCAAAATGCAGGGTCCCCTACTGATGCCAAGCAGGGGCCCCTACCCATGCCAAGCAGGGGCCCCTACTGATGCCAAGCAGGGTCCCCTACCGATGCCAAGCCCTAACTATGCCAAGCAGGGTCCCCTACCGATGCCAAGCCCTACCCATGCCAAGCAAGGGCCCCTACTGATGCCAAGCAGGGTCCCCTACCGATGCCAAGCCCTACCCATGCCAAGCAGGGGCCCCTACTGATGCCAAGCAGGGTCCCCTACCGATGCCAAGCCCTACCCATGCCAAGCAGGGTCCACTACCGATGCCAAGCCCTATCTATGCCAAGCAGGGTCCCCTACCGGTGCCAAGCCCTATCTATGCCAAGCAGGGGCCCCTACTGATGCCAAGCCCTATCTATGCCAAGCAGGGTCCCCTATCTATGCCAAGCAGGGTCCCCTACCGATGCCAAGCCCTATCTATGCCAAGCAGGGTCCCCTACCGATGCCAAGCAATATCTACGCCAAGCAGGGGCCCCTACTGATGCCAAGCAGGGTCCCCTACCGATGCCAAGCCCTATCTATGCCAAGCACCTGTACGTTTGTTTTTTCTCAGGTCGCACGATGATTAAAAAGACAGAGCATATCATGGCCGAGAATCCACCCCTCCTCTCCCACATTACAGGAGATTCAGCACAGCGCACCTTTTTTTGTTTGTCTGTTGCCTAACACTCCAAAACATCACACAGCAAGCCATAAACCTCATAAGTAGGGGATCACTTTTTTTTGTTTGTCTGTTGCCTAACACTCCAAAACATCACACAGCAAGCCATTAACCTCATAAGTAGGGGATCACTTTTTTTTGTTTGTCTGTTGCCTAACACTCCAAAACATCACACAGCAAGCCATTAACCTCATAAGTAGGGGATCACTTTTTTTTGTTTGTCTGTTGCCTAACACTCCAAAACATCACACAGCAAGCCATCAACCTCATAAGTAGAGGATCACTTTTTTTTGTTTGTCTGTTGCCTAACACTCCAAAACATCACACAGCAAGCCATAAACCTCATAAGTAGGGGATCACTTTTTTTTGTTTGTCTGTTGCCTAACACTCCAAAACATCACACAGCAAGCCATCAACCTCATAAGTAGGGGATCACTTTTTTTTATTTGTCTGTTGCCTAACACTCCAAAACATCACACAGCAAGCCATCAACCTCATAAGTAGAGGATCACTTTTTTTTGTTTGTCTGTTGCCTAACACTCCAAAACATCACACAGCAAGCCATCAACCTCATAAGTAGGGGATCACTTTTTTTTATTTGTCTGTTGCCTAACACTCCAAAACATCACACAGCAAGCCATCAACCTCATAAGTAGGGGATCACTTTTTTTTATTTGTCTGTTGCCTAACACTCCAAAACATCACACAGCAAGCCATCAACCTCATAAGTAGGGGATCACTTTTTTTTGTTTGTCTGTTGCCTAACACTCCAAAACATCACACAGCAAGCCATCATTCTCATAAGTAGGGGATCACTTTTTTTTTTAAATCGTTGACTGTAACATTTTTTTTAGTTCTTTGCACGCTAATAAAGTACACTGTGAAAAAAAGATCGTTTAAAAAATAAACTCAGTGAACAGATTTTTTAAGTAATAATGAGTAAAATGTAAATCAATTCTACATTTGTATGGTCTAGTCATCGTTTTATTGCACACAAAATACTTTACTAAGCTGTTAATTATAAATTCTATTCTACTTCACCATTCATGTCCATGGTACAAAGGTACATCCCTTCCTCAAGAGCTACTTTGACCGTTGGCCACCATTGCTGGCACAATTTATTATCAACGATTCGTGTGGATGCTTTCTGTAGCGTGTTTGGTACAAAATGTCTTCTATCTGTGTAACCCCAGCCACTCATTTTGCAGCGTGGTTCCATTTCCATTGTTTCGTAAGTTTCCAAATATTTAGAAACATTTTCTGCTAATCTGGCAATCTATTTTTTTTTAAAGAAATATTTGTAATAAATCTTATGTTAACAGAGACTTGGACAATTAAACCAGGAAAAAAACTTACAAAGGAAGACACAAAAAAACAACAACAAGGTTACAAAGAGAGTTTGTGTGAAACACGGACTCAAAATCGGGCCCCGAAGTGGTCCAACTAGAGTCTTCACCAGGACTCGAACACGGGACTTCCAGTTCCAAGTGGTTTACCCTCAGCCACAGCATCTCGATATTTTCATTTAGCCTACACTTATTTTTTTAATAATAATTATTCACCTTATCTATTCATTCAAAATTAATAACATGTTACATCTAATAAAGAGAAACTAAAAAAGATTTATTCTTCTAACAAAATTTGATAAATTGGCAACACGAAAAAAAATATTCTTGAACTTCTTTAAGGCTACTATTGTGTGTACAGATGACAAAACTTTTCCCTGGGAAATAAAAATTAATATCTCCATTGTCATTTGTCTAAAAACTAGACAGTGATCTAGCTAGATCTAGACCTAGTTTTAGATCTAAATCTAGATTAATGAAAAAGCTTGTGAACTTTTTAATAAGACTTACTCTCCCTGAAGTTTTTCATTGAAAAGTGGTGTAAAATCTGCTTGCATGGATAATTTTAAAAATTAGATGGTGCACTTTCGGAAAAGAAAAAAGTAGCCGTTGCAACAGAACTACGAAGTGTAATTGTATCACTATACACAACGCTGTAACGTGTATTTGTTACCAAACAGACAGAGTGAGTAAATAGAAGCTTTGTAAAAGAAGACTTGGTAAGCAACTTACCAATGGCAGTGTGTGCTGTCAGTAGCAAAAAAAATAAATTATTATTATTAAATCTCATTCTGAGCTGCTAGAATACTTTTGAACAGGCCCCAAATGCTAACACCTAATTATATAGGATGGTACAGAATCCAGGTGTAGACTTGGATTTTTAATTTCGGGATCTTTGGGCTCCTCTGAGTCCACCTATCTCTAATGGGTATGTGACATTAGTTGGGTACATGAAAGGCTGTTGGTCGTTGTGCGGCCACATGACATCCTAAGGCCACAGAAACAGATGACCTTTACATACAAATATAGAACACCAGGTCTGAAAGGGGCACTTTACCCTTTTTACATTTATCGTTGACTTTAATAATTAACTAGGGGCGCGATGGGGTTAAGTGCTCGGCTTCTGAACCTGGGTCCTCGGTTCGAATCTCGGTGAATGCTGGGATTGAAACTTCGGGATTTTTAGGGCGCCCCTGAGTCCACCCAACTCTAATGGGTACTTGACTTTAGATGGGGAAAGTAAAGGCGGTTGGTCGTTGTGCTGGCCACATGAGACCCTGCTCGTTAACCGTTGACCTCAGAAACAGATGACCCTTACATCATATGCCCTATAGATCGCATGGTCTGAAAGGGAAACTTGACTTTACTTTTACGCTACTAGACTACTCTGTGATAAAGTTGTTTACAAAATTAATGAACACATTTTTAAAGGAAAATTATTTTGTTTGATTTCAAAACTAAGGGGAATAAATGCTAGTCAATGAAATATATATATATATATTGTTACGGATCTCACTATCCAGGCTCTCTGCAAACTGCACCATACACCACCAACTTAAAGAACTTGACAACTCAGGGCTCCAAATTAACGTAACACTTAAAATAGTTGAATAAATAACAGCCAATACTGTACAATTGGCAACACGTATACTGTACAAATATCTCTCCGATAACACCGTTCCGCCGTATCAACTCTTGCACTGGCCTCTTCGTCTAGTTCCGGGCTTGCACTGGGTTCAACAGTTCAGGACTGACTTCACACACTAGGCTCGTTGTGTCGGACTCGATCACAGACCAAGATTAAGACGCCAGTCGTCTCAACTGTACTTGACAGTACTCCGCACTGAACCGTCGTAATGCTCCTTACAGAACCACACCGCTGAACTGTGCTGTAGTCGACCGGACTGTAGTGAACCGGGTTCTGAACCCTTGTCGTGAACCTCCTTTCGTGAACCGTCTTGACTGCGACACCTCCGCTCTAATATAGGGTCCCTACTGGCCTTCTCGAACCGGACAGAACGCTGCTCGACGTTTCTAGGTGGTCTGATGACTACAACTCTCGTGACGCTCCTGAGCTCTGTTCACGACGGCGATCTTTCCCGAGCCGTCCTGTTGACACTTGACTCGGCTGACCGTTGTAACTCGTCACGGTTGACCGCTCGTCTAGCGCTGGCCTGTGGCGATTTGCGTCGGCTGACTACACTCACACCACTACCCCCATCTGTGCCACCACCAGGTTTATAACACTATATATATTTATATATTTTATTGATATATACGGATTTAATCCCCTTATCACGTTTTGACAAAAAAACAAAACAAAACAAAAAAAAACAAAACATGTTTTACGTATGCATGCTTAGAAATTTTCTACATTAACTCACCTGGACATTCTGGTTAAGTATGGCTGGAGTTGTAAGTGTTAGTACAGCAATATTATGGGACCCTAATACTTCAAATTGATCATCTTTGATACTTTCATGCTTGTAGATTTTGGAAACGTAAATAGATTGTTCGTACTGGTTTGGTGGCCCAAACATATTGAGTACCCCGACAGACACACGGACATTGTTGGGTTTCGTTCGAGTTACGCAACTGTATGTTGTCAAAACCTAGTTGACAAGAGAAAAAAAAGAAAACAAGCATTTTATTGCATAAAGTTATAGAAGATATAAATAATAGACATACATTATATTTACTGTATGTTAATATTTATAGGATGTCAATAAGCTTAAACGATTATAAGCTCAAATGCTCAATTAACTCTGAGATGAGCGCTAGGAGTCCCTTTCGTTGGTGGGAGCTGGACAGTGAGAGACCGCCTTTTCCATTTCATTATTGGATTGTTGCCAGAGAATAATGGAATCTTACAGCCTTCTGGGTAAGTGGTATTAAGTCTCCCTGGAGAGCTAAGGAGTCACCAATGGTGTTGTCAGCCCCAGCTTTGTGGCTCGGTACCCACCTGATTATTAAAGGGGTGCCATGGCATTGATTTATATTGTGTGAAGCGTTTGTAGAACGAGTTTATATTGTGAAGAGGGGCATGGTCCAGAGATTTATATTGGGAAGAGGGGCATGGTCCAGAGATTTATATTGGGAAGAGAGGCATGGTCCAGAGATTGATATTGGGAAGGGGGGCATGGTCCAGAGATTTATATTGGGAAGAGGGGCATGGTCCAGAGATTTATATTGGGAAGGGGGGCATGGTCTAGAGGTTTATATTGGGAAAGGGGGCATGGTCCAGAGATTTATATTGAGAAGGCGGGCATGGTCCAGAGATTTATATTGGGAAGGTGAGCATGGTCCAGAGATTTATATTGGGAAGGGGGCATGGTCCAGAGATTTATATGGGAAAGGGGGCATGGTCCAGAGATTTATATTTGGAAGAAGGCATGGTCCAGAGATTTATATTGGGAAGAGGGCATGGTCCAGATATTTATATTGGGAAGGGGGCATGGTCCAGAGATTTATATTGGGAAGGGGGCATGGTCCAGAGATTTATATTGGGAAGGGGGCATGGTCCAGAGATTTATATTGGGAAGGGGGCATGGTCCAGAGATTTATATTGGGAAGGGGGCATGGTCCAGAGATTTATATTGGGAAGGGGGCATGGTCCAGAGATTTATATTGGGAAGGGGGGCATGGTCCAGAGATTTATATTGGGAAAGGGGGCATGGTCCAGAGATTTATATTGAGAAGGTGGGCATGGTCCAGAGATTTATATTGGGAAGGTGAGCATGGTCCAGAGATTTATATTGGGAAGGGGGCATGGTCCAGAGATTTATATTTGGAAGAAGGCATGGTCCAGAGATTTATATTGGGAAGGGGGCATGGTCCAGAGATTTATATTGGGAAGGGGGCATGGTCCAGAGATTTATATTGGGAAGGGGGCATGGTCCAGAGATTTATACGGGAAAGGGGGCATCGTCCAGAGATTTATATTTGGAAGAAGGCATGGTCCAGAGATTTATATTGGGAAGGGGGCATGGTCCAGAGATTTATATTGGGAAGGGGGCATGGTCCAGAGATTTATATTTGGAAGAAGACATGGTCCAGAGATTTATATTGGGAAGGGGGCATGGTCCAGAGATTTATATTTGGAAGAAGACATGGTCCAGAGATTTATATTGGGAAGGGGGCATGGTCCAGAGATTTATATTGGGAAGGGGGCATGGTCCAGAGATTTATATTGGGAAGGGGGCATGGTCCAGAGATGTTATATTGGGAAGGGGGCATGGTCCAGAGTTTTGCAAAGAATGTAGTACAGGTTTTGAGTCAGTGACCACAACAAATGCCCATCGCCGTGTTGAGACTTAGTGACTTTTAAGGCTTCACTGATTGTCATGGCTTCCGAATCAAAACTGCAAACACTACCACTTGGACCAAAGATTTTAACTGAGTCAGAGCCAAATAACTCAATGAAGGCACCATAGCATGCTCTTCCAAAGTCTATTGATGCCGACCCATCAGTATTTGCAAAATTGGCATTGTTGGTCTTTTGTGCTTGTATTTCAGATACATGAATGATTTAGCTAAGTGACGTTAGGGTCTACGTCTACTTCTTTCAAGCGTATGTCTGGGGCCGTTGGGCGACACCAAGGGGGAAGGAGATGAAAGCGTTGAATGTTTTGTCGGTTGGTGGAGAGGCCAGCTTTATCAGATAGTCTCAGACATAACGCAAAAAAGACTGCAACTGGATAACTCTTATATATCTCCAACCATCCACTAGTTTTCTAGCTGGGAGGTATTCATCCAGCCTTTTGTAGATGAACTAAGTTCACCCGCTTTCACTCGGGGAGTTCAGAAAAGAGTTAACTTTACGAGAACCTGCAACTTTTCCGGCAGACTCTTACGCTCGCCAAGCAGAGCGTCTGCTGGTGAAGGTTTAGGGAAAATGCTGAGCTCTGACTGACATAGCTATTTCCCGCTCGTCTGGTGTAGAGACTGCCTGTCATGGTCTACATCTTATGCTGAAACTGATACGCGTAATCAGAATAATAAAAGTTCAAGAACCTAAAATTGTCTGGCTCTAAACTGGTGGTTACAATAAAACATCTCCACCCTCACTCTACTTTTGTGTTTTCGTGGGTTCAAACCCTGCCCACAGGAGTGAGTGACTGAGGTAACCGGTCATTGATCGCCCATTGTTAATGTCTGGACTGTCTTCACTGATCACTCTAAGGGGCAACCCAAATCTCCGACCCCTGAAGGAACCCATACGTATTTAAAGACAAATTTGGTAGAACTAGCGAATAAAAAGTTTGGTAAATTTAACCGCAGCGGTTTCGATCTTGAGAATAGTTTAGTTGTCCAAGGCTTTAGCTCAGTAAGAATAGTTTAGTTGTCCAAGGCTTTAGTTCAGTAAGAATAGTTTAGTTGTCCAAGGCTTTAGTTCAGTAAGAATAGTTTAGTTGTCCAAAGCTTTAGCTCAGTAAGAATAGTTTAGTTGTCCAAGGCTTTAGTTCAGTAAGAATAGTTTAGTTGTCCAAAGCTTTAGCTCAGTAAGAATAGTTTAGTTGTCCAAGGCTTTAGTTCAGTAAGAATAGTTTAGTTGTCCAAGGCTTTAGCTCAGTAAGAATAGTTTAGTTGTCCAAGGCTTTAGTTCAGTAAGAATAGTTTAGTTATCCAAGGCTTTAGTTCAGTAAGAATAGTTTAGTTGTCCAAGGCTTTAGTTCAGTAAGAATAGTTTAGTTGTCCAAGGCTTTAGTTCAGTAAGAATAGTTTAGTTGTGCAAGGCTTTAGTTCAGTAAGAATAGTTTAGTTGTCCAAGGCTTTAGTTCAGTAAGAATAGTTTAGTTATGCAAGGCTTTAGTTCAGTAAGAATAGTTTAGTTGTCCAAGGCTTTAGCTCAGTAAGAATAGTTTAGTTGTCCAAGGCTTTAGTTCAGTAAGAATAGTTTAGTTGTCCAAGGCTTTAGTTCAGTAAGAATAGTTTAATTGTCCAAGGCTTTAGTTCAGTAAGAATAGTTTAGTTGTCCAAGGCTTTAGTTCAGTAAGAATAGTTTAGTTGTCCAAGGCTTTAGTTCAGTAAGAATAGTTTAGTTGTCCAAGGCTTTAGTTCAGTAAGAATAGTTTAGTTGTCCAAGGCTTTAGTTCAGTAAGAATAGTTTAGTTGTCCAAGGCTTTAGTTCAGTAAGAATAGTTTAGTTGTCCAAGGCTTTAGTTCAGTAAGAATAGTTTAGTTGTCCAAGGCTTTAGTTCAGTAAGAATAGTTTAGTTGTCCAAGGCTTTAGTTCAGTAAGAATAGTTTAGTTGTCCAAGGCTTTAGTTCAGTAAGAATAGTTTAGTTGTCCAAGGCTTTAGTTCAGTAAGAATAGTTTAGTTGTCCAAGGCTTTAGTTCAGTAAGAATAGTAAACGTTTCTTATTTCATCGTCCACAGCAAGTGGGAGAATTAGTGAATGGAATGAATGAATTGGTAAAACAATGTTATCTCAATATTGTTTATTTATTAGCTGAAGAAGTTTTAATCTAACAATGATTTAGCCATGTGTTTTTAAAGAATGAAGAATTTTTATAAAAAATTACTTTATCTGGAGCAACCAACACACCTCCACATTCAAGATACCAGCTGCCGTCATAATTTTTTCTTATTGCAACTTGGAAAGGGAATTCGAACAATTGAGCCCCCTCGCCATTCGAAATACGTTTTCTTAACTTTCCAATAGAATCCATTGCTAGAAAAAAAACATTTACAATCATTTTAAAACTTTTGCTGTAACAAAAAAAAAAGAAATATTAAACTGTCATATGGAAAGAAAGTGCACATTATGACGGCAAAGCGGTTACAAGCACTGCTATGAATTTCTTTCTTACACACTGTGAATAGCCTAAGTGTAGATGTCAAAGTAAAACAGGTTGACTATCTGTAGCAGCATAAGTGTCAGTAGTAGACATTGGAGAATGAATGTTGTGAACTCCTGGTAAACCTTTGACATGGAAACATCAACTAAGTATTTCAACAATAGAAAGAAGCACAATTAACAACAGAATATATATATATATGTTTAATAAAGCAATCAGAAAATACACAGTAACTGTAAACAACGCCATTAAATGTCCCCTATTAAATATACAACAAACTATGTAAACTGCCATATATTGTACTTCTACGATAAGTCTTTAATTTCCAAATATATCAATGTCTCAAGGGATGTCACTCTACTTTCACTAATAGACCAATGACATAGTAAAAAATAAACCTTGAATTCTTTCTATATTACAACCAAGATTCTATCAAGTGCAATTCACACTACTCTATACAACTACAATCATTACAAAGAATAGTGTACAACTTCTCTTACCATGTCCGTTGGTCAGAAGAATGTCATGAAGTAAAATAAGGAAATTGATCAGAGTCAGCCACAACATTTTAGTTTTATTTCAATAAATATCTCTTAGCATTTTATTCTCTCGTGAATGTTTGGACTTAAAGAAAACTAAAAATTACGTTCTTATATGCACAATTTCTATTAACTGCAAAACAGCCAAGGAATTAGATATTGATTTAATCTGACGGTTTGCAATTGCTTTAATTTCAGACAACAGTTTACTACAATAAGAAAGAAGATAAAGACTTATCTTAACAAATTTTTTGATTAGTTTGTCATTAAATGTTCGTATTTACGATAGCTATTTTATCTAGCACCTAGATACTACATTGTGTTGGTGAACACATTTGGTCAATACATCTTATATAACTTATTTGATTACTCTTAAAAAGTGATCTCATTGTCATGAATTTATTTCAAATTCTTTGATTAGTCCCTTTTTAAGTTATAAAATATTAGGGCCTACTATTTTTAGGTTTAATTGTAAATTTAGTTTTATTTGTATATATACATTATTATTGCTGAGTTTACTAAATAATTAAATTGATCTAATGGGAACCTTCTGACAATATTAGAAATGTCTGGCCGTTATTGTTTAAATTAGCCAAAGTAACGCGAGGTCTCCTCTAGTGGCTACATCCAAAATAAGGCGAGGTCTCCTCTAGTGGCTACATCCAAAGTGAGGCGGGGTCTATCTAGCTGCTACATCCAAAGTAAGGCGAGGTCCTTTCTAGTGGCTACATCCAAAGTAAGACGAAGTCTCCTCAAGTGGCTACATATAAAGTAAGGCGAGGTCTCCTCTAGTGGCTACATCCAAAGTAAGTCGGGGTCTCACTAGTAGCTACATCCAAAGTAAGGCGAGGTCTCCTCTAGTGGCTACATCCAGTCTATTTATTTGTTTACTCATTAAGTTTGTTTCGCACTAAATTTATTTGAACATTGTCTGTTGAGGGAGAAGCCAAAACTAATTCCATTTTCGACCCACAATTTTTGAATTTTACAGGACCATTTAAGTGAAGCCATAACTCTGATGTGCATCCTATGTTAACATTCACTTTACAGAAGACAAAATAATTTTGCAATACTATCTTTTTTTTCCTGCAAGTCAATTTGAGCATCAGTAACACATATGTAAAATTATAATAAATTTTGTAATATATTACAACCAAGAAGCGAAAAGGTCATTTCTTTATAGAGCATTGTTAAGTGAATTGCATAGGCATCGATGTCCTTAGACTTTAATTCTTTAGTCAAAAATCAGGTTATATGAGATTGTTAAACCCTTTCAAATAGATTAAATATCTCAAGGAAAGAGAAAATGATTAAATCAATGAAAGATGAAAGTTAATTTCTATCCCTGCAGTCGGAGATTGGTTTCCCCCAGTTGCATTAGAGACCTACAATGTAAAACACATCTTTTTTTTTTAAGCCTGCTTTAAATCATCACCAACTGAGGAGTCTTCCTGGTTTTCTAACAAAAAAAAAAATTAAATACGACTCCCTTTCGTAATCCAGAGAACCTCAGTTTATAATAAGAGTTGAACTTGTTGCTTAACATTTGTCTCACAAACTGTTAAAAGATGAATCTCGGTTTTAATTGTATTTACTATTTTTGTAATTCTATTCAAATAGAAATGAAATGTAATTGTGTGTCACAACTAAACTAGGTCAATAGTGGATAGATTACTTATAGCGTCCAACCACTGTCGGTGTCCCATTAGCCCTTAAGTCACAATAAGCTAAACAAACTATAAAAAGTTTGAAATAACTATTTCAGCACTAACTCAAAAACAAAAAAGTCTTTATGTGTTACAGTTACGTTGTTAACAATTTAATGTTATTTTTAATCCATTTTAAAATATCAATAGACTTAAATTTTTTTTTTGTTTTGTAACATTTTTTTCTTTGGGGTGGGGTGGGGGGAAGGGGCGGGCAAACAAAAATCTATGTGCACTTTTCTAAGAGGGGAGGGGGGGGGTCACTAAAACGTATTCCGCTATGCCATTTTTTTTGCTATAAATATTTAAAATATTGTTTGAATAATACAAGGTCTTATAATGGTTCATGACTATTTTTACATTACTTTTGGAATATAGCTTTATGTTCGTGAAGCCCATTTGAGATATAGCTATATGTTCGTGAAGCCCATTTGAGATATAGCTATATGTTCGTGAAGCCGATTTGAGATATAGCTATATGTTCGTGAAGCCCATTTGAGATATAGCTATATGTTCGTGAAGCCCATTTGAGATATAGCTATATGCTCGTGAAGCCCATTTGAGATATAGCTATATGTTCGTGAAGCCCATTTGAGAAATAGCTATATGTTCGTGAAGCCGATTTGAGAAATAGCTATATGTTCGTGAAGCCCATTTGAGAAATAGCTATATGTTCGTGAAGCCGATTTGGTTTCATGACCTCATTTGAAACTATTCAAAGTAAAACATGACACTACTTTTTGATTTGGTGGCAATTCAATCAAACATTCGAAGAGATGTACAAAATTGTACATTGACATGATAGCCAGTTTTCCACACGATTGGGATTTTTAAATTGATTATATACTGACCTATGTAGAGATACAAGAACTCGTCAACTAAAAAAGAGTATTACCTACTTTGATGAACTAATCACAAACATTTACTCGTTTACGCGCGCAAGAACTAAAGACAATATGTATCCTAGGACTACAGCAACAGAATAAGAATTTAATCATAGAAAGAAAGGGGATTCTGTTCTTAAATTAGAAGCAAGCTAACAATAACTTGTCTCTATTAAATAGTCAGCGTTAATTTTGAAGAATTTTTGTTTCATTTCTACGTCTACCTTTATGTTCATACAGCCCACCATTGTGCCCAGCACCCCCTACCTCTCCTTTGGTTCCCAGCGCCCACAGTTTTACGAGATCGCTAGCTCCCCCGTTAAAGTCCGCTGATCTAAAAGAACTGCAGTACCGATAAAGTTTGTGGTCAGCGGCGTCGCAGGTTCAGCCAGGGTGTAGCCCTGGGCGCTGCAAACTGACTGAGGGTCACCAGCTTCTGATTTTTTCTCAGGGTTGACACCCGAAGCAAGGCATCAGGGTTTGAATTAAGAGTTTTCCTTCTCCAAGGCTTACAAGTCTCTCCTGCCAGAAACTTACTGGTTTAGGTGCCAGTTGCTTGCCTTTGCCTCTTCTCCTGTTTGTTAACAGCGCATTATAAATATAATTATTACTATCAAAAGATTCCCAAATCCATCAATCAGTGTAAAATTAAAAAAAAAATAATTTATGTAATCTGTTAAGTTAAATCAATCAGTTCAGTTGGAGATAGAGCTCTGATGATAATGTGACATTCTAATTTCGATATTTAAATAAGTCAATCTACATGGAAATTAAACAAAATAGCATAGACAGGTTTAATAGATAAATTTAAAAAGCGTAATAGAAAAAAAAAAAAAAAAAAATTACAAACAGAGTTTGTGTTATTACATAAACTCAGAGGCGGCCCCAACCGGATCCTCCTATGAACAAGGTTTGTTCATTCCATTGTCTTTTTTTTCTTATTAGAGATAATACATTTTGAAAGAATTATTAGATGTTGTTTTTAATTAAAAACAAACTGTAAAAATTATTTTCTTAAAAAAAGACTTTTAACCTTTTGGCAAACAAACACACAAAAAGTGTATACTATTATAAGTCAGAAGAACGATATTTCAAAGAAACTTTTTGGCACTTTTTTTTACTGAAAAGAAAAACTTAATAATGCCTCTTGAAAATTTTTTTTTTCTTTAGAGAAATCCTCTTTCCAATTTCTTTTCTTTTTAACGTGGAATACCGACAGAAAGATGACAAACTAGTAGCGGCTTAAGATTGTAAAGGGATGGGGGGGGGGGAGCTTCATTATATCTCTCTTGATATCAATAATAACATAAATAGCTTCTCTCGTCTCTTTTTTTGTTCTTTAAACTATTCAATGATCATTCTTTAGATCTAAAAATTGATATTGAGTGGGCTCATGGGCGTATCCAGAATATTTTGGGCGAGTGTTTTTTTTTTTTTTTTTTTTTCATTTACACACACAAACACGCTTCATGCTATAAACTAGTTTCCTACCTCAGCCACTACGACTATCAGGAGACTCCACTGAACCTGAAAATGACTAATGTTGATATTGCTTTGAATAACGTAAGGCCTGAGATACGCCAACGGGAAGAAGGAGTACCAAAAATCCAGTGAAATAAAACACACACACCAAATTTCTACTTGATCCGAAAATACTTAGTTAAGGGATTAAAGCCATATATACGTCTACATTTCTCATTAAGTAGCAGTTTTCCCACTTATTTCTGTTTAATAAACGTCTGCGGTAAATCAAAACAGTAATTTTAAATTTAATTTCAGGAAATAATCTTCGCATATGTTAAACATTTCATTATTCAAAAACATTATCCAGCATTTGACAATAATACTTTCAAATTGCATTAAAATATTGCACGAATTTTTGCTCCTTTGAGCATGTACATTAGTAATAAGTATAATCGAAATATCATTCTTGTGTTCACAAAGATTTCTTTGAGCGTGCCTAATTGTTTGCTTAATAACAACAACAAAAAGTCTACTGAACGATGGTACGTCATTGGAAAGAAATTTGATCATACTGATTGTCTTCTTCAAAAGTTCTATATGTATAAATCTTGTTGCAGACGCAGCTCACACAAAAAAAATGACAGGTAGTTATAAGTAGATAAAGCGACTTTACTGATTGTAATATTTTATTTTTTAGCATCGATAATAGTCTTTTTTTTCAAATAAATAATACTTAAATCTGGATCATAACTACAATAAATTTTGTTCTTGAAAAAATTTTTTTTTTCTCATTTGTCAGCACCCTAGGCGGGCGCCTCACAGTTTGAGAAACGCTGGTCTCAGACTTAAAACAATACATACAAAAAAAAACTTACATTATTCTAAACTGAAAAAAAATGTTGGATAGCTAGAAATATTAAAATAAAGTTTTATTCTTATTGTCTATATAAATATTTTATTGAACTCTGTTATAAAAGCTTAAATCATATGCTGTATTTAGCTAAAATTTTTGAAGATGTTTTTACATACATATATATATATATATACATACATATATATATCTGGCGTAGCCAGAGGGAGAGTTGGGGCTCAGTTCTCCCATCGACCCAATGAACCCCGCCCCCATTTGCCGGGCGGAGAAATTTTTATGACAATTTTTTTGCTTTGATTTCGTTTATTTTAGGTGAGATTTTAATGTAACACCATCACTTGCCCCAGCGCAGTCAACGGGGGTTTGGGTTTTCAATCTACCTGAAAGAGTTTTGATGTTAAAATCATTCTCTTCTGTAAAACAAAAAATAATACAAAGAGTCACCACATTAAATTACCGTAGCAAAGGGAGATTTTGGATGGTTACCTGGTCGTATAGGTTTGCGCGCTAGACTGTCGTTCGGACTTATGGATGGTTCCAGGTTCAAACCCAGCCCGCTCCCCTCCCCTGTCGTCCTGCGGGAGGTTTGGACTCAGAATAAAATATAACTTCAATTCTAAGGGAAAAAATTCTCCCAACCCCCCCCCCCCCCCACACACACACTTTCTCGTGGAAAACTCCTGGCTATGCCCATGGTTGAATGATGTGTATGTATACTGTTAATAAAATAGAACTTTTAAAAAGTTTTCTTAAGATACGAAGACGATATAAACACGCCTACATCTGTTTTAATGTATGGCAGTGTTTTAGCAAGAGACTATGTCTTACTATATAGAATAATGTTAGTTTAAAATGTGTAAAGCTTCAGTTGTAAGATACATAGTAATAGTCCAGATATTGCGTTTGTTTTACTCATGTCGTTTTGCAAATGAAATAAAATGTATAAAGTGAAATGTATACTTTATCAGTAGTGAGTAAAGTTCCTGAACAACAATATCTCCAACTGCCGTAAATTCTAATTTGAAGTGCAATTTGATATGGAATCTCAAACATCATAGCATTCTGGCCATTAACAATACGCTTTACTGACTTATCAGTGGAATTAATTGCTGAAAAAACAACAAGAAAATTTTTTAAAAAATACTTCAAAAAAAATCTCAAACCAAAACGGTAACCACACTGCTAGAAAAGAGCTTATAAGCATGGAAGATAGTATATTTATTTATTATATAAGCCTCAGACGACAACCTATATATTTTTTTCCTTTGTTTAAGATATCAAACAAAATTATTTATTATCAATACTTAAATAACTAATTGGTTATTTGTTAAGAACAAGTGTAGTGTTGCGTAAAAAAATTATATGTTTTGGTTATACAGCATTAGCTTTTGTTATTTTCTATCTTTTAACAAACTCTAAACGCCTTCATTTCCAATCCATTTGACCTACTCCAAAACGATCTGTTGTTTTAGTTGACTAGTCAAATACATCCCTTTATCTCTTGCATTCCAGTCTACAGTGATGTAGAGAATATCCTTTGTTGAAACTTTATTTATGAAGTCGTTATGTTAATGAAAGAGATCTTTAATACCTGATCTTCATAATCGGGCGTTGGGTATACACTTGAATAATTGTTCTATTGAGATCTGTCATAGTCTCACTTGACATGAACTGCTATTTGTTCTATTGAACTCTGTCATAGTCTCACTTGACATGAACTGGTATTTGTTCATTGAGATCTGTCATAGTCTCACTTGACATGAACTGGTATGAAGGTGAAAAGCTCGAGATACATTTGAATTGAAAGAGGAAGTGAAAATGACTTAATTCACTTTAAGTCAGTACCAGTAGTTTTTTTTTAGACTTGAGACAGTACACATATTTTAGTAGCAGTAGTCAGGGAAGAAGAGGAAACCGTGTCTCATATTCTTTTTGACTACCCCAAACTTGCTGATCTCGTCTCGACAGGTCTGGGTGCGTAATAGGGCACTATTGAGCCAGAAAAGGATGGACACTAGAATACAGAAAAGAAAAGTTTATCAAGTGATTGTGAAAAGTTTGAATTGTTGGAAACTAAGGAGCCGTCTTTTGTGCTTCCTGGAGACAGTAGTGGGGAACTGTAGAGAAGCGGGGAAGGCTGTCGTTGGTCCGTATTCAGGTTGCTGGTGAAAGGACTGGTATAATTAGTAACAAGACTCTTGGAATGCAGAATGCTTTTATTTGTTTGTCCTAGCAAATAAACACACTTTTTTATTTACTGTATAACTTGGTTGAGTTGACAGCCTTTGATTGACAACAATATAACGTTACATCTTGGGGACCAGATCCATTCTACAAAATTATACATTCGTCTAGCTTCGACCTGAATGACGAGTATTCTGCTGTTGACAGGTTCACAACGTATGATGCACTGAGTTTTCTCTTTGTGGATTTTAAAAACAAATCAACATTGTGTTGATGGTTCATTTACTCATCACTGCACCCGATCTTGTGAGACCTTTTTCTAATGTCGTTTCTCTACAACCTATCTAGCTTCCTAGAGCTCAAGATTTAGTTCATAATGAACGCGTTTAGTTGGCTACATTCGAGTTGAACAAGACAACGTTAACTTAGACCAGCAGTTACGAATCGAAATGTTGTGTAATAATTGTGTATGTATAGTTCATACAAGAACTTATCTAGTCCATTACTCACTTTCACAATATGTAATGAAATAAACAAACAGATGAACATAAACATTGTTTATTGTAAAATCTTTTTTTATTAACTCTTTTTGTTGTTGTTTTTGTTGTTAGCTTTAAGGATCTTTTAAGCAAAATTTTGTTAACCTTTCGCAGTCGTCTAATAGAATACCACGTCCTTTTATGTGTTTTCAAAAGCAAGTTAATTGCTTTTTGTAATCCCTGAAGTTGAATGAACTGGTAACATTTTACTTCAGATCATGTTAATAAGAGATTTGTCAAGTCATTTCATGTCAAAACATAAATCCAAATCGAAACTTCACTTGATGAACAAAGTTATAAAGAAAAAATATTTTTCAATCGTAGACGCTTACTAAGTAAGTTTTTGACAGAATCACAGCTTTGGGACTTTTTCTTAGCGAATAACCACAAGTAATTTATCAATCTTTTGTAGTTTGTGTAGGTATTTCCTGAAAAAGGTCGCTTTCTAAATAGAGGTATCTATTCAGCACAAACAAATAGCATACGTCTCGATATTTTTAAAGCATTTATTTCTTTTCCTAAGTGACTTTTTTTTTAAGACTAAAAAAAAACTGCATGAATTTTTCTCTACGTATTTCAGATCTTACAACAAAAAACCCCCCCTAGATATAATGAAAGTAAATTAACTTTTTTTTGGTCAATATCTCTTGGATACGTTTGGGAGTACCAAAGAGTCGAGAATGTGTGAGGGAGAAATAGCGTTAACAATTATTTAAGGGGAATAAACCCAACAATCTTGGTCGTTTCTGTGAATACTGAAGGATTAATTTTCCTTGTTGGTATCAAACAAAATAATTATTAATTAATTGAGTGTTTTTTTTTTTTTATTCATGTCTTGTCTGTGCCAATAAATTATTTTGTTTCAACTTGATCCGAGAAGAAGTGCTGAATAAATAACCTGTACACACTTTTTACTAGACAGACAGACAGTCAGATAGACGGTGTGAATAGGATATAAGCTTTGTAAAAATCGGCTAAAATTTGAATACTTAGAAAAGAAACCAGGGTTGCACGAATATGGTAGGCTATCAATTCCTGGTAATCATGGGTTAGTCTACACCACATATACATGATATACTTATCCTTTCAACTGCACTTGAGTGGAAGTACTAATTATTCAGTTGCTAATAAGAAGTTAATTGAATGGATGATGCAAAATAAAGAAAATGGTTAGAATCTTGATACCCAGAATATAGTGGGGTGGGGTGGTGCATGTAAATAGATAGTAGTAGATACTTCTTGGAGAAAGACAGCATTAACTCTACATAATAGCGGATTTTCTTTTGGTCTCATAGTCATCGTACAAGTGATGACCCAATAGTATCAAACAAATGAAGCCCCAATAGTCATCAAACAAATGAAGCCCCAATAGTTATCAAACAAATGAAGCCCCAATAGTCATCAAACAAATGAAGCCCCAATAGTTATCAAACAAATGAAGCCCCAATAGTCATCAAACAAATGAAGCCCCAATATACAGATTGCTAGGGATGCCCCTTTGTTTATTGTATTATTATATTATGTTTATTATAAAAAGATTTGCGTTTAATAAATTATTGTTAGAAACCCTAGCCCCAAAACTGATGCGCCAACCAAAGTATGTGGCAGTTGAAGTTTGCTGGCTTATGGTTCATGATAGCTTAAATAAAAAAAAATAAAATAAAATAAAACATTCACTAGACGAGCATTAGGATGTAAGGGAGGGCAACATGTATACAGAAAACAATTGAAATTAATCATAATTAAGGCCCCTTTTGTCGATTTCGCCTATTCGACTCTGTAATCATTTGAAATGTTTAATTTTAATTTTTATAAATAAAATAATTCTTTCAATCTACTTATCTTTACTATTGATAATACAATTTTTCGACGTTTTGGAAAAAAAAACAAATTTAAATATGTCAAATAAGGGATTTTGAAACAGTAATTTAACACTTATATGCTGTTTTTTTTTCTTATCTTATCTTATATAATACAGACGTTACTTCAAAAAAGAAGATGATTACGTCCTACGCGTCATGCATTTAGTCATACATATTAACCAATGACTTAACTTCTGCCAAATCACTGGTTTTCCTGGCTAGCTCAGGCAACCCATTCCATGCACTAATAGCACTAGGGAAGAAGAAGTATTTGTACAAATTTGTCCTAGCATATGGGACGAGGAATGTGCCTTTATCTTTGTGTCTTTCAGAGTATTTTATTAAATTTTGTTTTTTGTATTTGAAGATTATGGTTCAGTGTTACTCTAGTCAAATGTGAATATTAGTTTGTTATGAATCTCACTGCTCTATTTTGTGTCTGTTCTAGTTTCTTAATGTTATCTTCAGTTGAAGGGTCCCAAACGGAGGATGCATATTCTATTATATGCCTAACCAAAGTTAAATAACATTTTAGTTTTATTTTCTTATTTGATTTATAGAAATTTCTTTTAATAAATCCTAATGTTTTGTTTGATTTTTTTATAGTTTCATCAATATGTGGATTCCATGACAGTTTTTCATTTATTATAACACCTAGGTATTTTGCGTTTTTAGTCTGTGTTACTGGTTTGCCATGAATAAGATAAGTGGAATTAATTTGTTTTAGTTTTTTTGTTACTCCTAACAACTGCCATTTTTCTGGGTGGAAAGACATGCTCCAATTTGATTCCCATTTCTGTAATTCATCTAATTCTCTTTGTAAAATATCTGTGTCTTGTGTTGTTTTTATTGTTCTATATATTATGCAATCGTCTGCAAATAATCTGACTTTTGTTCCTGAAGTTATGCAATTTGGTAAATCATTTATGTAAATTAAAAATAGTAGTGGACCCAAGACTGTTCCTTGAGGTACACCTGAGTTTACTGTTATCGGTGTTGATTTAGAGCCATTTATTATTACAGTTTGTTTCTCCCTATCAGAAAATCTTTAATCCACTGATGCAGTGGACCGTTAATGCCAAAATTTTTTAAGCAAACTATGGTGGTGAACTTTGTCAAAAGCCTTAGAAAAATCTAGTAAGATAGCATCTATTTGTTCACTATTATCTAAACCTTTAGAAAAATCATCAATTAGTCCTATTATTTGTGTTTCACATGATCTATATTTCCTATTAACCTATTATATAAAAATAATTTTTTTTGACGTTGTGGCAAAACAATCAAACGTTTATTGTCAATCTTAGACTACATTTAATTTTCTAGCTTAAACGCTACAAAAATCTAATTATCGTTAATATTATGTTCCGAATTTTAAGGAAAACAACTTCCTAAAACCAAAGTATGGTTTTAAAAAATCTCTACACAAGGTTAAGATACATCTAATTTTCAAGCATCCCAACCATTTATTAGTGGTAGGCAAATTAGGTTATTCCTGAATTAGAATCTATAAATTACTATATATTATATTTTAATGTATATATTAAAAGTAATTGTGATGTTTTAAAGGAAAATTAAAGGTTAAATCTAATTTTCAATATATTTAGTCTTTTTTTAATCTTTGACGTCATATGGAATGAATGCACCAATGTTTAAGAACACAACTCTCTGGTGCAAATAAATATAGTTTTTAGTCTAATTAGGCCTTCTGACGTAGTAGAATTGAAATTCTATATTTTGATCTAGTCTATATAATTCTAGACGAGACCTAGAAATTCTAAATCTAGAATCTACAATGACTTTAATTAGAATTTAGATCTAGATATATTCTAAAAAATCAAATCTAATCCAAAAATATATATATATAGATAGATTTAAATCTAGCGAGTAGATGTAGGATTGCTGCCTGGTCGTGCGGTATACATGCTGGTCTAACGTTAGGACTTCTCATGTTCATACCCTGCTCGCTGCCATCCCTCGTCGTCCAGCGAGGGGTTTGAACTAGGAAGTAAATTATATTCAACTTTGTAGGAAAATCTGAAATATGTAAAACATTTTTTTTTTATTCTTACAACGCAAAATGAATCTTTGAAATATTATTACTTTGGACAATAAAAAACATATCATATTTTGAATATTCATTGCAAATTGGCGGATCCAATAGGAAACAAATAGCAGCCGTCTCTGTGTTTGTGTGATAACACAATCTTTTTGTAATCTTGTTTAAATTGATTCATGTGTGGTCAGGTAAAGGAAAAAGTTGTCAAAAATTTCAGCTTGATCCGAGATTGAGTGTGGGAAACTTTTTACCAGAGTGAGTTGATATAAGCTTTGTTTCCACACAAACTGTCTTCGTAAACTTGTTTAAAACAAAAAAAAACATTTACAAAAGTGTTGTTACGAAAACTCGCTAGTATGTAAAGAAGTTATTACATGAGTTTTAGTAAATTGTTTCTAGATAAAAAGTATTCCAATGTTCTAAATGAAATCGGCAAGCACTGAAGAAACGGTCCATCGGCATAGCGATCATTTTGAAAATGACCGAAAAAGAGGTCAACCGGTCTGGTGAGGAATTGCAGCTAACCGTCGCTCAGCGTGGTGCCGCCGTTGAAACGTCTAGTAGTGGAACTAGATATGCTAAGTACTAGTAGCGAACCAGGCCCTTGCGGGATTCCCTTGGTGAGCTTTTTTTTTTTATCACACTCGGGGTAGGAATGGAACAAACAGCCCGCACCCCAGTCCAAAAAGTCCGACACGCCGTTCCACAAAGGGGACCGTCATCAGTGGCCGGTTAGCTAGAGTGGCGGTCTCAGCACGAAACAGTGGCGGTTACAGTAAAGGAATATGAGACAAGCTTCCCATGGTAAGTGCTGCTCCCGGCCACTTATAGCGAGTGGATCCCGGACCGGGGACGGTGCGCTGTGTACGTGGTACGGTCCGGTTTTTTCCACCCAGTCACCATCATGGCCACTACTACTTAGAGCCCTCATGACAGGCCTGGTTGTTGGATAAAAGCCTTTCAACGGGATAATGGCGCCCTTGCAGGCGCCGATTCCCTACTAGACTTCATTGAAGGTAGTGTTAACTACGACACAAGGTGTCGCCACTGCATTGAGGACGTAGAAACTATAGACCACATTCTGTATGAATTTTCGCGTTCTGCATGAATTACGATCAGGACAAAGATTTGATAGAAAGAGAAAACTGGTTTGTTTGCAGCATTAGGGCTGTCCTTGTACGGGGACAAGGCGACCACTGCCCGCTTCCTTTCACGTGCTCTAAGGAAGTACTCTTAGTAATGGGGTTTCTGATTTGGTAACGTTAAGTCGGAGGATTCCAGCTCTTGTCGCCTCAGCGTGGCGCTTCCGTGGAAACATCAAGTAGTGACACTAGAAAGGATACCTTGGCTGAGCTTTTGTTTTTTTTTAAATCACTCGGGGTGGGGATGGAACACATAGCTAGCACCCAAGTCTAAGTCCGCCACGCAGTTCTACAAAGGGACCGATATCAGTGTCCGGTCAGCTAGAGTGTTCGTCCCTGCACGAACAGTGGCGGTAACAGTATAACAGTATGAGACAAACTTCCCATGGTTAGCGCTACCCTCGGCCACTTTTAGCGCGTAGACTTAGGGCCGGGAACGGTGCGCTGTGTACGTGGTACGGTCTCTTTACTCGCCCAGTCTATGGCCGTGACTACTGGGAGCCCTCAGGACAGGGGTGAAGAGCCACACGTCCAGGCCTGTTCGTTGGATAAAAGCCTTTTTAACAATCAATGGGCTAACGGCGCAATCGGCGCCGATTCCCTACTGGACTTCATTGAAGGTAGTGTTAAACCTAATAACTTCTCCGCACTTTATCTGTCTCAAAACATTCGTCGTAGGTGTGTTGCGACATATATCGCGCAACCAAACCCCTCTACTTTACGAAGTTGTTCTGAGCAGGATATCAAGAGCGAGGAAGTTCCAATCTGTTACGTGGTCCAACCAGCATTTCTTTACACCGTGAAAGATGACAATTAGCCCGAATACTTATTTTGGTATTATTCAAACACCAGGTAGGAACTAGTGTGTAGTTTGATAGATTTTGTAAAATTATCATTAAGAAATAAGAAATAAATAAATTCAAAAGAATAGTTTTATTAATCAACTAAGGGTAGACAACATCTTCTCCTGTTACAAAGTTTAATGTTCTTAGCCAGGACTTATGTAACTTGTGATTATTATTATTTTTTTTGAATCAACGTCAAATATGCATACTAAAATATCTCAAACATAAGACCTCCATGTCACAAGAAAAGAAAAACAACCTGCCATCGTACATATACAGTGGCATATTTAATGTTTAATATCAGATTCTCCTTGTAAATTAAATTAACCTAATTCCAGTTATGCGTAATATAAACAAATATACATATAATTAAAACAGGTTAAATAATAGAAAGAGAGTATCACATGGTCGCAACAACATGAAATAATTAGAGTTGGCCATTTCTTCTCTTGTCAATGTCTTGAAGTATGAAACTATATAATGACCCAAATTATCTAATCGAGTTATTTAAATTAAGATATTAAATACTTCAGAAAGTAAAATATCCAAATTGAACAATTTCGCATGAATAGTATAATTTTTGTTTAAACCTACGTTGAAAGGTAATATTTTAAATGAAGCACTTTTTTAACTTCTCAATTTAAGTGCATAGGACAGAACAAGTTTTATGTATTTATGTGTGTGTGTTTTTCAATATATGCTATATGCTTTAAAATCTTGGTTATTCTATTAAATTGTTTTATGCTTATGCTTATACTATATTATGCTTATATGCAATAAAAAAAAGTTAATTTTTAAACAATGAATAAAATCAAACGAAATTAATTAACTATTATAAAAAATGATACATTCTTTTGGAGTCTGTTGGTTTGAACGTCTAACACTGTTTATTGATTTGTCCATCCCCGACTACAACGTCCTCACAGTAAGAAACATTCACAGAATCACTTTGACTTATGTTGACACTTTCAGCCACGGATCCAACGTCAAGCCGATCAGTTTGTAGAGAGAGAGGTCCTGTATTGTTTAGACTTAAAAAACAAAACAATAAGCAAATATATAAAATAATAATAAAAACAAGAATATAATGTAAGAACTGTACATTTGTAGCTCTAACTATGAACACAATAATATATTTCTTTAATCAATATCGAAAGAAATAAATTAATTACCAATAATTAATTGACTAATTTGTTTCAAATTGATTCATTGTTTAGCCAGACATCTATTGAGACTGAAGCTTTTTTGGTATCAAACGAGTGAATTAATTGCCTGTATTTAATTGGCTAATTGTTGAATTTTGTCATCGATTCATGATATTGCTTGGAACAATAAATAAATCTGTAGTTTCAACTTGATCCCAGAAATAGTGTGGGGGGGGGGGGGGGATATTATGATTTGTTCCAAATTTGAAGCAAAAAGTGAGTGAATATAAGCTTTGTAAAAAAAAATGAAAGTCAGGAAAGATATAGTAAGTAAAAAAAAAAAAGAAATGACATTAAAGGTTATTAGTGAAAGCTTCATTTAAATATCTACAAAACAAAATAATCGCGTGTTAAGGAAAGCAATCAAAGCAAAAAAAAGGAGTTAATGTCTCAAGTATTATAACAATAATAAGGCTTGTCATCGAGTACGAAGATTAATGAGGAATGCAATATTACTCATGGCTACGCAATCCAAACTGTGACCTACATATTTTGCCACATCCAGGACAAGCGTAACCATTGATTTTCTTTTGGTCTCAAATGCGTATCCCGCGGCCCTTGTGAGTAACCTCCAGGCTCCAGCTGTCTCATTCTGAGGCCGCATGCATTAAGGTGTTCTCTTCTATGTCATCTAAGGCAAGTTGACGCTTAAGCTGATCTTTAAAGCGTTTCCGTGGGGCACCTCTGCTACGTCGACCACCTTTAAGCTCACAAAAAAAAAAGACTACATACGTTTGTCCCCCATACTGGATACATGCCCTGCTTAGCGTAACTATCGGACCAATTGAAGTCCTTCTATGCAGTCCTTTCCAGCGTTCGCAAGGATATCGCTGTTTGTAGAGCGGTCATGCCACCGTATGTTCATATTATCTTTGGTGTAAGTGCTCAAGTAGTTTTTGTTGCTTTCTGTATAACACTCAGATCCGCTTACATATAGTAAAAAAAAAAAGTCCCCATTCACACCTTGTGGTCTATAGGGCAGATGGTGTGTCATGTGGCCAGCACAACGACCAACTAACGTCAGGTACCCATTAGATCTGGGTGAACTCAGAGGCGCCCGAAGATTCTGAAATTAAAAACCCCAGCCTTCACCAGGATTCGAACCTCTGACCTCGGTTTGGAAGCCATGCGTTTTACCGCTCAGCCACCGCGCCACGTATATACTTATTAATAATAACCCCTTAGAAAAGTGTTCTATGTTTGTGTTCATTTCTATCTTGATCTGTTAAACCGTCCTTCTCCAGTCTTCTTCATCTTTTTGCCGTGGCCAAAATCTAAATGGCAGGTCTGTCCAATCCCTCAATCGCTTTTTTCTCTCTTCATCATCTTCTTTTTTCTTGGTACTGTTCCCTGATGGAAGGAGGATTCATCACCCGTCGCCTCGGCGTGGTGCCTCAGTGGAAACGTCTAGAAGTGAAACTAGATAGGCTAAGAACGGGAAGCGAACTAGGCCTCTGTAGGATAACTTGGGTGAGCTTTTTTTTTTTTTTATCTCACTCAAGTTAGAATGGAACGAAATTCAGCGACCCAGTCCGAAATCCACCACGCCGTTCCAAAAAGGGGACCGATATAAGAGTCCCGTTAGCTGGAGTGGTGGTCCCTGCACGGAATGTGGCGGTTACAGTATAGGAATATCATACAGTATAGGAATATCATACAGTATAGGAATATCATACAGTATAGGAATATCATGAGTATAGGAATATCATACAGTATAGGAATATGAGGTGAACTCCCCATAGCCACCTAGAGCGAGTGGGGACCAGGACCGAGGCGCAGTGGAAGCGGTACAGTTGCCTTACTTGATTCATGGTGTGTCCAGGCCTGTAAGTTGGATAAAAGCATTTCCAATGATTAACGGGATAATAGCGCCTTCCGCGCCGATTCCCTACAAGTGTTTATCGAAAATTCCCTGATGGACGTTCTTAGCAAGCTCTAAGAACCTTGCACTATCGCTCTGGAATTTTAGTTTGCGTATTTTGAGAGGTTAGAAGGTCATTGTGAGCTTCCATTGCTGTAATAATCCTGTCTCTAATCTTTGTGTCTGTGCAGCAGTCTTTGAATGAACTACCTAGGATCTCTCTATAGCCTCTCATTTCCATTGCTAGGATCCTCCTTTCTAGTTCTGCAGTCAGCATCCAAGGTTCGTAAGCATATAAGACCGTGGCCATGACCAGGGAGCGCATCAATCTGATTTTAGTGTCGAAGGCTATACCTTTGTCTGTCCAGTTTGTTTTGAGTTTTGCAAGGGCTATACAATTCTGGCCAGTAATTCCTCTTCTTATCTAATTTAAAGGCACGCTTTGATCTTACAATGCAAATGTATTCATCGGGGGAACAATCTTTTTTTTTTCTTTATTGATTCCTCCTAGACAAAACGAGGACATTTTTAGGAGTGCTAACTTCTCTATCAATAACGAATAAATGATAATTAAAAAAATTCCCACTATAAATCTCCCTAAATAATATAAAGGCATATCCTGCAACATTAAAAATTTTGAGTATAGACTAGAATAATGGATCTGGTTAAAGATAAAGATCTAGTAATTATATTATATATTGATGAATATTATAAATATTATATACATGGATGTATATTGTTACAAATCTATTGTAGAATCTTCAGCTACGGATTTCTAAATCAAACGGGGAGCAAATATTCAAATCGAGTACTCGAATTTCCTATAACGTGTGTTCAAAATAAACTGAATTTATTTTAAAAGGATTTAACTTTGAAAACAATTAAGGTCGCTAGTTTTTCCTAAAGAAAAACATAAAATATTTTTTTTTGGAAATTCGTTTCAGCAGTTTTCAAAATCGTTGTTAAACTAGTTTCTTTCATTCCTTGTATGTATAGTCCCCTTTTTACAACACAATTAAACTACGTTTCAATATCTAGCATTTTAACGTTTTAAAAATAATTGTATATATTCTTTCACACTCACAGAGCAACGTAAGACACATATTGTAAGGTGATTTAATAGAAAGCAGGAGAGCTGCAAGTCAGCTAGTTATAAGGTTTACTGATATCTACAAACGCGACATGACGCTCTTAAAAATCGTCAACAGTTCCAAGAAAGAGCTACTGGATAGATCCACATGAAGAGCAAGCATTAAGGAAGGGTCCTTGATTGCAGATACGTAAACAGTAGAAGTACAATGAAGGGTGAAAATGATACAGTGTCTGGTGCAGAGCAAGTAATGGGTCAATAGGTCATGGGTCAATGGGTCGCAAAATGGATGGGTCAAATGGGTCATGGGTCAATGCTCCCTGACCCACGACCCATCCTTAGTTTCCGCCTGACTCTGAAAAAAACCCGTCGTTGCGCGATTTTTTTTATTTGCGACAAAAACAATACGTGCCCTTCCAAACATTTGTATAGAAAATTAAAGTTAAATTTGTTCATAATCTGTTAATATCTTCATTTCTTTACTTAATTTTAAAATTTCTCTCTGTTACTATGTAGTATATATATATTTGAACACATATATGCAATAACAAAACAATTGGACAACTAGATTTCTAGAAAAATAAAAAACAAGATTGTGTGTGTCATGAAAAATTTATTTTGAGAAAAATGGGATTTAAAGTTTACAGGGATGTTGATACACACGCTGTGCATTGTGGTCTAAAGTTACCCTCCGGTTTCCAAGATGGCCGCCTTGAGACCAATCAAAATAAGCCTCTATGTAGTTGACTACCTTTTAGCCAATCAAATGTTACCAAAAACCTTGAGATCTACGTCATTTCTCGTGTTCTAGTTTCTATAATTAGTTTTAGCTTGGAAAACAATCAAGAAAATGACGTAGTACACAGCGTCCTCTTTAAATCGATACCAAATATGATACGGTCGTAGTTAAGACTTATGCATTACCGTGTGTTGAAATTAGTTGAATTTTTCCTTTTTTTCAACAAATTTAGATGCCCCCCTGATATTAAAACATGTTTTTAAGTATTAAAATGCAATATTTTAATAATCATAATAATATTATAATAATATTTTAATAATTTAAAGTATACCAAGTGATTCTAGACATATTTTGCTATCAAAATATGCAGTTTTTAAAAATCGATATTTTTGTCCCATATCGACTATTTCATGACCGGTGTATTTAGATTTCTGAAACTGTTGAGGCTTTGTTTGTCATTTTGCATGGTTACAGAGGAAAACTTGCAATAAGATTAAATTTTGTTCAATAAAAAACTGACATCTTTTTACATTTTACTTTTTGTGCTTTAAATTTCGTAGTTTGTTGAAGCATATTTTTACTTTTAAACAATTTTAATATGTCCCATGTTTGATTTAATTTGATATATTTCATTTCGCCAAAATTTGTTTCAATGGGTCATGGGTCATGATGGGTCTGGGTCGAGAATTTGATGGGTCATATGGGTCTTGGGTCAAGCTCAGTGACCCATTACTTGCTCTGGTCTGGTGTTTACAGATGCCCACAACCTGTGACCACAGCTGCGTATCAAAGATTGGCCTCGTTAGTCACACAAGAAATCGCAAGAAAATCAAATTTTCTCTTGCGGTATAAAATGCCAAAGACATAGAGCAGCACTGAAATAAATTAGTCTTTTGCATTTATCAATGCATCTAAGGCCATTAAAGACACGAGGGTGGTTGGAAGAAGAGAACAGCGACCTACTATATCTAGATGAAACTAAAATAGGTCAATATATATGCTCTAGGGTTCATTTACTTACACATTATTTATATAGAACTGACAAATATACTGTGTCTGATTATTGGTGTGCCTCATTGGACTGAAACATCATATAAATTAATCATTAAAATATTTTAAAATTACAAAACATACTGAATAAATACTAACTTCATTTAATATTTATCTATTCTAGCATATATTTAAATTTTAAACAATTCTTACTTGTTATTTCTCGATTGAATTCCAAATTTGTTTCTTTTGTTAACTTTCGCTCCAGAATCAAATAAAAGTTGCACGAGTTCACTTTCATTGGATTCGGCTGCCATCATGAGTGCTGTCCAGCCGTCTACATTTGTTTCATCAACTTTGGCATGGTGTTGTATTAGAAGTTGTACGGTTTCAATGTGATTATTCTGTGTTGCAATCATTAAAGGCGTATATCCTTCGTTATTTTTCTCATTCACATTGGCTCCAGACTCTAGAAGTTTGTCAATGACATGATTATGTCCGTATTTAGAGGCTACCATTAATGCTGTAATCCCTTTATGAGATTTCATCTGTGCGTCAGCGCCAAACTCTAAAAGCTTATGCACCATCTCGCTATGGCCATTATAAGAAGCGATCATTAGAGCTGTAATTCCTTCATTGTTACCATCATTATAATACATTTGAGGAAAAGTACTTTGAAGACGAAGTTTTCTGACAGAATTATTTTCTAAGGCATTTTGCATTTTAATTTGACAAGTCGCACCAGATTTTAACAGTAATCTTGCAGTATCTATCTTTCCATTTTTTAAAGCAATAGTTAATGCATTTAAATTTTTTTTGTTGGCTTCATTTAAATTGGCTTTATATTGGATGAGGAGTTTGACAATTTTATTTTGGCCAGTTTTTGAAGCCATCATTAGAGCTGTTGTGCCATTTTTATTTGATTCATTTACATTCGCATTGAACTGGACTAGTAGTTTCACAATTTTCATATGTGCAGTTTGAGCAGCCAACATTAGTGCAGTTTTACCTTTGTGATTTTTGTCATTAACTCTCACATTAGAGTTTAGAAGTGTCTTCACAGTCTGTAGGTGACCATTTTGAGCTGATTTCATTAACGCTGTCCAGCCATCGTCTGTACATGTATTTACTAAAGCTCTGTGTTTTAATAGAATCTTCACCACATCATTGTGTCCATTAGCTGAAGCTAATAAAAGAGCTGTCCATCCATTTCGTGTTTCATCATTAATCTCTGCATTGTGTGTTAAAAGACAGTTAAGGAGGTCAGTGTGACCATATTTTGCAGCTATCATTAATGCTGTCCACCCAAATTTATCTTTTTCATTAATATTGGTATTATATTGCAGGAGCAAATTTAAAATGTCTAAATGTCCTTTCTGTGAGGCTATCATTAGCGCTGTCCAACCGCAAAAATCTTTCATATTTACACATGATTTTGATTCTAAAAGTATCTTTACATTCTCTGTCTTTCCCATATAAGAAGCTATCATCAGTGCTGTCGAGCCGTCATAATTATCTCCCGTTACACTTGCCCCATAGTTTTGTAGAAGTTGAACTATTTCAATATGGCCGTACTGAGAAGCAATCATTAATGCAGTAGATCCTTTATTGTTTTTATCAAATAAATCACCTTTGTTTTTCACAAGAATCTCAACCATTTCACTGTGTCCGTATTTGGATGCTAGCATTAATGCAGTCCAGCCGTTTTTGTTTTTTTTGTCGACACTAGCTCCATATTTTAGAAGTGTCGAAACTGTATGAATGGTTTTATTTTGACAAGCCAACATCAGAGATGTCACGCCTTTTTGATCTGTTTCATTTATTTTTGCTCCATTATGAAGTAACAGTTCAACTATGTGAATGTGTCCATTCTGTGCAGCAAACATCAAAGCAGTTGAACCGTTTTTTGTTTTGGCATGGACATTAGCTTCAGTATTCAATAAAAGTTTCACGGTGTCAAGATTTCCATTTTGAGACGCTTTCATTAACGCTGTCCATCCATCTTTACTTGCATCATTAACATTTGCTTTAAACTGTATGAGAGATTGAATGGCTTCAGAGTCTCCATATTCAGCTGCTATCATAAGAGCAGTATTCCCATAAATATCTGTTGCCGCAACATTCGCTCCATGTTCCAGAAGTTGCAAAATAGTTTTCTTTTGGTTATATTGCGAAGCTTTCATTAAAGATGTCCAGCCGTTTAAATCTCTTTCGTCAACATCAATGCCTGAGACCAAAAGAGACTTGACTGTTTCTACTTGACCATTTTTAGATGCTTCCAGTAAACTCACGGTGGTGTCAATGTTGTACTTCTCAAAATGTTTACAACATTGCATCAACAGTTCAACCATCTCTATGTCTCCATTCTGAGAAGCTACCATCAGTGCTGTCCAGCCATTGTCTACTTTTTTATTTACATGAGCCCCAGAACGTAACAAAATGTCTACTGTCTGAATGTCTTTGTTCTGTGTTGCTATAATCAGTGCAGTCAATTTCTTATTACTTTTGTTCACATTAGCTCCAGCTTGTATAAGAATCTCAGCAATGGAAGTATTTCTTTGTTGACATGCAATCATGAGCGCTGTGTTTCCTTCTTTATCTTTTTGATCAAGATTTGGTTTTGCTTTGATCAGAAGTTCAACTGTTGTTTTGTGTCCGTAATGGCAGGCTATCATTAATGCAGTTTGTCCATCTTTATTTTCATCATTAACAAAAGCTCCCGAGTCTAAAAGAAGGCCAACTGTTTCATTGAGTCCAATCTCACTTGCTGTCATTAATAATGTAAAACCGTCTTGATATATTTTATTGACATTTGAACCATATTCAAGAAGTACTTGAACAGTTGCTGTAAAGCCTTTTTTACATGCCAATAATATTGCTTTTGAGCGATGTTTTTTGTTTACGAAATCAACACTTTTATTAGATTCAAATAGCAACCTTACAATATCTGATTGCCCTTTTCGACATGCTATCATTAATTCTTTGGGATCGTATGGAACAGTTTTATTCTGTAGACGTTTTTCTCGTGATGTATTCTCAATATTTGTATCTGTACTAATGGAAGACTTCAGTGTTAAATGAACATAATTTTCAGTTTTATTTGGTTCTAATTTGTCGCCTTTCTCATTCAAAATAAAATGTAAATCAGACTGAGAATTCTTTTTAGTTTCAGATATGTTGATAGAATCTTCTTGTATTTGTTTTGATGCCATATCAAAAGTATTTTCTTCAAATGTAGAACGCATACTATTTGAAGTGAAATAAGTACGCTGACAATTACCTTCCTTTGCACATTGGTTATCTGGTGAGATGGAACTCATTTTGCAACTATGATATTTATCTGTATTATATTTTAAAAGTAGTTGATATATTTCAGGTTTACTATTTCGTTCGGACACTCTAAGTGCTGAGTCACCATCTTGATTTTCTCGATAAATATTGGCTCCTGCATTTAATAACGCTGTAATTGTTGTTAAGTGTCCGCTTTGGCAAGCAAACATTAGAGAAGTCCAACCAAAAAGATTTTGATCATCAATGTGTGCCCCATTTTCGAGTAATTTTACCACCAGTTGAGTCAGTCCAAAATGAGAAGCTATCATTAGAGCAGTAGATTCATCTTTTGTTTTTTTATTGACATTAGCGCCTTGACGGATGAGCTCTAAACCGACTTCAGTTTGTAAACGTCTGCAACTAATCATTAAAGCTGTCCATCCTGAATCATCTTGGGCATCAATGAAATGTACATATGCATTAGATTGTAGAAGTGTTTGAACTATATCTAGGTGTCCATGATACGATTCCATCATTAACATTGTCCAGCCATTTTTTAATTGTAAAATCTGAAATGATCCAGCATTTAGAAGAGCAACAACACTTTTGGCATCTCCCTTCTCACTGGCTAACATTAGGGCTGTTTGTCCATCAAAGCTCATTGTATTGACTTCAGCGCGTAAAAGTATTAAATATTCTACGATATCTGCATGACCCCTTTGTGCTGCCAACATTATAGACGAGAACCCATCTTTATTTACCAAGTTGATATTGGCTCCTGTTCGTATTAAACATTTGACAATGTTAAAATGTCCGTTTTGAGATGCAATCATAAGCGATGTGCAACCTTCTTGATTGCAACTATCTATGTTTGATGCCGACTTCTGGATTAGACATTCGACTGTCTTTAAACATCCATTTTGAGATGCATACATTAATGGTGTCCAGCCTTTTTTATCTTTCACATTGACATCTGCTTTTAATTCAATCGGAAACGAATACATATTTTATCTAGATGGTTCTTTCCATAAGAATAATGACCAGCTTATCGCTTGTTATTAAGGAAATTGAAGCTGTAATATTAAGAATGCATATTTATTTTTATTCATCAATCAATGAAATCTTGTGTTTCTAGAAAAAAAACAGGCAAAATAAAAAAAATACTTAGAAAAAAAAACTTATATTAACCGTGTATCTATTAATTTGGATCAGTCATGCAATTAAATTTGTAATATGCCTCAGACAGCAATCTAATAGGGGGACTAATTTAGTTTATACCACATCTTAAGTCAAGTACTATTTTTCCCTTGTTTTAAATACCAAACAAAGTAATTTATTACCAATATTTAATTTATTAATCGGTTATTATTTTAATTGTTTCTTGAGTTGTCAGATAAAAGAAATAATAGTGCAAAATATTAGCTTGATATGAGATTGGTGTCAGAAATATCTTATACAAACTTTTTGCCAGACAGACAGACACACAGAACGTGAGTTGATATAAGCTTTGTAATATTGTTAATTATTATCTGGTGGTTATTTTCTAATTTATATGCAATTTAATGCACTATATTCGCTCTCTCTTTTATTCCTCCCTCTCCCTCTCTCTTTCTCTTTCTCTCTCAATCTCTTTCTCTTTCTTTCTCTCTCTATATCTCTCTTTCTCTCTCTCTCTCTCTTTCCTTTCTCTCTCTCTCTTTCTCTCTTTCTCTCTCTTTCTCTCACTCTCCATCTTTCTCTCTCTCCCTTTCTCTTTCTCTTACTCTCTCTTTCTCTTACTCTCTCTCTCTTTCTCTCTCTCCCTTTCTCTCTCTCTTTCTCTCTCTTTCTCTCTCTCTCTCTTTCTCTCTCTTTCTCTCTCTTTCTCTATCTCTCTCTTTCTCTCTCTTTCTCTCTCTCTTTCTCTCTCTTTCTCTCTCTTTCTCTCTCTCTTTCTCTCTCTTTCTCTCTCTCTTTCTCTCTCTTTCTCTCTCTCTCTCTTTCTCTCTCTTTCTCTCTCTTTCTCTCTCTCTTTCTCTCTCTCTTTCTCTCTCTTCTCTCTCTCTCTCTTTCTCTCTCTTTCTCTCTCTTTCTCTCCCTTTCTCTCTCTCTCTATTTATCCCGCTCTCTCTCTTTCTCTCTCTTTCTCCCTCTCTCTCTCTCTTTCTTTCTCGTGTTAGTAGGGCTACGCAGAATCAACTGTACTTCATATATTTTACTACCTCTAATGCATTGATTTCGCTGTCTTTGACTGTCCTCTACTTTCGTTTGATCTCCCAACCACTGGGGGAATGCTTCCCATAAAGGCCGATCTCTTCGCTATTACCTGCTAGTAATTTTCTATGTTAAAGAGGTTTAGTCTTTCAAGCCTTAAATCACAACCAGCGCTTTATGAATTAGACTTCTATGTACTTCTCGATGACGACAGCTGATCTTGTAACACTCTGACCGACAGTGGGATAAAGGAATTTTTAAATCTTTCTGTTTTAGTCCTAATGGAAAGGAGACGACCACTTCGTTCAGATCTGTGGTTTAATCTGGTATCTTGTTATATATAGAAAGAATATGAATCTTGATAGTCATGTACAAGAAATAATTGTACAAAATGTTAACTTGATCCGAGCTTAGGGGTAGCAGAAATAACGAGTACAAAAATTATACTAGACAGACATACAGACAGTCAAACAGAAAGACAAGACAGAATGAATTGTAACAAGGAAATATGATTTAGTAAAATTATCGCTTCAACTTACTTTGTTACAGCATTCACTTTTAGATATAAAATAATGAATCTCCCTTTTCAACTCTAAAGAGATTCTATCTAGACAATTGCTCTGTTATCTCCATTTTCTTTTTTTTTACCTAAACCAAACATATATAACAGAAAAAAAAAACGCATCTCGCGTCACGCGTCAGTGTTTCGTATATCTACATGTTAGATATATATAGCACCTCAAATGACACAAAGTGTGTAGTACACAGTTCTTGTAACCACACACCTATGACAACGAACATAACCGTAGTTTCCTAACCTGATCAGGTTTTTTTTAATGCAAAGAACTACATGTCAAGTTTCCATAAATCTGTCTCTAGGCTCTCTGTGGCATTTTTAGCCTCTAGGCTCTAGTGAGCCTATAATAGGTACACCTTTCCGAGATAGTTCTTAATATCTGTACGCTTTCTTACTGTTATGCCTGTTTAGTCCCTGCTCTATTTCTTGACACTTCTTCTCTATCCACTTTTTCTTTGCTTCTTTCATTTCCTTTTGAATCCGCTTGTTGACGCTTTTGTATTCGTGGACATATTTTGGGTCGGACAACATTTTGCCCTTGAAGCTCCGGTCGCTTGTCACAGAGTCGGAGTGTATTCAGTGCCCCTCGCCTCGGCCCCCACTTTTCGACTAATGAATATGTATATGTCCGAATTCCCCATGAAGACCTACTTTTTCAAGAGAACCTTTATTTTAGTTGTGAAAAAAAAAAAGAAAATATGAAGCAATTTTAAATCTTTTTTTAAATAAACTAACTTTGAATTCAGAACCTTGAAAGCTCATTAAATGGCTAATCTTTTAAATATTTGTTGTGACAGTAAGGGAAATATCCGCAACAGCGAGGATGATAAATATTTTGATATAAAAAATATATATAAATTTCCTTGTTTTCTTAATTAGGAAATGGCAATGGCATTAAGATAGCAATTCACGTACATCTGGCAGCTCAAAAGTAGGTCAATGATGTGTTAGCCAGTACAGTGATAAGCAACTAAAGCTATGGTCACTTATGTATTATATTTTTACTAGTAGACCAGCGGCGTAGCATACGTCTCTATTTTGCAGGACCGACCTTAAGCCTCTGCAACCTATGCGACCGCAGTGGGCCCCGCACTTTTATAAGACCGCGCTAATTTTAGGTGTATAAATTAATAAATTAAACCATTGTATAACTTATAACAGATTTTCCGCGACCTCCTGTCAATTTATTAGGGGGTCATGGAAAGCTCCTGAAATTGCAAAATATACGAAAAAGTCCTGGGAATATCCGGAAATTATTAAAACCTTTTGAAAACTCATACAAATCTCCTGAAATATATAGACGAAAATTGTCATTTGGGGTGTCATTCAATTCAATCTAGATTTTATATTTGTTAAGCTATGGCATTTGTAGTAGACGGTCATTGACTTGTAGCACCAAACTGATGGTAGACAAATGAACCTTTGTAGGCGTATTATATCTTAACAAATAAAACTTGAAATAACTCGAATAGGGTAGTAAAGCTTTGGTAATCACTTAACGAAAGATGAACAATCCTACACGTTTAATCATTCAGTAACAAATAAGGTAAACAGAGGCTATCCAACCATCAATACAACTGTCTGTCTGTCTCTCTCATTAACGTAGTCAGAATCAATAGCCTCCTCTCATGTATCTCCCACTAACGCCCATGCAGAAGAATGCGCACCATTCATACGAAGGGTCAAGAACAGAGTTATAGTACAATATTTCATTGGGCTTTGTCGTTTCACATGAGAAAATCACATCCTTTTTTTTTCTCTATAATTGGAGTGTGCCAAGGGCGCTAACCTGAACGATGCAGTTGCCTACCAAAAAAAATGAGCTATATATATCTTTATGTGTGTATTTCATATTTCTATCAAATCCTCTTTATTTCAGCTAGTTAGTTCTTAATTGTGTTTAAGTCATAGGAGGAAAGTCAAATGCTTACTTCATATCAAAAATGTTTTTTGCAGTAACTTGGAGAGATTAAAGCATTTGATTCTGCTGAGCTATTAATTAAAAAAAAATATTACCATATACCTTTTTAATAAAAACATAGCTTATCTATAGTTTGTAACGGATACACCACGAGCGCCACCTATTTATATTTTTTCCTTGAATGAGAATCGCCAGTACTATCTTTCTTCTGAATGTCCACTTTTAGAATAGGACAAGAAATTAAGAACATAATGGTTAAATAGGGAAGTTCTATTCACAAAGGTGATTTCAACACGACAGCGGGTTTGCCAACATCAAGTATATAAATGACAATGTAATGGAGTGTATGTGCATTAAAAGATTAAATGCATTTCAGAGGAAAAAAATGAATTATTATAGGAATTAATTCAACAAAGAACTTTTAGTGACTTGATAGATATGTTGAACATCCGTTGACATTCGTTGACTTGATAGATATGTTGAACATCCGTAGACATTCGTTGACTTGATAGATATGTTTAACATCCGTAGACATTCGTTGACTTGATAGATATGTTAAACATCCGTAGACATTCATAGACTTGATAGATATGTTAAACATCCGTAGACATTCGTTGACTTGATAGATATGTTGAACATCCGTAGACATTCATAGTCTTGATAGATATATTGAACATCCGTAGACATTGAAGTATCCTAGGATCCCAATGGACAGCTACAGCCCCTTTAAGCTGTCAATAAGGTGCAATCCCGTCATGCGTCGTCCTCGTTGGGGTACACGAGGATAAAACCAAATGTTAAAATCAGGCAGAAAGCCAATGTACCAGTTGGCATGAAGAAGAAAAATAGCTCCACTCTCAAACTGGGCACATGGAATGTGCGTTACTTTACAAACTGAACTTAATGTAAACTTGCCAGACATAGAAGATGCCAGAAAATCTGCATTAATAAATGATGAACTGTCCCGGATGAAAGTAGACATTGCTGCTCTCCAAGAAACAGGTTTAGCTGACTCTGGTTCAATTAAAGAGGAAGACTACACCTTCTTCTGGCAAGGTAAAGCAGAAACTGAAGTAAGGTAACACAGATTATGTTCCGCAGATAGAACACACGGCTGAACACAGTGGACTGAAAGGAAAGGTTCAGAAAGACTCCTGTCACTACGCTTAACACATTTGTTAGACACGTGACTTTGATAAGTGCCTATGCTCCTACTTTGAGTTCTACACCAGAGGCCAAAGACATGTTCTATGACAACCTTTCGTCTATTTCTGAATGAAATTCCAAAAAAACTGAACAGGTTATCGTTCTTGGTGATCTCAATGCACGCGTTGGGTCCGACAACTCTGGGTGGGACAGATGTATTTGTCGGTTTAGTGTCAGAAACGTAAATAAAAATGGACAAAGCCTACTCAAGGTTTGCTGACTACAGTCACGCTGTGTCACTCATGCCTTTCTCAAAATTAAACCACAGCACAGATTATTGTGGCAGCATACTCGCTCCAAATACTGGCACCATCTAGATCTAATCCTGGTAAGACACAAGTGTTTAAAATTTGTCAAGCTTACCTGGTCCTATCATAGTGCAGTGCCATTTTTGGATTATAACAATCTACACATCAGAATGAACATCCGAACCATGTGAAACAACAACAACAACAACAACAACAACAACAACAACAACAACAACAACAACAGAACATCAGACACAGACTAGGAGACCTGCTCCTAACTAAAACTACATTCTGGGTGTACATCAAATGGTATGATTTGTGAAACATTCAAAAAAAAGTTTGGTGCATGAATCTGTTTGATAAGTCAAGTTCAAAGAATCACAGAGTTTCTAACATCTAAAATGTGACAAAATAGAAAGGAATGAAAACACTAAAACGTCACTAAACTCGTGTATATAATAATTACGTCAAGTACGGCATTATATCAAACCGTGACATAAAGTTATCAATATAATTTATTATTTAAAATATCATTATTATTACATTGCAAAATTTGACTTCGGATGCATTTACAAAACATGTCAGGAGTATTTTCTTTGCAATGAAACCTCCTTTTAGAAAAGGAATGAAAACTTTGCTTATTTTAATCACATGACATATACATATATGTGTGTGTGTCTCATCTTATCTTTAGTTGAAAGCTGTATATAAACCATTGTCCTTTTAAAGTTTGACTTGACTCGTTCTGTTCCAAAGTTTGTTTGGGGTACACGTATTATTATTATTATTATAGCTTTTATATAGCGCTACTTTAATGCTTTTAGCATGCTCAGAGCGCTTTGGTCCAATCTCATTTGTGGACCGGTGGGGGGGAGGGGATATCTAGGAGTTGGTTTTCCGTGCTGCCTTTAGGCGCTCAGTAAACCCAACTCTGCCCGAGTCGGGTGTCGAAACACGAGCCCCCTTCTAGGTAAGTTCAAGCGCACTTAGCCTCTCGACCACGCTTCCCAGGTATCAAGGTAAGCCACACTCATTTTGTGTGATAGAATGTTTTCATTGCTTGTACCTGAGTTAGCCACTCTCTGTCTGTAGGATTCATTATTCCCCTTTCTTGACTCTGTGGTAGGCATTTTTGTTTGTCACTTCTTGTATCAGGACTAAATCTTTTTCTACCGTCTGATCAATTGATTTCTTTACATTGTTTATCTGCAGCCATCTTAGATCTATATGATAGATTTATCTTATCATTACTATCAGAATAATCTGCTTTCGTTATATATGATATATTTTCCCTTCTTGTATCATGATTTGTTATTTTTGTTTTGATACTTGTACTTGAATCGGTATTTTCTATCTTTGTACTGCGTGGTACTTTTTCCTTATTTTTTGTAACTGGGTTAGCCATTTTTGTTCTGTTTGATAGATTTATCTCATTATTTGTATCAGAATGTATTTTCTTTCTGTATGTTATATCTATGGCCCTATTTGTATCAAGATTAACTTTTTTTGTTCCGCATGACATACATGAATCAGCTTTGGCTTTTTTAGCTGTGTTTGAAACATTGTTTTCAGAACTTGAATCAGAGTTAGTTCTGTTGGATACATTGTTTTTATTACTTGTATCAGGGTTTACCCTGTTTGTTCTGTATAATGGATTGCTTTCTTTTATTGTATTTGACTTAGCCATGTTCATTGTGTAAGATAGATTGTTCTCATTACTTGTATAAGAGTTAGACAAGGTCGTTCTGTATGATAGATTTCTTTCCTTCCGTTTATCAAAGTTAGATTTCTTCCTTCTGAATGATACGTTAGTTTCATTAATGTTTTCAGAGTTGGCCATTCTCTCTCTGTGTGATACATTGTTTCCTTTGTAAGATAGATTGTTGTCAAAACTTGTATCAGAGTTAGCCATATTCGTTCTGTATGAGAGAGTTTTACTTCACTAATTGTTTCAGGGTCGACTTCACTGATTGTTTCATTGTTATCACTATTTGCATCAGAAGTAAACATTCTATTTCTGTATGAGAGATTGTTTAAGTTTCCTTCACACTGGTAAGCCTTTGTGTTATCATCTGTGAATATTTGTGAGCTATCACCATTCAGTGTAGACTCTATTAGAAGCTTCGGTGTGGTTCGAAGATGACTTGCCACCTCAGCATGGCTTTGTGTGTTTAGTTCATCATCCACACTGGCCCCGTGTTCTAGAAGCAATGTCACAATGTCACAGAATCCTTTTTTACTGGCCACATTCAACGTCGTAGAGTTAAAGTTGTCCCTTTTATTTACACTGGCCCCAGATTGAATAAGCAAATGAACAATCTCTGTATGTCCATAATAGCAGGCAGCCATCAGAGGTGTCCAGTTTTCTCTGTTGCCTTTGTTAACGTCTGCCCCATGGGCAATCAGTAGTTTGACCGTTTCCGCGTGTCCTTTTTCGGACGCTATCATCAGGGCTGTTTTGTCAATATTATTTCTGGCATTAACATTTGCCCCAGATGTTATAAGTGTCCGAGCGGTCTATGTTCTTCCTGCAAGGGATGTATGCATCAATGCATTCCAGCCATGGGCATTTTTAAAATTAACATTAGCCCCAGATATTAGAAGAACTTTAACAATATTTGTATGTCCTAGGTATGAAGCATCCACCAGGGGAGACGAGTAAGCTTCTCCTTGTCCCATTAGAGTTCTCTGCCACTAACCTTGTCTGGTTTAGAATTATGGTAAAAGATAATCCTTTGGTAATCTGTTTTTCTATTACTATTGTTGCTTTCTATTCCAAGTAAAAAGATATGTCTTACTTGTGTTGCTTTCAAATGTTTATGAAATGTGTCATTATCATAAGTTCTATAAAATAAATTTAAAATGTCTTTGCTGTTATGTTTGTTAGGATTTCGAACTTCACAGACAATGTGTCGTAATATTCAAACTGGTCATTTTTCTGTGTTTTTTTTTTTACCATGAAACTTTGTGACCAATAAAAGAAAAGAAAAAAAATTGTTGTGTTCAACTTTAAAATAAAAACGATATTGAAATATATAAGACATTGAAATAAACAAGACAATGAAATGTACAAGACAATGAAATATACAAGACATTATCCTTGACCCTAAAGATAAAGGAGTTCACTATGAACTGATATTGAAACACACCACGTGACTCCAAGTGCGTCTCTATTTGTGCTCTGATTGAGGCTCTCTGGAGAGATGACTTGCTTCATTGCGGCAAGACTTTACGTTCAACACTCATGCAGATTGTGATGGAAAACATTATTAGAAACTGGCCAAAATACTGAAAGGAGACATTTTGACGGGCCCTAGACAAACAATTAATTAAAAGGTAAAAGGATCGAATGTTGTGGACATTCTGAAGTTTGTCCTTCTTAAGACCGCTGACGACAATGTTGTTTATCTTGCATCAGATTTCAAAGGATTAGCTGTAGCTTCCAACAATTGAACAGTTTAAGTGAAGACAAGTATATTTATGATAAGATAAAATGGGTCTGAGTGGTTAAAAGCTTGGCTACCAAACCTTGGGTCCTGTGTTCGAATCTCGGTGATGATTATGATTTGGAATTTCGGGACTTTAAATTCGCCCCTGAGTCCAGCCAATTCAACTGTTGGTCGTTGTGGTGGCCCTATGGCGCCCTGCTCATTAACTGTTGGTCATAGAAGAGATGACCTTAACATCATCTGCCCCATAGATTGTAAGGTCTAAAAGAGAAACTAATAAGATAAGATAATAAGATATTGTGTTAGCTTTTCAATGGAATAAAATTAACACTAGACGTAATAAGAAAAAGTGATTGAAGTAAAAAGTACAAACTGTATGCTTTCCGCTTTCACATAGTGGAGTCAATTACACATAGTGGAGTCCATTACACATAGTGGAGTCTATTACACATAGTGGAGTCCGTTACACATAGTGGAGTCCATTACACATAGTGGAGTCCATTACACATAGTGGAGTCCATTACACATAGTGGAGTCCATTACACATAGTGGAGTCCATTACACATAGTGGAGTCCGTTACACATAGTGGAGTCCATTACACATAGTGGAGTCCATTAGACATAGTGGAGTCCGTTACACATAGTGGTGTCCATTACACATAGTGGAGTCCATTACACATAGTGGAGTCCATTACACATAGTGGAGTCCATTAGACATAGTGGAGTCCATTACACATAGTGGAGTCCATTAGACATAGTGGAGTCCATTACACATAGTGGAGTCCATTACACATAGTGGAGTCCGTTACACATAGTGGAGTCCATTACACATAGTGGAGTCCATTACAATGCAAGCCTGAACTAGATTCTAAAAATAGATGCACTACTGTATACAATAATTACAAGAATTTTAGTCAGCGTTGTGTCTGGTGACAGATTGTGTCAGACTATGAAGTGTTGGACTATTGAGGGTCAACTGTAGTATCAAAACTGAAACATTACGAAGCATATAGCTATGTGTATTGATAAAAGACCGTCATCATTTTGTTCACATCGGGACATAATTATTCAAACGTGAGTACAGATGTAATCTCTAATTACTTTTCCCGATACAATTTTTCCCAAGCCTAATCCTATGAAGATACAACTGAAACTTCAGTCTCACGCGAGTTCGCACAGATTCTCGGCTTCTCAGACACTCTCCAAATAACTTAACAAAACTTTCATCAACCTTTTAACATTTACTGGGGAAACTGTCGCGGTGGCGTGACGCCTCCTTGGAAACATAGAGTAGTGGAACTAGATAGGCGGGAAGCGAACAAGGTCTCTTCCGGGCTACCTTAGCTGAGTTTTTTCCTTTTTTTTTTTTAAATCTAACTCAGGAACACTCGGGATGGGGATGGAATAAAGGCCAGCAACCAATTCCAAATAAGTCCTCTTCACCGTTCCACAAAAAGGGCCGACATCAGAGTCCTGCAAGCTGTAGTGGCTTACACGAAATTTGGCGGTTACTGTAAAGGAATATGTGACAAACCCCCCATGGTTAGCGCTACCCTTGGGCAATAATAGCGAGTGGGCCCAGGAACGCGGCGCGGTGCGCTGTACACGCGGCACACTTCTAATACTCGGTCGATGGCCATTACTGTTTGGGAGAGCTTCGTGTCCAAGCCTGTTCGTTGGATAAAGGCCTGTCTAACAATCAACGGGATAATTAAGCCTTCGGCGCCTATTCCCTACTGTACTTTATCGAAGGTGAAACTGTGGTAAAGTCCTCTATACTAAGCGTCCCTAACGTCACTACTTCTAGTATGGCTTCTATGTGTGTCAGATTTCCTGTCTCATTGAATCTTCTCTTTTGGTCCCGCCATTCAAGTTTCGTGTGGTGTCAACGTTGGGTCGATACAGTTCAAGTAAGACGTGTACGTCCAGTAGAGTTGAATCGGGACAGCCAAGTAGAATTAGGTTGTCGTGGGGTTACCACAAGTCACAACTATATGTACACTCATCTATTTAGACTGATTTATAGCATTTGGATTTGCAGGTCTTCCTTCCCAACCCCTACCGCAACGCAATCTACGGCCTGCGGGCAACTTCACAGACAAAAGATAATGAACGATTTTCTTTTTGGGTGGGGGACTGTTGGAAATTAAATATAAAATAAGTAAAATACCGAATTTCTAGTGCATTATGTTTTAAGTATTAATCAATTCTAAAAGTCTAAATAATTATACTAGTAATAAACAGGCTAAATAAATATTCATATTTTAATATCCAGAAATTTAGAACTTGTCTAGCTCTTTGACAATTTTTTTAATGAGCCAACGTTCAGTTTAGTGTCCTACGACAACGTTCAGTTTAGTGTCCTACGACAACGTTCAGTTTAGTGTCCTACGACAACGTTCAGTTTAGTGTCCTACGACAACGTTCAGTTTAGTGTCCTACGACAACGTTCAGTTTAGTGTCCTACGACAACGTTCAGTTTAGTGTCCTACGACAACGTTCAGTTTAGTGTCCTACGACAACGTTCAGTTTAGTGTCCTACGACAACGTTCAGTTTAGTGTCCTACGACAACGTTCAGTTTAGTGTCCTACGGCAACGTTCAGTTTAGTGTCCTACGGCAACGTTCAGTTTAGTGTCCTACGGCAACGTTCAGTTTAGTGTCCTACGGCAACGTTCAGTTTAGTGTCCTACGACAACGTTCAGTTTAGTGTCCTACGACAACGTTCAGTTTAGTGTCCTACGACAACGTTCAGTTTAGTGTCCTACGACAACGTTCAGTTTAGTGTCCTACGACAACGTTCAGTTTAGTGTCCTACGACAACGTTCAGTTTAGTGTCCTACGACAACGTTCAGTTTAGTGTCCTACGACAACGTTCAGTTTAGTGTCCTACGACAACGTTCAGTTTAGTGTCCTACGACAACGTTCAGTTTAGTGTCCTACGACAACGTTCAGTTTAGTGTCCTACGGCAACGTTCAGTTTAGTTTCCTACGGCAACGTTCAGTTTAGTGTCCTACGACAACGTTCAGTTTAGTGTCCTACGACAACGTTCAGTTTAGTGTCCTACGACAACGTTCAGTTTAGTGTCCTACGACAACGTTCAGTTTAGTGTCCTACGACAACGTTCAGTTTAGTGTCCTACGACAACGTTCAGTTTAGTGTCCTACGACAACGTTCAGTTTAGTGTCCTACGACAACGTTCAGTTTAGTGTCCTACGACAACGTTCAGTTTAGTGTCCTACGGCAACGTTCAGTTTAGTTTCCTACGACAACGTTCAGTTTAGTGTCCTACGACAACGTTCAGTTTAGTGTCCTACGACAACGTTCAGTTTAGTGTCCTACGACAACGTTCAGTTTAGTGTCCTACGACAACGTTCAGTTTAGTGTCCTACGACAACGTTCAGTTTAGTGTCCTACGACAACGTTCAGTTTAGTGTCCTACGACAACGTTCAGTTTAGTGTCCTACGACAACGTTCAGTTTAGTGTCCTACGACAACGTTCAGTTTAGTGTCCTACGACAACGTTCAGTTTAGTGTCCTACGACAACGTTCAGTTTAGTGTCCTACGACAACGTTCAGTTTAGTGTCCTACGACAACGTTCAGTTTAGTGTCCTACGACAACGTTCAGTTTAGTGTCCTACGACAACGTTCAGTTTAGTGTCCTACGACAACGTTCAGTTTAGTGTCCTACGACAACGTTCAGTTTAGTGTCCTACGACAACGTTCAGTTTAGTGTCCTACGGCAACGTTCAGTTTAGTTTCCTACGGCAACGTTCAGTTTAGTGTCCTACGACAACGTTCAGTTTAGTGTCCTACGACAACGTTCAGTTTAGTGTCCTACGACAACGTTCAGTTTAGTGTCCTACGACAACGTTCAGTTTAGTGTCCTACGACAACGTTCAGTTTAGTGTCCTACGACAACGTTCAGTTTAGTGTCCTACGACAACGTTCAGTTTAGTGTCCTACGGCAACGTTCAGTTTAGTGTCCTACGGCAACGTTCAGTTTAGTGTCCTACGGCAACGTTCAGTTTAGTGTCCTACGACAACGTTCAGTTTAGTGTCCTACGACAACGTTCAGTTTAGTGTCCTACGACAACGTTCAGTTTAGTGTCCTACGACAACGTTCAGTTTAGTGTCCTACGATTTCTGAAACTAAAATTTGTTTTTAGTTAATGAAATTCTGAACTGAACTACCAAGAACAAGAAACAGTTTTAAATAGTAAATCAATAGAGGCAGGATTTTAGCTTTTAATGAGCCGACAATAAAAACTGCCCTAAGTTCCAGTAAAGCGAACAGATCAGAGATATCGGTCATAACTTGTTTTCTGACGTTTGTCTTTGCAAATTATTGGAAAAAACAAACAGAAGCTAAACACTTAAGACCACAAAGTTTTAACTTACAAAGTTTTGAGTCTTGACTTTCATGGTCTGTTTTATGGATTGAAAATTCCGCAAACTTCCGCAAGTAATATCTATGTGAATAAGTTTCTAGTCTATAGATCTATACACTTAGAAAACAACTGGCGCGTGAAAGTCGCAGAAGTGAGACTTAAGTATTGCACATGCCAGTGTTACGTGTAGCACATATTTGATGTGTTTGAAAGCCGTTGCACAAAATACACTAGAATCCACTTACGGTGTGTGTTATTTTATTTACATGCTTAATATAGTAAAAAATGTGAACTCCAGACTTGAGTAATGTATCGCTAGCAACTTTCCAACAGGAAGTTAGTCGAATCGTGTGATAGTCAAAAGAACTCTAGGCGTGTAAGCCTGCTTGAACAAACCGTTCTGTCTGGAAGAGGTCCAGTCAATGTCTATGTTTTACTTTGCTATTTCCGATATAAACGGCACTCCAGGTGCATGGACTAGAATGCACGGCCGAAGGCCGAGCACACTGGGAACCTCCGCCATTTTCATACGTTGTACCAAGCTAACCGTGCAAAAAACTCGCCTTTAGTGTAACGGTCCTCTGAGGAACGGCGCACGGATTTTCGACAAGGACCGCACCGTGCAATGGGAAAACTCTCTCATTCCCTTGGACACTCCCACAGGAGTTTTGCTTTCTATTCATTTAGCCTAATCACCTTCTCTTGTAATCGTTTCCACCAGAGTGCCACGTTGAGACAGAATAGCGTACCCGGGAGTTAGTCGAATCTATATCTACAATTGCCGGTTTGCACAGTTGTATGTAAATTAGTTTGCTTTTCCCAGCCAGTAAGCATAGATTTGATTAGTAAGTTTTCTAAAATCTAGAGTTGAACCCTTAACATTCCAAACTTATGGAACACAAGTAAATGGTGTTTTAAGGAAGATCCCCTGATTTTCATCTCTCTAGAAACTGCTCTTGAATAGACTCCAAGTTGAACTAGGTTTGAAGAGAGGAGGAGGGGAGGGGCTGAAACTACAATGTACAACATTCAAAGTAAAGTTTTCCTTTTAGATCTATGGAGCAGATGATGTAAAGGTCATCTGTTTCGGTTGCCCACTGTTCTTAACTAGGGTGTCACGTGACCAGCACAACGATCAACCTCCTTCACTTTTCCCCAACTGTCAGTCACCCATTAGAGCTGGCTGGACTCAGTGGTGCCCATTAGAGCTGGCTGGACTCAGAGGTGCCCATTAGAGCTGGCTGGACTCAGAGGTGCCCATTAGAGCTGGCTGGACTCAGAGGTGCCCATTAGAGCTGGCTGGACTCAGAGGTGCCCATTAGAGCTGGCTGGACTCAGAGGTGCCCATTAGAGCTGGCTGGACTCAGAGGTGCCCATTAGAGCTTGTTGGACTCAGAGGTGCCCATTAGAGCTGGGTGGACTCAGAGGCGCCCATTAGAGCTGGCTGGACTCAAAGGTGCCCATTAGAGCTTGCTGGACTCAGAGGCGCCCATTAGAGCTGGGTGGACTCAGAGGTGCCCATTAGAGATGGATGGACTCAGAGGTGCCCATTAGAGCTGGATGGACTCAGAGGTGCCCATTAGAGCTGGGTGGACTCAGAGGCGCCCGAAAGGAAAAATACCAGTTTTCACCAGGATTCGAAATCGGAACTCCCAGGTTCGGAAGCCAATCGCTTTACCACTCAGCCACGGCGCCTCCTTTACTACATTTAAATATGGTAATAAGTCTCAGTATTTACATTGAATTAACTTATGTAACCAGACAATGGCTACTAATAAGCTTGTATTTCGATGACCACAGAAAGCTTTATGAACACACATCTAGGCACGGCCTCATGTCATCTTATGAACATATCGAGAAACTTGATTCTGTTTGTGTGTAGACATGTGCATGGACGTTTCGATTAGTCTAAGTAAATACAACATCAACATGAATTGTACATCAGTGGACAGTGTGACCTTCTTGAAGACCAATCAGGAGACGGTAAAACAGACAACAATCCTTGCATATATCATTCGTTTTAAATGTCAACTGTTTGCAAGTGAACTAGGCTATTCCCTCACGTAAGCAGACACATTTGTATCAAAGTATCTTGCAACCTTTTTGTTCATTTCGACGCTATTTTATTTCCTGTGCATCGTCTTATCTCCGGACATCAGTCGAAAATTTAAACGCTCTCAGAGAATTGATGAATATTTTGTTATATTGATCCAAACTTCATGCTTCAATGATCACAGTTAGGAATGTCAGTCTCAAGCATTGTACGTACATTTCATACAGGACACTCATTTAGCAATGGCCACACGACAAACACTTGAGCATTTTTAACCGGACTAGTTTTAACACTCAGTAGAACATGTTATAAAAACCTGTTTCTGTTGTTTTCAGGGAAGATAACTTGTTGCATCTACCATCGCAACAATCAACGTGATAATCGGACTCTGATTAGCTCCCTTAGTTTAGCCAAAAAAATAATGATCCTTCCCACATTGTCCAAAGATCAAAGATAAAGTTAGGTCCTACTGAGATACAACTTCTAAACTTACTGTTAGGCAACATGGGAGGTAACAAAACTAAACAAACACGCATTACAATAAAGAAAATAAAACTGTTCACAATTAAAATACACATTATCTAATTTTATATTACCTAGAAATAAAATATGACTAATTGAATACCCACATACGTAAAATGATTGTAATAATATTGATGATAATAATATTGATAACAATGATAAAAAGAAGAAGAAGAATCATGATAATAATAATAATCATAATGACAGTAATATCATTAGAAAACAAAAGTGTAAATCTTCGGCAAGCTGAGAATGTGACCATATTCTAAGGAGAGTGACTTATTTGAAAATCTTTTGAAACGGCAAGGCTTAACATTTAACAACTCAAGACCCGCGATCCCTGCCTGATTAACGTACCATTTTTTTCTTTCCTCTTATATACAGTCAGATTAATCTGAACCTATTACAAGACCAATGATGAGAATTATTCCCCTTTATTTTGTGTCCAGGTCGTGAAATTGATATGGAAAGGAACTTCCCGTAGTTACGTCATTTGTTAACCCTAGCGTGACGAATCGTTGAATAGAATAAGACTTAGTACATTTTCGGTCCTGAATAGTAGCTAGACTCTTAGTGGTGACCTATATGTTTTGGAAAAAAAAATTACTATTTTGTTTCAATAGAATATAATCTTTAAGATAGTTGTCGCAACTCTGTAAAGAGGACTTGGACTTTGACTTAGATCCCCCATTGGACGTATAGGGCGGCAAGTTCACTACACACAGATCGGGTTATAGGCGACTTCCACAGCTTCCTCCCAACTGTCGCTGACTTCAGAAGAGGTGTTTTAAGAAAGTTCCACGCCCTCATTATATATAGACAGACTTGTTTCTGCTTTCCTCTTTTCACCGTAATGGCTGACTTTATTAAATGTGTGGACACAGGTATTTTATACTCCGAAAAGTCTCTACTCAAGAATAAAAATCTCTGAACTAATATTTCCTTTCGGGGTAGCTCCGCTGTGAGTGTGATTCCACCATTCGTTACCACGTCCGAATACCATCACGGGAGCGCCGCTAGAGCCTGGACACGTGGCTGTGGTGTATGTAAAGCGTGTTTGACCAAACTGTCCTAGGCTCTCTTTTGTGCAATGTCCAAGTGTCACGCACTTTGTGCAGCCGTGTGGGTATGAAACAATGACAACCAATCTCTGGCCGCCGTCTGGGGTAGCCAATGAATATTTCTCTTTCACCGTCTGAAAGAGGTCTCGGTAAATCCTTGACAGCTGCCATAAGATGTCAAACACGCCAATATCGTGTGTGACGCAACGTAGAAGACATCTATCCCCGTCAGTGTCTGCCCTGCTTCCAACAATGTCAACCGCTTCCAAGTTAACGCCTCTGTCTCCATCCGAATCGTAGCAGAGAACGCACTCCGTAAATTCCGCCTCTGAATTGTCAAACACGACATGCGTGGCACTGTGTACAATCACGGCCGCCCAAGTCTTTACGGGTTTTTCCGATGTTTTGCACGCCTTGCAAGGGCAGGCTTGATCATCCACGTCTGATCGTTTGTAAACATCTACACATCTTCCGGTTCCTGTACGAGCAAACTTATCACTGCCTCGGCATTTGTGAAATGGATACGGCATGGCAGTCTGGGGGAAAACTTTTGGTCTGTTTACGCTCGTGAAAGAGACTTTGACTTTAACTGTCAGCTCCGAGAGGACTTTGACAAGGTCTACTATTTGAGGATCTTGGTAACAGTCGGGGAGATTTCTGATACTAAAGTCATTGGCTGGTATGAATGACTCATGGTTGGGATTCTTTGTGCACTGCCTCCTGTACTTTTGAAGATCAGTCTCGTCAAGAAACGAGATCTCACATTCATGATGCCCTGATAGAAGAAACAAATAAAGAATTATATAAAACGTTTATAGAATCTTTATGTTCATTTTCGAACAACACATTATTTTTGGTCATTATCTTTTGTCAACTGGGATTTAAATCAAGTCCTGATCATAGGATTCATTGCTTGCATGTCTTTTGACAAAAAAAAAACAAACGATTTGAATCCTATCTGTCGATGATAACAACATTGAAGACAAAACAAAATGTAAAAAAAAGGAAAGATCCCCTTTCAGACCATTTGGCCACGAATAATTCCAGGGACCCTTTTTTTAAATTTAAAAGAAAACTTGTTAAGGATAAATGTAGACCAATTATTTTTATAGTTTATATGTATACATTTGTGTATAGAAAAAGTTTTTGTTTACTAATTATATTCCAACATTAACCTCATGAGAGTGGTTTCCACTTTACTTCCGGACAAAGAAGGAGCATGGATCTTTTCCTTAAGTCTGGTCCAAGGAAGTTTTAATACCTTCAAAATATTGTGCCTGTGTCCTACCTTGTTGTTTTCGTACTTCATCTTCTAGCTTGAGCCAATCATTGTCCTGGTCCATGACAGCTTATGGCTTCTAGCTTGAGCCAATCATTGTCCTGGTCCATGACTCAGCTTATGGCTTCTAGCTTGAGCCAATCATTGTCCTGGTCCATGACTCAGCTTATGGTTCCTAAGACTCTACAGAAAACCAAAAATACATTTTGTGGGAGTGTGTGATATTAACGGACTAAAGACTAAAATGTCCTTACAGCAACTAGACTTAATAAATATAATATGATATAATATGATATAATATAATATAATATAATATAATATAATATAATATAATATAACAGAATTTAAATATCAGAGAAGAAATTAAGAAAAAAACACATTTAAACACAAGATGTCTTCAAATGTTCAACAAATCTCTTAATTCAATGAATGTCTACGGCTGTTCAAAATATCTCTTAAGTCAATGAATGTCTACGGATGTTCAAAATATCTCTTAAGTCAATGAATGTCTACGGATGCTCAACATTCTCAAGTCAATGAATGTCTACGGATGCTCAACATTCTCAAGTCAATGAATGTCTACGGATGTTCAACTTATCTCTCATTGAAATCTTGTTGAAATAATCCAAAGATTTTAACTCGTGTCGCATGCCATCAGTCGCCTATCTCTTTAAGTATTTCATCTTTCAATACATGCACACATGTACTCAGTATGTGCAATATTGTTATACAGCAAAGTACTTTCTCTTTATTGAATATGTGACTAGTATTTCCCAATGCTATTATTCTGTGCTCTATGGTCTCTAGTCTACAAGTGGACAATCATAAAGTAATGGAGGGGATGTCTATGTTAGGTTTCAGTGTGGTGTGGCATCCCCGTGGAAACGTCCGGTAGGGGAAACGACTCTGCTCACTTGGATAGAACAATGCCTTTAGTGCAGGGGTGGGCAAATTACGGCCCGCGGGCCACATGCGGCCCGCCGAGGAGTTTTATGCGGCCCGCGGACATCTAAAGAAATTAGGTGTGCCCAAACATTACACACATATAAAAATGCAAATATATTAAAACTAAATAATTGTAAATAACTAAAGAAATTGCTAAAACGTTCGATTATTATCAGTTACAAAGAAGAGGCTAAAGAAACATTGTATCTAGACGTCATTCTAAAAAGTTTAAAGTAAACGAAGATTATTTTAAATGGCAATATTTCGAAAAATTCAAAGACAAGTTCACGCCAATAATTATTCAATGCTATGAAGAACTGTGTTGAAATTGTTGGGTTGGCTTGTACAAGATGGCAAGGGTAACAACTGATGGAGCCCGTACTTTGACTGAGAAAAACGGGCTTTTTAATAACATAAGAACAATGTCCCAACCATAAACTCATAACGGGAAAGTTTACATAAAGCTGCGTTGAATAAAGAGGCAGTATTTCTCACAATCTGTAAATCGTACACATAGGCTAACTATGCAGCTTCCCAGGGGCCCACGATTGTTGGGTGCCTTGCACAGGATACATATTCCAGTAAATTAGAGAAGAAATAGCTAAATTTCTCCTCAATATTATTTTTGAAGTACACCAGGATTTTAATAAATTGCATACTTTTATTTCTTTCGCTGTAAATTTGTATTTTTCTATTTTATTTTGAAATGGATTCATTCAAATAGGTCAGTGATGCCCAACCTAATTCGACCTGCGGGCCATTTTAATTTTCAACACTCGTCTGGCGGGTCAACTGACCGAAAAGTTACAAAAACTAAATGATATTGTTCTGAAACTATTTACCAGAACCCCTTTGGTATAGTGCTACATTCATGTGATATTTGACGATTATATTTTTCACGCGTTAGAAAATAACTTCAGTTGTCTACTTAAAATGTTAGCAACAGTGTAGGTCTCACTTTGGTTAATATTCACATCGATCCTCAAATCTCTAGTTGTAGTGAAACAATCTTTTATTTGTGGTGGAAACCCATAATGCCGCCATAATTATTTTATAATGCCGATATTATTTGTTTAAACAGCCACACTTTCTTTATAAAACAAAAGATGTAGGCTTATTATCATGTTCCGCAAACTAGTAAAGATCCACCCACTTTTTCTGGTAGATTCTACATTCAGAGTCCCAGTTCATAAACGCACCAACGTTAAAGGTCATGGTACCAATCCATCAGAGAAAATATGAAAGTCCTAAGTAGGTAAAGATACATATTCGCACTTTTTTTTTTTTGGAAAGGGGATTTTCTCCGCTTTATGTCGACGTTTCTGCGGGCCGGATATAACCACGAACGGCCCGCGGGCCGTATTTTGGGCATCACTGAAATAGGTCATCTAGTTTAAAGAGGACTTTCTGGCAAAGGGGTCGATAAAGAATCAATCTCTCACTGCTGGCCTCTTGGTAAAAACATTTCCTTTGGATAAAGGGTCAGAAATGGACGCGAGCTCGACCCTGATCGGACACTACACGAATAGGTATGTTAGTGATATGCCTTTACTTGAGCTAGACACAACACTTTGAACACGTAAATGTTTTGCTTTGAAGTGAAAACCAGAGCTGGCTAACACATCATTGGTCTACTTGTGTGCTGCCGGATCTAGCTCTAGCTGAACACAATGTGTTATCTCAAATTCTCAATGACATTGTCATGTCCTAGATAAGACAACAAGGGAATGAATGCATTGTTTATGTAAATCCACGAAAAGCTGTGGTTATCTGGTTTAATAATACAACTTTGTTTCGAAATTAGACTGTCAATAAGCTTATTATGTTCCAAAAGTTATTTTCTTAACAAGGAATATAAATATATTTTTCCCCCTCATTTGACAACTAAAATAAAGGTATTCTAAAAATGTGGAGTATTGGGATACATATATGTGTACAGTGACGAAGAGTGCATAGGGGTGGATTTTTGTCGTACTCTTCCTACTAGCAGATAAACATACAGTTTGTGATACGCAATTCTTCAAGACTTTAAATATAATTAATTAATCTTTTTTTTGGGTAGGAGTCATAAGCAGAACATGGTCGTGTGATTTTAATAATTTCAAAGCAACTATTGAAAAGTAGATCTAGGTACGGTACTAGCTGAACTTGTATAGTCATTAAAATAAATTCAATGTTGATATGTAAATGAGTGCTGCTGATATTGTAATCTATCTTCTCAATAGTGCTCATAAATATTCCAACTTTGCTTTTTACCAGCTTTGTTTTAACAAACATCGGACCCACGAGGCTGCCCTTTAGGATCCTATTGTAAAAAACATTTTTATGTTCTTATTATAAGATGTCTTCGGTCTTCACCTTTGCCTATCTCATAGTGTGTTGAACCGTTTGGGCACCGTACATGATTTGAGGACCGTCTTTCTCCATTCCTGTCTTTTGCCTGTAGTCCTCCCACCGTTTTCCCAGTCTCTCTCTCTTTTTTTTCTTGGTACTGTTCCCTGAAGGAAGGTCTTCGCGAGCCCTGGGGACCTTGTGATGTGGCCATAGGGTTATAGTTTGTCTTTTTTTCGACAGTATTCAGTAAATGCCATTGTGGTCCTTTTTCGAATATCCTCATTCGTGATGCGGTTTTCACGGGTAATATCTAAGATGTTTCTATAGCATCACTATCTCCTTGGCTAGGATATGTCTCTTTAGTTCTACAATTAGAGTACACATTTTGCTATCACATTAGAACGTGTTTAGATTGTGTATCTCAGTAATAAGCAGGTATACGTTTCTACAGTCCAAACGAACAAATACATTCTTTATAGAATAATTTGTGTAACCATTTTTGCTTGCTCCTTCCGAGTGTATGCTTAGTTGTTATTTTTTTATTACTCCAAAGTATTGTTATTGATATCAAATAGTATCCAAATTGACCGCACACACACACACATATAATATATATCTTTCTTATTTCTCTCTATATTCGTTAATGTAAAAGTCACGCTAAGAGGCACACTTCAGTTAAATAGCTACACATCTGAGTCATTCACACTTGTAGTCATTTTTATTTTTAAAAAAACTTCACATTTCTGTCCACACAACTTCACACTTTTGTCCACACAACTTCACACTTCTATCCACACAACTTCACACTTCTATCCACACAACTTCACACTTTTGTCCACACAACTTCACACTTCTGTCCACACAACTTCACACTTCTATCCACACAACTTCACACTTCTATCCACACAACTTCACACTTTTGTCCACACAACTTCACACTTCTGTCCACACAACTTCACACTTCTATCCACACAACTTCACACTTCTATCCACACAACTTCACACTTCTATCCACACATCTTCACACTTTTGTCCACACAACTTCACACTTCTGTCCACACAACTTCACACTTCTATCCACACAACTTCACACTTCTGTCCACAAAACTTCACACTTCTATCCACACAACTTCACACTTTTTTCCACACAACTTCACACTTTTGTCCACACAACTTCACACATTTGTCCACACAACTTCACACTTCTATCCACACAACTTCACACTTTTGTCCACACAGCTTCACACTTCTGTCCACACAACTACACACTTCTATCCACACAACTTCACACTTCTAGCCACACAACTGCACACTTCTTTCCACACAACTTCACACTTTTGTCCACACAACTTTACACTTCTGTCCACACAGCTTCACACTTTTGTCCACACAGCTTCACACTTCTGTCTACACAACTTCACACTTTTGTCCACACAACTTCACACTTCTATCCACACAACTTCACACTTCTGTCCACACAACTTCACACTTTTGTCCACACAACTTCACACTTCTATCCACACAACCTCACACTTCTATCCACACAACTTCACACTTCTGTCCACACAACTTCACACTTTTGTCCACAAAGCTTCACACTTCTGTCCACACAACTTCACACTTTTGTCCACACAACTTCACACAACTTCACACTTCTGTCCACACAACTTCACACTTTTGTCCACACAGCTTCACACTTCTGTCCACACAACTTCACACTTTTGTCCACACAACTTCACACTTCTATCCACACAACTTCACACTTTGTCCACACAACTTCACACTAATGTCCACACAGTATACTCCCTATCAACAAAGAAAGATCTACATAATCGAATATATGCGTAAAACTAATGAGCCAGATTTACTTATGAGCTAGATTTAATTTACAGATGTTAGAGGAAAAACATGTGAAAACTAAATACAAGTAATAGCAGATAAAAGTTTTAAATACTATATGTATACTCCGAAGAAAAAAATCCAAACCGCAGGCTCAGTTTTGGTCAATGAGTTTGAATTAACAAGACAAAGTAGAAATCAGTCATGGAAGAAAAGTTCGAGCAAAAGTTTTTTAACATCTTTCTTCGTAGTCAAAACTTTTGTTGTTTTTTTTACTTCATTGACATCACATCTTTTAGTCCCCCAACTGTTTGCGACTTCACTTTCTGTTCATTAACGTTACCATCTTGATTCTAATTGAACATTTCCTATGAGTCATCCCATTCACCGCTTGAAAGTTTAATTACTTCTTGGCTAGAAAAACTCATCTTGAAACGATTCTAAATGAGTACAATGATGAAATAGTGTCAGTGATTTGGTAACTATGTACATAGTATATTATATCTAATATATACACCACCACTCAGGCATAGATGGGATAAATATTTTGAACATGGCAGCCATTTTTTTTGCTATCACTAGTGTACTGATTTCTGTTGTATCTTGCGATCTTCTATGTAAGTAAATTATATAATAGGAAACTTGTGTAATCATTGTTGTCAACAATAGTGTCATCAGACGCCGTCTACAAAGTAGACATAACAGTCTATTCTAATAGCAACTATATGCAGGCCATGTTGAGGAACATGTTATAAATATAGACAAGACTTTTTACGCAAACAATTAGGCACGTTTACAATATGTATTTCTGAACATTAGTGTGATCTAGGCCCCATACATCCAGCGCATTACAAAAGATTATGCTCAAAAGCCTCGACTAGAGTTCACAAATTAGTATCAACCCGTCCCATGCTTTCTTCATGTAATTTTGACTTGCGCTTTTCTTTCTAAGCGAAATAGTGTGGTACAGGTATAGATCAAAGGATTATGAGTTTGAACATTTACAGTGCAGGTAAACACTTAACCCAGGAGGTTACAGCCCAACTAGCTGGATGAGGTGGGTGCGGCAACGTATTCTCTTCTTAATAAAAAAAAAAATCAATCTCAATGTTGAACTTGAGAACAAAAATGAGATGTTTTCAAATATTAAACAATACAATACAATATTTCCTACAAAATGTTAACATTAAATTTACACTAATTATAAACAATGCTTTTTTTTTCACCATATTTTTGTTGATAGCCAAGTATGTAATTTGGCATTCGGACAGTAGCGTCAAATAGTTTGATTTTAAGTTTATTCATGAAATATAATTGGAAATATTTGTTTCTAAAATTGAGGAAGAAACATAAAAATTTAATTTGATTATAGCCTCAAAACGATTATTGGATTAAAACATTCTGTTGATAAAAGCAATATCTCCAAACTAAAGTTTTTCAACATTTGTTCTCGATGACAGATAACAAAAGTCGCTTCGAATAAAAGTTCATCCAGTTCTATCGTTTTAGTGATATATAGAACTGGATGTACTACTAGTAGATCAAACTAGTGTCAAACATAAGTATAGATAACAAAATGTCAACATGTGTAGGCCTACCACACAAACTGTCTCGGCCTACCACACAAACTGTCTCGGCCTACCACACAAACTCTCTCGGCCTACCACACAAACTGTCTCGGCCTACCACACAAACTGTCTCGGCCTACCACACAAACTGTCTCGGCCTACCACACAAACTGTCTTTGTTGTTTTTGTCTGAAATACTTTGAGAGAATTTGTTTCATCCCTTTCTCACATTTTCTTTCACATGAAGTTTTTTCTCTCTCTCTGATCTGGGTTTATTGCGAAGATTGGTCGTGTCTCGGTTATCTAAGTTATAGATTATTATCGTCTATTCTATTTTCCATCAACTATCTATTAACACAGACCAACCTGTGACAAGGGGGTTTAAAAAGTGGCCGTTTGAATGAGTCTAGGGTGTTTTGTAGAGAGCTTGGCTTCCGTACCGAGGTCTTGGAATCGAATCCTGGTGAAGACTGGGATTTTTAATTCCGGTATATTGTCCACCCAACTGTAATGGGTACCTGCCATTAGTTGGGGAAAGTAAAGGCGGTTGGTCTTTGTGCCGGTAACATGACACCCCCGAAAAACTGTGGGCCACAGAAACATCATCTGCACTATAGCTCGCAAGGTCTGAAAGGGGAACTTTTTTGTTTCACTTTTACTGCAATGAATGTTTTCATTCAATAGGTCAATTGTATTGAAGTTTAGTTTTATATTATTCGCTTATTAGCTTTTTTCCCTCTTGTCTTCAGGTACGAAGGAAATCAGTGCAAACATACAAAATGTAACTTTAAATTCGGTGACACTATCACTGACAGGGTCACTAAAAGACAACATGACAAAGTGGACTGCGAGGTCGTGTAAATATGAAAATTCAAGCAATCAGAACTGTAAAGAAAACTCGATTAGTCCATATGACAATACGACTACTCTTAAAAATCTTGACAGTAACACAACGTATCAATTAGTAATAACTTTATCAACAGTGGATACAACATTGTATAGCTGCCAACAACGTTTCACAACTCAAGCTTCTCCGAAGAAAAAGAACGCAGTAAAAAACAAAAAAAAAAAGCTCCAAAAGTTGGACCCAAACTATTCTGGTAGACTTCAACCTTTCGATGAGGCATCTCAGTCAAACATTGATAAAACGACCTTCACATTGTCAACTGCAGATCTTGAGGGGACAACTGAATCGCGTCTAACAGCCAACTCGAAAACTTCATTTACAGATCTAACAACTAGACTATTCCAGTCATCCCCAACAACCAATTCAAAATCCGACCAAATTCTAGAAACAACAGATGCCTCAACCACCAGAGCAAGCGTTTTAAATAGCACTGTCAAGGCCGTTGATAGAGATGACACGAAACAAAGCACCATGGGACACGGTTTGGTCTGGTGGATAGCTGTGGTTGGTGGGGCTGGACTTGCAGTCATTCTCCTACTCTCGTCTTTGACCTTCTTGTTCTATCGACCATGGCGGAAAAATAAGATGGTCCAACTGTAAGTACACAGTACCAAGCGATTCAATCTAGGTCCTAGATAGAACAAAACAAAAATAAGATGGTCCAACTGTAAGTACACAGTAGCAAGCGATTCAATCTAGGTCCTAGATAGAACAAAACAAAAATAAGATGGTCCAACTGTAAGTACACAGTACCAAGCGACTCAATCTAGGTCCTAGATAGAACAAAACAAAAATAAGATGGTCCAACTGTAAGTACACAGTACCAAGCGATTCAATCTAGGTCCTAGATAGAATGAAACAAAAATAAGATGGTCCAACTGTAAGTACACAGTACCAAGCGATACAATCTAGGTCCTAGATAGAATGAAACAAAAATAAGATGGTCCAACTGTAAGTACACAGTACCAAGCGACTCAATCTAGGTCCTAGATAGAACAAAACAAAAATAAGATGGTCCAACTGTAAGTACACAGTACCAAGCGATTCAATCTAGGTCCTAGATAGAATGAAACAAAAATAAGATGGTCCAACTGTAAGTACACAGTACCAAGCGATACAATCTAGGTCCTAGATAGAATGAAACAAAAATAAGATGGTCCAACTGTAAGTACACAGTACCAAGCGATACAATCTAGGTCCTAGATAGAATGAAACAAAAATAAGATTGTCCAACTGTAAGTACACAGTACCAAGCGATTCAATCTAGGTCCTAGAGAGAACGAAACAAAAATAAGATGGTCCAACTGTAAGTACACAGTACCAAGCGATTCAATCTAGGTCCTAGATAGAACAAAACAAAAATAAGATGGTCCAACTGTAAGTACACAGTACCAAGCGATTCAATCTAGGTCTGAGATAGAACGAAACAAAAAGTCATAATTTTTTAGACTTATTTGGTTGTAGACAGTTCATTGTTGGTCGCTACTATTATGTAACATGACTATTAGAAGACAAATAAATAGAAACTAGTAAAATATATTTAATAAATACTTTTCTAAAACTAACAATTCCTACCTCATGCAACTGATGACTGTTTCGTAAGAGCGAATATTGTACTCTTAATAACTAAAGAATGAGAGATTTAAACAAATATGTAACATTTTTAACCTTACCCCAATCCTCCTTCGGAACAATTCTAATGATAGGCTTATAGATCTGAAAATAGAAGAAGGTGCGCAAAATAAATAAGGCCTATATGCTAAAATACCCAAAGATGGAGTCTGTTCATGATGAAGATTGTTTAATCATGTAGCCAATTTATTTTTTTTGCTTTGTAAATTGTAAATGTCAGACAGACAACATGCTACACCACTTTTAAGAAGAACATTAAGACCTATCTGTTTAAAACTTTTTTAGATTAACTGTCATTTTAGCTCTCGTGTTTGTGTCTGTAATGTTGTTACAGTGCCTTGAGCCTACATTTTGTTTTCTAACAGCGCTTTATAAATAAAATTATTATTATTATTATTAAGTTAGATTTTTCTTAGTGTGACCTCATAGCTAGTATTTCTTGTCCCAAAGGGTAATATATAAAATTCAAATGATATGCCTATATATCTAGACTTCAAAGTTATCAGCTGTCAAATTTCTAGGAAAATTGTTAGAGTGCTAGAGTCGTTTTTGAGATCCGTGTCCAGGTTTTTCCAGTTTGTTTGTTTTTTGGTTTTACCTATAAATTTGCAAACTGAATAAAGGAATTGCAAAAACACTTGTATAAACATAGCTTATATTGAGAGAAATATTATTAACTACTTTGAATCAATCTTCTAATTAATTTTAAGTAGAGCTAGACTTTTATGTATTGGTATGTACACGTTACATGTTCATCGCTCCTTCATTCTTAATATTCTCAGCAAAGTAAACAATATCAGTAATACAATCCCACTCAAATCAAATCTATATATTTATACTATAGCTAATGCCTTATTTGAGCAGTCATATTAACCGTTGATAATCAATATTTATCCAAAATTTAATGTTCTGCAATTCATAATTTATTCATATCTGTGTTCAAACTTTGATGTCTGAATCAAATAAGACGACATCCTCCAACGAAAACGAACGAAAACGTATACGGCAAAATGAAAACGTCTGCCAGGACGTCCAACAGTTTGAAGAGAATCCGCAAAAAGAACAGCTGCTACAGCAAAGTTCTGGACAAAGAAACAGGAGGAGAAGATGACCAGTACCAGAGAACTCAGAGTATCTTCAGTTGGGGAACAGAGTTTGATGCATTTGAGTAAGTATTTTAGGTCAAGTTCTTTTACATTCAGCTTGTTTGAAATGTTAACTTGTGTATAAAACTGTGTTCTGGAAACGAGGCATGGCTCAATTTGATTTAAAATAATACACATTTGCATTGCGTGCTCTGTGGTATAGTCTAACTCTCCAAGTAGGTCTAATCAGTAGATCACGACATTAGACCATGTTATTTAGAGTATTTTTTCTTTCCTAATTAACTGAAAAGGGATCTATGCGACTGCTAATTGACTCATCTTTAGACTCGACAAAACCCAAGTAGGAAGTAACGGAAATAGTAAAGTGTGTTCTCTTGGATCAGTAGCTGCTAGTTCAAAATGAACCATAGAGCTACTCAGCTATCACTATGAAAGAAAAAAGGTCGGAGACAGACAATCGTCATTTCCTGTTATTCCTGGTCTCCTGAATTGAATTTCGAACGTTTACATTGACTTATTGCTACTACTACTATGATTACTCCGATTTACTCACCTATTGGACCAACAGTGAAAACTCTGGTTTGACAGTTATAATTCTTAAAAAAAACTAACGATCTTAAAATTAAATCTTATCTTATCTTATATAATACAGACGTTACTTCAAAAAAGAAGATGATTACGTCCTACGCGTCATGCATTTAGTCATGCATATTAACCAATGACTTAAATTCTGCCAAGTCACTGGTTTTTCTGGCTAGATCAGGCAACCCATTCCATGCTCTAATAGCACTAGGGAAGAAGGAGTATTTGTACAAATTTGTCCTAGCATATGGGACGAGGAATTTGCCTTTATTTTTGTGTCTTTCAGAGTATTTTATTAAATTTTGTTTTTGTGAAGCTATTTGGTGCCCAAACTTGACTAAAATGTGTCTTTGTATTTTAAACATGCTATAGCGGAATTCCCACACTCACCTCAAATATTTCTTTGTATTCAGTAAAGAGTTGAATAACGAAATAGACGTAGAGGAACATTTTGGACATTATCTTATTTAGAACTGAGCTGTATTTAATTGTACAGCTCACTGGAATGTCTCCTTTCCATATTGAGGTAATATAAGTAACGAGCTGACCCGTGGCCTAGCATACGCCCCTGTCCTTTTTTTTCTGAGCCTCGCTCTCTGTCACCTCAAAGGTTGCTTGGGGTAACTGTAGTCTGACTTGCAGTTATCTTTCCATGACTTTTTCATCGAGGGTTAGACTCGGTGTGCTTGCGTGGTGTCCCGCATGGTTGTCGACGAAGATAATCATATATATATATATATATATATATATATGTATACATAGAATGAGAAATTAAGTTTACACCAAATTCAGCTTCTTTACTTGTTGCGATGTATGTGTTCCCTAGTTTATTGAGTACACACACAATGTAGATGTAAATACACAAGGTCTCGGTTACTAATTGTTAGTTTACCATCTAGTAATATTGAATATATTTGTTCAAAACAAAATACTTTGTGACCAATCCATTGATTACGTAAAAGTAAAGGGGAAAATCAATAGCACGAAATAAAAGATAAATGTTGTTTGTGTATGACTTCAAAACATTTGATTTCTTCTACTACCCAACAATGGGTTCATAATGTAAGCCTAGAAGATAAGATAAGATCATTTTTATTGGTCTACACAAATAGAAATTCAGGGTAAACAGAATTTTATCACTAGGATTCATTAGCCTTTGTAGTCGCTAACATGACTTTAAAGTAAACTGTGACGTCTATTTGTTGCAGTGAGGTCTTCACTGTTCTATCTGGTTACATAATTACAAGACAATGACATTAACAACATTGCGACAAGGATGTCTTTGTAACACCAGCAGTGCCAATACGTTGAAGGGAGAGTACTTATGTCAAACGACTATTAGCTCCGTGTGAACGATTGAGTCCCTTTGTTTAAAAAAAATACAATATTATTTCAACGCCTATCAACACATAAACCATATAATACTTTATTCGCTATCAGCGATTTGCTCACGTCTTTGGCAGCGATCCACTTTTTATATCAAATGAGTACCATTCATTGCTAAAAGATGAGGATTACATAAATGGGCACATCAACCCTGTTGACCCCCTCCCTTTCACCAATTTAACTGTAAGATTAAATAGAACTAGAAAACAATGGTCAATGGACTAGCGTATGTTGTCGCATTTCTATCGCTTTCAGTGTTTACATGTTTAGAATGAGTTAATGTCTTCGCTTATCTGGGTAGTTCAATTCATTGATACCAAAGACGGCAAAAGACGATTTGCTATCCGGCCCGCCGAAACATAGGCGCAAAGTGTCGAGGTGGGCCTTTTTTTAAAATATGATTTAATAACAATACAAATATACAATACAATACAATACAAATGTTTAGTAAAGTTATCCCAGAATTCAATACATTAAAACTTTCAAAATATTAAAACATTCTTATTTTTTCCGATTAATGGCCCATATGGTTCCCTATTGGTCAATGGCCTTGGTAAGTTGAGACCCTTCGTGTCATTGTCGCTACGCCGATTGGCGGTAATGTCAAACTACTAAATCGTTCATATTTTGTATGAAATTTGAAACCATTTTCCGACGCTAATGCGAAAAGTTGTTGCTAGCAGTGATCTCGGCAATGTGAAGAATGCAGTTGATGTCTTCAGTCGCACTATTACGACACCAGTGAAGACATGGGGAAGTGTCTGCCTTATAACCTAAGGGACAAACTTCACTTTTCAGTGGGTTTTTCTATGCGGCCCGCGACATGAGAGTCGGATATCGCAGAAAGAAAATTGTAAGGCATCATTGCTCTGTGTTAATTTCGGGTTAAGCTACAGGTAAGTTCGCGGTTCACGTTCTTACTGTATATTTATATGTAGTCATTGTCACTTCAGTCAAGAGTGACATAACTGGAGAAGTGTAATATTCTAGTTAAAAACATATTCGGCAGATGTTTATACCACTATAATCAAGGTCCTCAAGTTGGATTAATAAACAGACTTTCTTAAATAAGTTGAAATCGTTTGATTCATATGTTTAATATTTTTTTCGAACATTAGACAACACTTTCAGAAAATGAAATTTAAAAAAAAAAGGGGGGGGGGAGTTGTTTTCCTTTAGCTTGAATAAAAAGCAAATAAGGTTGTACATTGAAGAAGTTATCATTAGTTCTGTCCTAGAGTGTGTATAAATCTACTCATTTCTTTTGGATTCCACTAATTTTGGTCACTTTAATGTATTTTTAGCCCAATATCTGAACGAGACACTGTGTCCACCAAGGGAGGCTACGCCAACACTACGCTGTTGTTCAGCCAAGCTAACGTGCAGGCTCTCACTAATACTACTTCGTCTGAGTCTGACCTGGGAACCGGGTGTAGCCCAAACTGTAGCTCTGATGAACTGCTGGGCAAATATATTAATGCTAACACGATTGTTTAAACATTATGAAATCTTTGTTTAACTCAATCTGTAAAAATGAGCTCAGAGGATCAGACAGAGTCAATTATATGTGTACAAAATGTAATTAGCTTAATTATTGGTAACTAATCCTACTAGATAAATAAATGATTTCATCTCTTATAGTCTTAGATGATTTTGTTGCTTAATTGTAGCACAATTGCTTGACACTACAGTGTTACTCTTTGTTGACAGAGATAGCGTGCAGACCTATGTAATAACAAATTCCCAGAGTTTAAACAAGAAATAGCCTTGGTCTTGAAGACTTTGATTTAATGCCAGGGCACAACCTACAGACCATTGTAATGTTCTGACCGTAGCTGCAGCCTAGTCCGAGAGTCATGTGATATGCGTGTTTTTACAATATTTATATGACCATATAGCCTACATTCTTACATTCAACAAAATCTGTACTAAATTTTTTAAATTAATTTTATAAGAAAAATGAAAAGGAATTCGTTGTACAATAAAATTACTTTAAAACTATTATTTAAAGCTGACAATAAGATGAAGTTTATCATTACTTTGAAATAAGTAGCCTATTTATTTGTTGTTTATTGTTAAAATTATTGTTTGACGCTATCTGGAATCTATCATCAGTGCAGGTCAGAACAGCGTCGTCAGCTAGAAATCCAAGCTCGTGTAGTGTTTCGAAGGGTAACTTGTGAGATGTCGTTCCAGGCTGTTCCCAAGCACATTTTCAAATCATCAATAGAGTTTATGTCAAGTCGACTATGCTGAAGGTCTGTTAAGAACAAGCTTCAAACCAAAGCACGCATTTTATTCGTGATCTCATTTTACCAGTGGCGTAGCTTGGGTGGGGGTAGGGAGTCCAAATTCGAAAGTTCCCCCGGCCCCTACTTGAGGGGCACCCAAATATATTTTCTAATTTTTTACTATTAAATATAACGCCGTTGCCATGTAGCCATGGAGTCAAAAATACTGAACAGCACAAACAGCACGTCGTGAGGCGTTATGAATGAGATTTGTCACGTGTTCATTATCCCACCAATAAACAACGTTATTTTTTCCACTAAAAGAGTCTTAATGATTATTTTGTGTTCATTGTACTTATATACTGTACTAATAAGATTTTAGACTTATCTATTTATTACTCTAGACAGAGTTGCCACTCGAGCCTCCGAAACGAATTGATCACCTGACTGGTTATTATTTTCATCGGTTCCTATGTGACCATCAACTCGGACTACTTGTACCAACACAACTTGATCTGAGAATGGCAAGTGGGAGAACCAAAGTGTGTACAAGATACCACGCAGACAGATCTAGAGCTTTGTACAACAAAACATACAGCATTTCTCGTAACCAGGCAAAGTCACATGACCTAATAGAAGTGTAAAATTTGAGTCATTAATAGACATACATACAAATATAAGTCAGGGGGACAAGAGTCAGTAGGAGCTTGTTTTTTGCAGACTAAAAATAACTATAAGTTATGTCGACTTAGTTGGCGTTGTATTTAGTTGCTTTGACATAGCGCGACTTTCATTGCATTCTCAGGGCAATATGGTCTTTTTGTGGAAAGGGGGGGGGGTAATGGGGTATATGGAAAAAAGTTTTTCGGTGCTGCCTTTAGGAAGTCGGATGTTGAGCCCCTCGATAGATAGCCAAGCTGTTTAAGCCTCTCAGTGAAACATCCCACAGACTTCCTAACCAAGCCAAATATGTCAAATGGCAATCCGAATTTCTCTTAGGTTAATATAGCATCTATTATGCCGCCATTTATTTTACGCTGTGTCCATTTTTCTCAAGCACTCACGCTAGACATACTATCAGAGACATTACGACATGGTTTATTCTTTTTGATTTGTAAAATCCTTGAAATCCATTTTTAAATAATTGAACCCAGTTTCATGGAAATATTTATTTGGACTACCACGAAAAAACAAACGTGAACATTTTCTATTAAAAGACAACGACAGATGTAGGACACATGTAGGACGCATTAGGTCACATGTAGGACACATGTAGGACTACGTGATAAGCATGTCGTAAACAGCTTTAGCTTCCCGTGCTAGTTTCAACAGTGACTTCTTCATAACTAGGAGCAATCTTTTGACTTGTAGCTTCGGTATCAGCTCTGTCATTATCAGTGCCAGTTCTTTGTGGAGTCGTTTCTTTCTCATTGGGAACACTTGTTTCTGCGGTATGGATTCCATCATCCTTAGACGCTTTCCATTCTATTGTAGTTTCTGTTTCAGAAGCACCTCCCTGCCCTGCAAGAAACATGGGATGCGATGATACTAGTGTCAATCATATTTGTACAGACACGTAAAAATATATTTCTTTATGTGTGTATATTGACATTATTGTCACAGAGCATCAGTTCAAACAACAAGTTAATTTCTTCGGAACGTTTTTCTTTTATTATGAATGGTAACAGATCAAGCGAAATAGGAAAAATACTTTTTAAAAAAAACAACATATATATATATCATTAGTGTATAATTTATTTTCATTGTCGAACAAAATAATTAATTACCATTAATTAGTTGATTAATCTTTTTTAAAAATAATTTCTTGTTTTGTTCAGTACAATAAACAACATTTAAAAGTTTTAAATTGATCCGACAATGGGTGTGTGTATGTGTGTGGGGGGGGAAAATAACGTTTACAATTATCTTAGTAGACAACCTCCCCCCCCCCCACCCCATACATGTAGGTATCAAACCAGTAGCTAATCTACTGATTTGTTAATTTTTTTATTGATTCATATTTTATTTAGTACAAGAAATAATTCTGTAAAGTTTCCACTTGATTCAAGAATGGGTGTGAGAGAAAGAAATACTTTCATGACCTTGTTAACGCTCTCCCATTAGGAAACTACAGTGAGACAGACAAAGAATAGATGGCACTTTGGGGAAATGTGGTAACTCTATGACATAATCTATCTTGAAACAAAAAGTATTGGCAGAGATTGAGAAACAAATAGGTCAAATAAATAATGTCAAGGTCGCCATATTAAAAGTTCATAGATGCCAGCTGAAAAATAAACGCTATCTTTTGTTACGTACAAAACAGATTAGAAATTTGGGTCAACAGTGACAAAGAGTGAACAATAATGTTTTTAATATTTCGTTTACCAATACCTTCATCGTCCGTACAACACATACAACAAGCAGCTTGCTAATTTTGTCTGAAAATCTACAATTTTGGTATTTAAAACAATAATCCTCGACAAAAACTTACCGAGGCTGTAATGGCTCAAAGCTAGTAAAATAAACAGTAAAGACACCCAAGAAACCTATCAAGAAATTAAAAAATTTTAAATATTGAAATGTCTTATTCAAAATGTCAAAGATCTTTATGCAATGTAATATGAGTAACTAAAGGAGAGTTTGTACTTTCTTTTGACTGCAAGTTTGTTTTGCGCATTTAGCCAAAAGTAATTTGTGTAGGCTCTGAAAAACATAATTGTTTGTACACATCAATGCATTGAAATATTCTATTCAGTTTCTCGTCTTGGTTGACTAAATATTGAAATTATTCATTACTAATAATGGAAGTAGCACATGTTTTTTTTTATTTAAAAAACACTGAGATTTGAGAAGGCTAAGTGGCATTAACCGCATGCTTGTCTATTAAGGGAATTTCGAGTTCTGAGCCTGTCTCGAGCCGAGTTTGCTGAGCATCTATAGGCAAGACAAAAACATTATCCCAGATATCCCCCTACCCTCCCACCAGAGAGCACTGAGCATGAATAAAGACGCTATGTAAATGTACATTTAAAAAAAAAGAAAGAAAAAGAAACGTGTACTTCGGTACTAGAGTACTTGGTGAAAGATCAAAAAGTGCTGACAAATAGATCATAACTTTGAAAGCATGTTAACATTGTTAGACTTGCGAGAACAGTGAAATACGAATGTGATAACCAAACAATGAATGGAGCAGTTAAACAAATATAAACATGCAGTTTTGTTCTTTTTAGGAATGTATCATTTTGTTCATCACTGATTCAGACAAAAGACAGACAGAACGATACATAAATATTTTTTTAAAGCATCCCCTGGCTTATTAGATTTGGCAGTCCTTAAGTATATCAATGTCTTAGAATGAATGTCCTATAAATATAGTTCTGGCTTATTAGATTTGGCAGTCCTTAAGTATATCAATGTCTTAGAATGAATGTCCTATAAATATAGTTCTGGCTTATAAGATTTGGCAGTTCTTAAGTATATCAATGTCTTAGAATGAATGTCCTATAAATATAGTTCTGGCTTATAAGATTTGGCAGTTCTTAAGTATATCAATGTCTTAGAATGAATGTCCTATAAATATAGTTCTGGCTTATAAGATTTGGCAGTCCTTAAGTATATCAATGTCTTAGAATGAATGTCCTATAAATATAGTTCTGGCTTATTAGATTTGGCAGTCCTTAAGTATATCAATGTCTTAGAATGAATGTCCTATAAATATAGTTCTGGCTTATTAGATTTGGCAGTTCTTAAGTATATCAATGTCTTAGAATGAATGTCCTATAAATATAGTTCTGGCTTATTAGATTTGACAGTCCTTAAGTATATCAATGTCTTAGAATGAATGTCCTATAAATATAGTTCTGGCTTATTAGATTTGACAGTCCTTAAGTATATCAATGTCTTAGAATGAATGTCCTATAAATATAGTTCTGGCTTATTAGATTTGGCAGTCCTTAAGTATATCAATGTCTTAGAATGAATGTCCTATAAATATAGTTCTGGCTTATTAGATTTGGCAGTCCTTAAGTATATCAATGTCTTAGAATGAATGTCCTATAAATATAGTTCTGGCTTATAAGATTTGGCAGTCCTTAAGTATATCAATGTCTTAGAATGAATGTCCTATAAATATAGTTCTGGCTTATAAGATTTGGCAGTTCTTAAGTATATCAATGTCTTAGAATGAATGTCCTATAAATATAGTTCTGGCTTATTAGATTTGGCAGTCCTTAAGTATATCAATGTCTTAGAATGTATGTCCTATAAATATAGTTCTGGCTTATAAGATTTGGCAGTCCTTAAGTATATCAATGTCTTAGAATGAATGTCCTATAAATATAGTTCTGGCTTATTAGATTTGGCAGTCCTTAAGTATATCAATGTCTTAGAATGAATGTCCTATAAATATAGTTCTGGCTTATAAGATTTGGCAGTTCTTAAGTATATCAATGTCTTAGAATGAATGTCCTATAAATATAGTTCTGGCTTATAAGATTTGGCAGTTCTTAAGTATATCAATGTCTTAGAATGAATGTCCTATAAATATAGTTCTGGCTTATAAGATTTGGCAGTCCTTAAGTATATCAATGTCTTAGAATGAATGTCCTATAAATATAGTTCTGGCTTATTAGATTTGGCAGTCCTTAAGTATATCAATGTCTTAGAATGAATGTCCTATAAATATAGTTCTGGCTTATTAGATTTGGCAGTTCTTAAGTATATCAATGTCTTAGAATGAATGTCCTATAAATATAGTTCTGGCTTATTAGATTTGACAGTCCTTAAGTATATCAATGTCTTAGAATGAATGTCCTATAAATATAGTTCTGGCTTATTAGATTTGACAGTCCTTAAGTATATCAATGTCTTAGAATGAATGTCCTATAAATATAGTTCTGGCTTATTAGATTTGACAGTCCTTAAGTATATCAATGTCTTAGAATGAATGTCCTATAAATATAGTTCTGGCTTATTAGATTTGGCAGTCCTTAAGTATATCAATGTCTTAGAATGAATGTCCTATAAATATAGTTCTGGCTTATTAGATTTGGCAGTCCTTAAGTATATCAATGTCTTAGAATGAATGTCCTATAAATATAGTTCTGGCTTATAAGATTTGGCAGTCCTTAAGTATATCAATGTCTTAGAATGAATGTCCTATAAATATAGTTCTGGCTTATAAGATTTGGCAGTTCTTAAGTATATCAATGTCTTAGAATGAATGTCCTATAAATATAGTTCTGGCTTATTAGATTTGGCAGTCCTTAAGTATATCAATGTCTTAGAATGTATGTCCTATAAATATAGTTCTGGCTTATAAGATTTGGCAGTCCTTAAGTATATCAATGTCTTAGAATGAATGTCCTATAAATATAGTTCTGGCTTATAAGATTTGGCAGTTCTTAAGTATATCAATGTCTTAGAATGAATGTCCTATAAATATAGTTCTGGCTTATTAGATTTGACAGTCCTTAAGTATATCAATGTCTTAGAATGAATGTCCTATAAATATAGTTCTGGCTTATAAGATTTGGCAGTTCTTAAGTATATCAATGTCTTAGAAAGAATGTCCTATAAATATAGTTCTGTTTTTTCATTTTGTAGTTCACTCTGTGGGTAGCAGACGACAGACTCAAACCAATGCTCCTGGGGATCATGAAGCTGATCATAAGTAGAATTAGTAGAAGTATTAGACTTATGGCTTCTCAGAGGCTCCATCCAATATTCCATATAAGCGTCTAAGGGAGGGGTAAAACAATTAGGCAATGCCTAATTATCACCTGCCAGCAAAAGGCTAGCAAAATACTATGTCATAGGCCATTCCATTATAATACCAAACAAACAAAATATTTTTCTAAAAATATACCACTTTAAAAAAAACCCAGCTTATTGGAGGGAAAAAGTTGCACTTTCCCTGGAAAATCTCACTACTGTAAGATTTATTTTCTTTTTTTTTCTGTATGAAACAGAAATAATTAATAACCACTAATTAATTAAGTATTTTTTTTTGGGATTTTCTTTTTAGAGAGAATAAATAGTTGTGCAAAGTTTCTACTTTCTCCGAGAACGGGAAGTGGGAGAACTTACGTGTACAACATTTGGAACAGACAAACAGACGGACAAAGTGGATATAAGATTTGTAAAAATGTTTCTTATTATAAATGTAAACAATTAGATATAAAACACGAAATGAATGGTGCACTTAACAATTATTTATATCAGAACGATTTTAATTTCTGAGGAATATAAAATATCTGAAATTAGGTTTACCTAGTACGTACCATGCTCATGGTGGCTGCGTGTGTGTGTATACTATTGTAAGTAGCTCAAAGCTTCAACTTTTAAAGTGTCCGCTTTTTGTTACAATTGTGGTCGAGGTCAAAGGTTTTAGATTTCCATGCAGTAATTAAAAATGAACTAAAAAATCGAAGTTGTGTCATCAAACTTTGGTGGGCTAGACGTCACGTAAGTCAGTTACCTTTATTAAATTTTTTCTTTAAATTTTAAATTCCTAATGAAACAAACTGGGATCAAAATATAGAGATTTTTCATTTGTCAATAGCATGAAATGTGTGCCCTGCAAAACATTATTTTCATTATTACAAAAAAATAAGTCTGCTCATCAAGTCAAGTCAAGTCTAGTCAAGTCTAGTCGAGTCTAGTCAAGTCTAGTCATTAGATTTTTGGACACGTCTAATCATCAACCTCCGTTAGACACAACTTGAAGAGAAATGTTTGTGTACCTAGACAGCGGCATGCAAACGTTGATAATGTCTTTCATGAGGAAGAATGCCGAATAGTGAAAAGTTAAAGCTAAACATATTTATAAAACAAATAAAGCGTTAAAATAACACCCAATAATAAATGCCATGCAATGGTGTATTTAATTTTAAAGTAACATTTCCCCGACATTTTACAAGTGTTATTATTTTTCTTACCTTGCTTACAACATTTTTATTCAGTTGTTCTTTTTTATAAGAGATATTATTTAAAGCAACCATAAATGGTAGTTTCCATCCTTATGTAATAAATTAGAAGAGTGGCCAGGTCGAAAGAGCGCCGAACCAACAAAAAGCTGAGAGAAGAAGCAGGCCTATCTGCAGCTGACCTAACCCACACATGCCACGTATGCGGCCGGCTTTTTAAAGCGAGGATTGGACTTTACAGTCATCTACGAGTCCATAGGAAATGAGAAATGTGCTCATCTTCGACCACGAAGGAGGAGCTATAGAATAAATGATAGACTTGCCTTCAGAATAATTGAATGATAACAAAGTAAATGAAAACGTTTCAAAAATTGAAATTCAAATTCGAGACATTGTTTCATCTTCTAAGTAGGACGTCAGACGAGCATAATATAAAGTAGGTGGCTATAAGGGTGGCCACATCTCTCAATAATGTAGAAGCTATTTTCCTTATTCGATATCGACCATAATAATTAATTACAAAAAGTTAATGACTAATAGGTTTTTTTTTTTATTGATTCGTGTTTTGTTAGGTAGCCTAGATAATTGTTTAAAGATTCAACTAGATCTGAAAATGAGTGTGGGAGAAATAACGTGTTCGATTATCTAAGGGGACAATACCCTACAAATTTAGACGTGTATGTGAATACTAAACGATTAATTGACCTTGTTGGTATCAAACAAAATATATTATTACCAGTAATTAATTGACTAAATGGTTAGATATTTATACTAATTGATTCTTGTCTGTTCCAATGAATAATTGTGCAAAGTTTTAACTTGATCCGGAAATGACCCGAGAAATAACGTGTATGCCTACGATTTTGTTACCAAAGAGACAGACAGTCAGATAGACAGATTTTGATTAGCCTTGTTAAAATTTGTGGTGTTTTCGCGAGAGGCAACTGCACCAATATTAACTCCAAGCTTTTTGAAGAATAGGCTACCATTCAAAATTTGATTTTTTTTTCTACTTTCTAATGTCACAACGGTCAAATTTCCACAAAAACAATATTCTAAATCATTATGTTGACATTTATTTATGTATGTGTGAAGTAAAAATGACCCTAAGATAATCACATGCCATTACAGACGCCATATATTCCCCTCCAATGTCCCTATCAATAACAGTATTGGCCAGTGCTGCCTCCTTGTTTATTAGACTTTATCTGACATAATAATTGGCCCGCCCCAAACTCTTTTCCATGTAAATTTTGTTGACATGCGCTCTTTACAAAGCCTATATCAACTCACTCTGTTTGTCTGGTAAAAAGATTGAACACCTTATTTCTCCCACATCAATTGACGGATAAACCAAATAGATAAAACACATAGTAAAGGCATCATCCAGAGACAATCTCTTATGAAAACATTTAGCTGGCACAGATTGGGGAGCTAACCACAACATCCTGAAAAAGACCTATTCCAGTTAGTAAGACCTGTTCAAGGATATGTTACCACAGCATGGGGGCTCAGCAGCCCAAACCAACCTAAGAAAAATAGACAAGGTTAAAAATATTGGTCTAAGGATAATGATAGGAGCAATAAAAACTACACCCATAAGAGCTCTGGAGGAAACCGCTGCCCTGGTCTCTCTGGGTGAAAGAAGAGAAATAAAAAATCCTTTCCAAATTCACTAAATTGGAAACCTTGGAGAGGCACCCAGTCAAAACATAAATCCATAAAACTGGCATAAAAACCGTCTCAAAAGGACCAATTTCATGAATTTCTAATCCTAAAAAAGAAACACCAAATTGAAAAAATAACTCTGGAATCCACAATACATCATAATGAATCTTCACTCTGGGACGAAAGCTCTCTTCCTACTATAAGAGACCATATTGAAAATATAACAAAAATATCTGACTACATTCCAACAGAGCTCAGGGAAATAGTGAACTGTTTTCTATCCTAGCAATCAGTGGATCAGAATTTACACGGATGGATCATCCCATAAAGCCACCACAAATGGAGGAGCTGGAATACTCATCGAATGGCCAGATGGAGAAAAACTAGAAAAATCCATTGCAACTGGAGAGCTCTCTGACAGTCACAGAGCAGAAAGGGAAGCACTAGCACTAGCTGCTACCATGCTAGCAAATCATCCAAGTTCCCCACACAGTCAGATTGTCTTTTTAACCCATGCGAAAACAACCCTCCAAAGCTTGCAAAACTCTGATTCCTCTTATATAAAAAGTCTCAGGACAGCACTAACAAAGCTCAACAACAACAGCAAAAAAACTGTAATTCAATGGATACCAGCTCATATACAACTAGAAGGAAATGAGAAGGCTGACACACTCGCCAAGAGTGGGAGAACTAACTCACAAATAAACTCTGCACTCTATCCAGAAGAAATAAAGAAACATAATAAAAAAATAAATGAGAAATAGAAAAGCTCTCATGTGGAGTGTCACCAGGGAATGCCGACCATGTCCTCCAAAACCGTTTTCTTTACCATGAGGCCCGTACAAGACACTGGCCCCAAAACACCCCAATAGAAAGAAAACTATATGGAGAGCTCCCTAATTTGGAAACCACTGCGCGGTTCATCTCATGTATTGGTCTAGTCATCTGAACACTCCAACAGTTCATCTCATGTATTGGTCTAGTCATCTGAACACTCCAACAGTTCATCTCATGTATTGGTCTAGTCATCTGAACACTCCAACAGTTCATCTCATGTATTGGTCAAGTCATCTGAACACTCCAACAGTTCATCTCATGTATTGGTCAAGTCATCTGAACACTCCAACAGTTCATCTCATGTATTGGTCTAGTCATCTGAACACTCCAACAGTTCATCTCATGTATTGGTCTAGTCATCTGAACATTCCAACAGTTCATCTCATGTATTGGTCTAGTCATCTGAACACTCCAACAGTTCATCTCATGTATTGGTCTAGTCATCTGAACACTCCAACAGTTCATCTCATGTATTGGTCTAGTCATCTGAACACTCCAACAGTTCATCTCATGTATTGGTCTAGTCATCTGAACACTCCAACAGTTCATCTCATGTATTGGTCTAGTCATCTGAACACTCCAACAGTTCATCTCATGTATTGGTCTAGTCATCTGAACACTCCAACAGTTCATCTCATGTATTGGTCTAGTCATCTGAACACTCCAACAGTTCATCTCATGTATTGGTCTAGTCATCTGAACGCTCCAACATGACAATGAGAAGAAGAAGAAAAAGACGAAGAAAAATTGACGGATTACGTTTAAACTTTGCACAATAATATAGGCCTAATAGTTGCAATCTATTTGCGATATTCCCACAAAAGTAGGATATATATATATATAGGCCTATACTTATCCCAAATAGGGTACAAATATGATTTTTACAGCAAATTGGAAATAACAAATAAAAATTAAACAAAAAATTTAGGATGGTGATTGGAAGGAAAATCAAAATTTCCAATGGTCTTAGGCGACCCTTGGCAAATTACCATTCCACCGCTAAGTTATCGCGTTCCACGGGTTACGAACCCCTGTTCTAATGGCTAATGGCACTTGAATAGTACTTGAATGGATTTAGATTACAGACTATAAAGTCACGTGATTTTAATGATGAGAAGTATCGGTACTTGCACCTTGTCGTTTCGTCATTTCTGAGAATTGTATTTAGGGTTACCAGACACAAGCACACCCAGAGGAGGACAAAAGAGGACAAAGCCTTACGAAGGAGAACAAGACAAAAAAACAACAAAGTTAACTTTAAAAACAAGATCTAGATTATCCTATCTTATCTTATATAATACAGACGTTACTTAAAAAAAAAAAGAAGATGATTACGTCCTGTCATGATTTTAGTCATGCATATTAACCAATGACCTAAATTCTGCCAAGTCACTGGTTTTCCTGGCTAGCTCTGACAACCCATTCCATGCTCTAATAGCACTAGGGTAGAAGGAGCATTACATTATTTAATGAAACAGTTCAGCCAGTCAAAGACTAGATTTAGTTTCATCATTCTATTAGACACATTTTTTTCCCGACAGTACATCATTAGAGCGTAAAAGTACTTGTGGGACTCCATGAACGACATTTTTTTGTTGTTTAAATTGTACATTGTAACAAAAGTGCCTCACTCCGAATCACTTGAGGATTTATGTCCACCTTTTGCCCAATGCACGCTGATTAGCAACAACGCCATTTCAACTTTATTAAATCTCGGAATGCAAAACACACACACACACACACACACAAATACATTAGTATTGAAACTGGTTTTCTTTTGAACATCCTTGAAAAAAAACATTTGTTCAAGAATGAAGTGGTCCAAAAGAGTGTCATCTTACTGCTGTCTACCTGTGTGTTGGTGCTGCTCATGGGCGTAGCCGGGGGGGGGGGGGTTGGGGTTGACCCCCCCCCCCCCGAAATGAACCCCCCCTGCGGGGGGGGGATCGGAATTTAATGACTGATTTTTTGCTTTGCTTTTGTTTATTTTAGGTGAGATTTTAAGACTAAACTATCACTTGCCCTAGCACAGCAAACGAGGTTTTAAGTTTAAAACCCCTTACCAGGAGTTTTTGAGTTTAAAACCCCCTACCAGGGGGGTTTGAGTTTAGGACCCCTACCAGGGGTTTTGGCAGTTAAATTCCCCTCTTCTATAACACTAAACAAAAAAAATGCAAACGAGAATCCCCCAAATTTAACGAGCACAGTTAAGGAAGATTTTTATTTTTAAACCTCCTCTAAATTTACGATAAACCCCCTCTTCAATAATTCGGAAGATAAAGGATAAAACTGATTGATGGATAGTATGCCTACCCAGCTGTTGTGAACAAGTCGTTATTAATATACTTTAGGCCTGTAGTGCCTGTCGGACAGAGGACAGGGCCTCAAAAAGCAGGACATTATTTCTTTTTACTTCACGTCTGGCAGTTCGAATTTTATTAGTTAATTTATTTTGTATTTGTAAGTTTTGATTCATTTTTTTTTAATATATTTATGATGCTTCGAAATTTTTTATTTTTTTTAAATTTAAAGTGTAGGCTTCTGAAAATTTGTGGGTTACAAAATTAAGGGAAATTTGAAAATAATTTAAATTAAGAACGAATGGCTGTTAGAAAAGTGGTTATAATAATAGTGGTAATATATAATTATTAATAATATATATAGGTCTGTGTAGTAATCTTTTTTTTTTTCAAGACTTGAGTTGCATCCCTTAATTTTTTGTTTGTTTACAAAGTTTCATGATTGAAACAATCTTTTTTACAAGTCTTCAAGTCAAAGACTATGAATACTTCTAATACAAAGTACTAATAGTATCAATATGGTAGGTGTAGATCTAGATTTATTCTTTATTATTACTCCACCTTGTGTAATATTGAAGATCTATATATAGATTATAATAGATCTAGATGATTACGACGATGAGGGCAATGAGGCATAGTCGCCGTCGGCATAGAAAAAGAATTCAATAATATTCATAGACAGACAGTCACAGATCTAGTTTCAGACATTCATGACATTGTACTTTAACTTACACTAGTTGACTAGTCACAGTGACAGTGTAACTGTAATAGGTTAATCTGTATATTATTTACACTAGTCTGTATTTTAGTGTTTACTATTTAATATATAGATCTAATTTAAATAATTTAATAAAGTGAAATCTAGATATACTATAACTATCTAATATATAGACTCTAAATAGTAAAATACTCCGAATTCTTGAGATCACGAAGGGTATGCTTATATGTTAATCTGTGATGTGTGATAAATTGCATGCCTGCAACATTATAATATTGAAATTTTAAGGTCTAATACATCTACACTAGTATAGCCATATTATAGAAAACTACTTAATTTTGACTTAAATTACAACATTTTCAGCTTTGACACCTCTTTCCAGATTTTGGTATTATCTGGATCAAAAGCATTAAACCTATTCCTAGAAATAAACTAGATTTGCTCTATCTAGTCCTAGAAATAAACTAGATTTGCTCTATCAAATGTATGATGGTTTGCTTAAAAAAATAGGTCTACATTTCCAAAAGCTATTAAACTTTATCAAAACTACAATATCACAAAAGTTTTTTTTTGTTTTTTTTGTCTCCACTGGGTAGTAAAAATGTAATTTATTGATAACCAACCAAGCCAATTTAGTCTGTCAACAGCGGCCACTTGTTTATTATTTAAGCATAATGTGGAAATTAGTACTGAATTAAAAAAACATTTCATTTAGCTCTCTTATAATTTAGCTTTTTATAGGCAGAATTTGTTAGTTTCAGATAGATGAAATAAAATTAATATCACAATATCCTGTACTAGTTATTTTATTTATTGTTGTATTTCATAATTATGTTTATTTTAGTGATAATTTCACTCAAACAAATTTTTTTGTTTATTCCAAAAGGGTCTAGTCCCAATAATTTCAGACTAACAGGACTCTACTGTATATATATATATATATATATATATATGTATATATATATTATATAAAGAAGAAAGTAAGGCATGTATGTATGTGATGAATAGAAATAAAAACGGCTTGACCAATCTTGATAAAACTTGGCAGAAATGTTCCTTGGGTACTAACTTAGACCGTAGTCGGCGTAGTGTATGTATTGTAAAAAAAAGTAAAGTTGTCCGACTCTATTAAAGCTATAGTATTTATGGATCTAGGCTTTGTTTACAATGTTGACATGAGAAAAGATTGAAAGGATTTAAATCTAGATCTAATTTTAAGAACTAAACTTTGCACTTATAGTTTGTTTTTTTTGACACATGAAAATACAAAATATAGTCTATTGATTTCATTATTTAATAAAATTAACCTTCAAATTTGTGTTTCAAAAGCATTTTTACATTAATTCGTAATTAATATATTCTTTCATTAGACATTGCCAAATGGATATAAATTAACACATCTCTCTACTGAATCTATTCCTAGGTGTAAAACTCTTATTCAACTCTAAGATGATAAAACTTCTTTTCGCAAAGATAGTTTTATGCTTTAACACATGAACATACTAATTATAGTCCATTCATTTCATGTTTTAATCAAATTAACATTCACATAAAATTCAAATCAATTTAAAATTGAAATTTGTTTTTCTAAAGCATTTTTAATACATTCGTTCGCAGTTCGCAAATGCTGTGTAGCCGCGTTGAGATAGGCCTATATTCATTTATGAAAAAAGGTCATGCATGCGCAGAGCAAAGCCTTCACGCAGCACAGAATGAACTCTATAAAAGCCATTTTTAACACTAGATTAGTCTAGATCTAGATCTATGTCTACCTCAAGATCTACTTTATACTTTAACACATGAACATACAAAATTAAGTCTATTCATTTCAAATTTTAATCAAATATGTAGGCCTACAAGTAAATGTTTAAATTGGAAATATGGATTTAAGTAGATTAGCTATTTTGATTTGATAGCTTCATTCATACTTTTTTTACATTTACACATTTGCATTAATTTATTACATTATTATTTCGTTAATTGTTTTAAAAACACTCTCAGTGACTATATCGACAGTAATACGCAAATAAAGACCTGCGGGTCGCTGGTAAAATATGTCTAGTATATATATATATATATATATATATATATATATATATATATATTGATCTATATAATATATTTGTATGTATATAGTTATTATTTAGCCTTAAGATAGTCTATATCTATATTTTAGTACATACTATATAAATAATATTCTAGATCAAGTCTAGTACTAGACTCAGGAATTGCATTGGTCAAGATGTAGGCCTACTGAAAATGGTAGCGGAAATAATATGAATGGTTCTATTTAGTAAAGGAAACAAAATCACACAATATAATTAATTAAATTTTAAAAAATATGGCAGCAATCTAGATCTAGATTAATACTGGCACTCAAATAATGAATTTTTATTCTATAAACCAAGATCAACTGATTTATTGACCTTGAAAAAAATCATTTCTGTAGGCCTACAGAAATGATTATGTTAAACCTAGGTTTAATTCATTGAGTAATATTGATATTTTCTCTATTAATACTTATTTTTGTACACATTGTAGGCCTAGACTAAAAAAAAAGAAGAATACAAATAAAAGAAACTCTGACAATGGCTCAAGGTTCAGAATCACAGTTTGAGTTTTTCTATTCCAAATCATCTCCATTCAGTCAACATCATCCTTCAAAGTTTGTCATTGATGGTATCACTTTCAACTGCGCAGAGCAGTACATGATGTACAGCAAAGCAGGTTGGTATTATTTATGTTATTTCAATTCATCATTACTATTTCTGTCATGGACTTGAGTTGTTTTAGTTTCGAATCCATAGTTGTATCAACAACATGTTAACTTCCCACCCATAGAGACACATTCATCTCCCCTCATCTTACTCTGATGGGGTTGGGGGGGCATGCATGGCATGGACTTTTATCCAATGAATCTCTAGCTGGAGAACTGAACCCTCACATTGAGCCTGTAGTAAATAGACTTATATAGTAACACTGTTATCGTCTTCCTCATTCTCATTATCTCATTCAAATGATTAGACCAATGTACAAGATGAACTGCGCAGTGGTTTCCAAATGAGGCAGCTCTCCCTATAGATTTCTTTCTATAGGGGTGTTGAGGCCAGTGTCTTGTTCAAGCCTCTTGGTAAAAAAATGCAGCTTTGAAGGACATGGTCAGCATTCTCAAGTGACTGCAGATTTTGCTAGTTCCAATTTTTTAGCTTCTGGAACATAGGCTGTCTCATCAATGTTGTAATGTTTGTATTGTTATATTTGAAGTTTGAACTTGTCAAGTAGGGCCTAAGTGTTTTAAGTTTTACCGATATCAATTAAACAACTTTCCCTGAAGTATTCACTTTGTTATTCATTGAAATCCAGGTTATATACATTTGCATATTTGACAGAAAAAATTAAGATATAAGACAAAGAAATTCCTAACATGACCATTACAGCCTATTGTACACTAGCTTCAAAATAATATGGTCTGAATAACATGAAGGCAATTTTTAAAACAAAATGTTGAAAGACAAATTAGTCCTGAGAAATAAATAATAAATTATGTATAAATAATTTTAAAAATCCAACTAGCAAGGTTGTAAAAAAAAAACAGTTAATAACTATAAATTATTAAATAACTATAAGATATAATATAACTATATGTAATAACTAGACATATGTTACCCGCGGGTCTTTATTTGCGCATTACTGTCGATATAGTCACAATTAAACGAAATAATAATGTAATAAGTAAAGCAGCGAATGTGTCAATGTAAAAATAGTGTGAAAGAAGCTATCAAATAAAAATAGCTAATAGGCTTAAATCCGTTTTTTCAAATTAAAACATTTGCTTGTAGGCCTACATATATTTGATTAAAATTTGAGATGAATAGACTTAATTTTGTATGTTCATGTGTTAAAGTATAAAGTAGATCTTGAGGTAGACATAGATCTAAATCTACACTAATCTAGAGTTAAAAATTGGCTTTTATAGAGTTCATTCTGTGTTGCGCATGCATGACCTTTTTTCATGAATGAATATAGGCCTATCTCAACACAGCCACGCAACTTTAGCGAACAGCGAACGAATGTATTAAAAATGCTTTAGAAAAACAAATTTCAATTTTAAATTGATTAAAATATCAAATGAATGGACAATAATTAGTATGTTTATGCGTTAAAGCACAAAACTATCTTTGCGAAAAGAAGTTTTATCATCTTAGATTTCAATAAGAGTTTTAGACCTAGACCAAGGAATAGACTCAGTAGAGAGATGTGTTAATGTGTAACCAATTGGTAATGTCTAATGAAAGAATGTTTGCCAGGAAATCTGTAGTCACAGATATCAGGAACTAATTTATGTAAAAAATGCTTTTGAAACACAAAATTGAAGGTTAATTTTATTACATAATGAAATCAATGGATCTTCTTTTGTATTTTCATGTGTCAAAGTAAAAAACTATGTGCGCAAAGTGTATTTCTTAAAATTAGATCTAGGCCTAAATGCTTTCGATCTTTTCTCATGTCAACATTGTTAACCATGGACTTGATCCATAAAATACTATAGCTGTAATAGAGTCGGACAACTTTTTTTTTTTGAGGGTCTAAAGTTTGTTTTAGGGCTACAATACATACACTATGGTCTAAGTTAGTACCCAAGGAACATTCCTGCCTAGTTTTATCAAGATTGGTCAAGCGGTTTTGATGTCTATAAGTAACATTCATACATACATACATACATACACCTCACATTCTACTTTATAATATAGATATAACTATATGCTATAATATAACTCTATGATATAACATAACTATGTGATATAACTGTATGATATTAATTAACTGTATGATATTATATAACTATTAACTATATGATATAATAAAGCTATATGATATAATAACTCAGTGGTCTACCTCTTTTACTAATTATTTAAAGTCCTCAATTTTATAAGTCTACACACTTCTATATCCTAATGCTGACTTAACCAAGCACAAGTTAATGTTTCAAGGTGTGAGTTCTAACAGTTTTAGCTTTGGGATGATTTTTATTAATAGACCACTTCTTATTTACATGCTTAGCAAAGTCAAACTTCAACTAGCACAATATTTAATCAAACTATTTGACTATTAGATAAAAAAAAATGTTCCCATTTTAATTATTTAATTATTAATTGATCATGTGGGCATTATCCATCAGACCCTTTTTTCATATGGGTAGAAAGTTAATAATATAAAAATAATCATTCCAGTTTCTTTATAATTTGAATTACTCATTAAATGATGGACATAATATCTTCAAATTTACAAACTATGAAGTACAACTTGGTCACCATCAACAGAATGTTTCAATGTTCAAATGCAGACTCAAAAACAAAATCCATTATTGAACAAGATGTTAGAAAATGTAATCACATTTTAGACTATAATAATTTGTTAATATTCAGGTTTAGTTTCTACCTGTGTTTACTTTTATGTAACTTTATGTTTTTATAGTGAGAATTTGATTGCAGATACTAACATTTGTTTGAAACAAAAATATGTTGTTGTTTTGTTTTTCTATGATTGTTGTTTCTTTAATTATATGTATTTGTTTTTTTCTTTTTTCTTGGCATAGTTTTGTTCAATGACACAGAAATGCAACTAAAGATTTTGTCTGCTCCTAATCCCAATCAACAAAAGAAATTTGGAAGACAAGTTTCAAATTTTGATGAGAAAATATGGAAATTGAAATGTGAAGACATTGTCAAGAGAGCTTCAATAGCTAAAGTAAGTACCTAAATTCTTATCTTATCTTATATAATACAGACGTTACTTCAAAAAAGAAGATGATTACGTCCTACACGTCATGCATTTAGTCATGCATATTAACCAATGACTTAAATTCTGCAAAGTCACTGGTTTTCCTGGCTAGCTCAGGCAACCCATTCCATGCTCTAATAGCACTAGGGAAGAAGGAGAATTGGTACAAATTTGTCCTAGCATATGGGACGAGGAATGTGCCTTTATCTTTGTGTCGTTCAGAGTATTTTATTAAATTTTGCTTTTGTATTTGAAGATTATGGTTCAGTGTTTTATATATAATTGCTACTTTACTTTTGAGTCTTCTGTCCTGAAGGCTTTCTAAATTTAGTGATTTTACTAAAGGTGTTACTCTAGTCAAATGTGAATATTTGTTTGTTATGAATCTCACTGCTCTATTTTGTGTCTGTTCCAGTTTCTTAATGTTTTCTTGAGTTGAGGGGTCCCAAACGGAGGTTGGATATTCTATTATTGGCCTAACCAAGGTTAAATAACATTTTAGTTTTATGTTCTTATTTGATTTATAGAAATTTCTTTTAATAAACCCTAATGCTTTGTTGGATTTTTTAAAAGTTTCGTCAATATGTGGATTCCATGACAGTTTTTCATTTATTATAACACCTAGGTATATTGCGTTTTTAGTCTGTGTTACTGGTTTGCCATGAATAAGATAAGTGGAACTAATTTGTTTTAGTTTTTTTGTTACTCTTAACAACTGACATTTTTCTGGGTGGAAAGACATGCTCCAATTTGATTCCCATTTCTGTAATTCATCTAATTCTCTTTGTAAAATATCTGTGTCTTGTGTTGTTTTTATTGTTCTATATATTATGCAATCGTCTGCAAATAATCAGACTTTTGTTCCTGAAGTAATGCAATTTGGTAAATCATTTATGTAAATTAAAAATAGTAGTGGACCCAAGACTGTTCCTCTTCAAGTCCAAAGATTAATGAGGAATGTAGTATTTCCTGTGACTTTGCAGCCCCAGCTGTGACCTACATATTTTTCCACAAAACAGCGCAGCCATAACCATTGTCTGCCGGTGGTTGATTCATCGGATTTTCTTTCAGTCTCAAATGTATATTCCTGAGGCCTTTGTAAGTGACCTTCAGCTGTCTCGTTCTGAAGCCACATTCAACCAGGTGCTCTCTTCTATGTCAGTTAAAGCAAGTTTCCGTGGGGTCACCTCTATTACGTCGGCCACCTTTCAGCTCACCAAAAATACTGCTTTTGGCACATGTTCGTCTCCTATACGAGATACTTGCCCTGCCTAGCATAACTGTCAGATCATAAGATGTCCCTCTATACTGTCAGACCATAAGAAGTCCCTCTATACTGTCAGACCATAAGATGTCCCTCTATACTGTCAGACCATAAGAAGTCCCTCTATACTGTCAGACCATAAGAAGTCCCTCTATACTGTCAGACCATAAGATGTCCCTCTATACTGTCAGACCATAAGAAGTCCCTCTATACTGTCAGACCATAAGAAGTCCCTCTATACTGTCAGACCATAAGAAGTCCCTCTATACTGTCAGACCATAAGAAGTCCCTCTATACTGTCAGACCATAAGAAGTCCCTCTATACTGTCAGACCATAAGAAGTCCCTCTATACTGTCAGACCATAAGAAGTCCCTCTATACTGTCAGACCAGAAGAAGTCCCTCTATACTGTCCATACTGGAGTTCTCAAGGATATCGCTGTTTGTAGTGCAGTCTTGCCAGCGTATGGAGCGCAAGCATCTTTGGTGAAAGCATTCAAGTAGTCTTAGTTTCTTTCTGCATAATGTATTAATGTATTGCTGAACTATTATTAGATTGAAGCTGAACTCTAGTACTTCTGTTTTAAATACATTTTCTCACTGATTTTATTAAAGATGCTGCAAGCTTTTTATCTACATAGTGCCGACAAGTTTTAATTTTGTTCTAATGCTTTTTGCTGGCACATGTCTTGTACCATTTCACCAAAAATAAATAGGCATTAGATTCGTAAATCATATGTTCATTGTTGAATTTGATTAAAATTTAATGTCTTAACTAATGTAAGTTTATATCTACTGAATGTTTTTATTTGATACCGAAACAATTATCTTTTTAATTTACCTTTTTTTTTCTTTTCTTTCTGTTCTTGTAGTTTCAACAAAATGAGGATCTCAAAGAAGAACTCTTCAAAACCTTTCCCAAATTACTGGTTGAGGCAAGTCCTAGAGATACTATCTGGGGCATTGGCTTAGGTGCATCTAATCCTAAGGCTCATGACAAGAAAACATGGCGGGGGCAGAATAAGTTAGGTTACATCTTGACTGAAGTAAGGAACCAACTCATGGATGACCAGTCTCAGGAAAAGAAATAAATACAGCAAATGAACTTTAATTTCTACCCTGACAAAAAGAAAAAGGCCAGTACTTATGTTAAGGTGTTACAACCAGCTGTTCTATCATCATACAAGGGCTCAATGAACATTTTTGTAACACTTACCCCCCTTTAAACAAAACAATAAGTGATATTATATAAAATATGTTATATATTTTATGGTGTTATAAAATCTTAACTTTGCTGCAAAAGAGTTTTCAAATCTCCTTCCATATAAGCACTAAAAGCAAATTATCTCCAGTCAATTTTGAAATACATACAGTCAATCAGGTATCCCACACAATGATACAGATAGGGCCTATGAACACATCTAGAAAGTCCCAAGAAAAACTGAATGATTTCTATCAGGCATATTTGTTTCCTTTTCATTTACTGTTTGATAATCTTTTAGCATCACATTCTTTCAGAAATATAGAAATAGCTTTTGGTTGTGAACATGTAATAAGAAAACTTGATAACATTTCAAAATTGTCTCCCTCTTTCTTTTTTTAAATGTTGACTCACAATCACAAGAAAACAATGGTCCACACACCACACTGTCCACACAAGACATAGTCCACACACCACACTGTCCACACACCACATGGCAGAATGTTGAGTGCTGTAATATCATTTATTATTTTATAATATATATATATGTATATTATTGTATATTTTCTTTGATATAAATAAATGTTCCAACAAAGTTGTTTTTTTTTGCATTTCAATAAATATTTTGTATTCCAATAATTTTTAACCTCATTTCATTTTTGTTGAATCACTACAGCAATACAAATTATTTTATTTGTTGTATTTTGTTTATTCTAGCTGTGCTCTATTTCAAAGAGGGATTTTTTTAAACTATGGCTAAATCAAACTTTGATGAGAAGTTATGATTGTTAAATTATGGCTGCAGCTTTAGTTGAAAGAAGTTATGGTTGTTAAATTAAGGAGTCTTATTTTTACATAGAAAATTCTATTCAGGGTATAATCAAAAGTAAAATTTGATACAATTTCTAGAGTCACATGCTGTCAAGAATGAACCTTCTACTGCAATATAGTTTTTTACTTAATAGAAATCATTACTAATAAGATTGGAAAGAATTCTTCCTCACATTACAATAGGAGGAACAATCAGCATTGTGACCCCTCCTACTGTCCTCCCAGATCACTATATAGATGAAATCAAGTAAAGTTCTTCCTTCTTAGATGTATAACTTATCTATATAACAAATTTATATTTTATACAGACAGTAGATTAAGAAGGAATGCAGTATTTTTTTGTGGCTATAAAGACCTAACTGTGATCCAGTGCAGACATTACCATTGTCTACCCATGGTCGGTTTAAGTTCTCTTTTCCTATGCCTGTTTTTGGTAGTAGATTTCCTTTTAGATTCAAATGTTTACCTTTACTCAGTCGTTGGATTGTGGCTCCAAACATCTAGTACAATAATCCGATGAGGGCTTTTTTTATCTTAAATGTAGAACTTTAAATAACTTGAAAAAGTTAAACAGACCTTAGGAGCAAACTGGCATAGAACTTTTAGTTAAACACAAGATTCAGCTTGAAATGAGATGGGTTGGAATAGAAATGAAGTGATCATTTTAACAAATATCTAACTCACAACAAATGCATGTGTTTACTAGTTTCCCTAGATGTATTATATTTGAATCCAAAAGAAAATCAGCTGCCGAGGACAGACACAGACGGCGAAAAGAAAATCTCAATCAACCACTGGCGGACAATGGTTATGCTTGCCCCGGATGTGGCAAAATTTGTAGGTCACAGCTGGGGCTGCGTAGCCACGGGCAATACTGCATTCCTCTTTAATCTTCGAACTCGAAGACAAACCTTAGTATTATTGTTAGATGTAGTACACAGACTGATAAAGAAACGTTTTAAACGTAACTCGTATTGTTTCTTGTTTTGTTCAGCTTTATAACTTTTTTTTTACTTATCTGTAGAAATGGCTTATAAATTATGATTAAAATTCAAAACTAGAGATATTTTTGTTGAGCCACACATTTTCTTTCCTTACAGCTGTCCATCTCTCCAGTAAGAAGAGAAGACAAATTTAAAATGCTCAAATAGAATTTAATTACCTGCTGTAAAAGCAAGGGCAACAACTGTAGCGAGAAAGTAAAAGCCCTGGGCCTAACGTGTATTGATTTTACGCTACGGGCTCAAAGTTTTTGCAATAGAAACACTATTAGAGCGTTCACTTTTTTTTTTTTTGCATAAAGCACTGGAGCTTAATTTTGAAATAGATTTTACGGTGAACTCCCACGATGTCACATGGAATCAAAATGACTTGCAAAGCTCATGTTTTTTTTTTTTTAAGTTTCACTATGGCAGGAGAAAAAAAGAAACTCAATATGGAGTTGTTTTTTAAGTGTTGAAAGAAATGTCACAATTTATTTTTGTTTCAATTAGTCTGTGACGTAACGCTGTAAATGGACTAAAAAAGAAATAAATGTCAAGTAGTTGCAAGTACTTCCAATTGGAATCTCATCTCTAACTCTCCCTGGCCAACCTTTTTGTTGTTTTCTAAACATTTTTAATTTAAAATAAAAGATCTTTAACTGTTCAGCCCATTTGTTCTGAAAGATTGGAAGATACATTGCTTCTAAAATATACTTTACTTAGCCTCTGAAAGACACAGCTGGAGAACACTTGTAAATTTCGCGAGACACACTGGACACCCAAAGAGACATTATTGCCAGGCGAAGAGAGAATGTTCACAGACCAATCTCTGTCTACAATAGGGTGGCGAATTAAGTTGGTCGTAAATGTCTGAACGTATTTACTCTGAATGTTTCCCCCGAACTCAAAGGCAAAGGCTATTTAACTCTTTAACCTTCAATGAGCCCAATAGAGAAAGTGAAACAAAAACTAAGACAAAAAAATGTTCATCAACTTAAAAAAAAATAAAAATAAAGCCCAGTAAATAGGAGGACAACAAAATCGCTGACATTCATCTTCATTCTGCAGGAAGAAGGAATAATCTCCCTTTGTAATATATATATATATATATAAATTAATCATCATGAATTGATTAATTTTTAAATTGATTTGTATATTGTTATCTAATATGACTAATTATGCAAAAGTTCAACTTGATCCGAGACTAGGAAGAAGGCGCCAACCAAAGTGTGTACAAAACGTAGTAAGAGAGAAGACTCAACATGTACACAGCCCCCACAGCTTGAACTAAGTAGATCTTACTACCAGTGCGGACTGGCTATATGGGCCAATGCCCTGTTGGCCATTACCGACAATGGAACGGTAGTTCGGCGTTGTAAGATTTTAAAGATTTTAGAATTTACTCTATTCATTTAGGCCCATGGAGTACCATTGGCTCCTTACAATATCTAACTAATACTCCACTCTACCTTAATATCAAGCTGTCTCGGTTAGGGCACACGCTTCCACAATGTGTGACTGAAAGGTTGTGCGATTGTGAGTAAAGTCTACAACATTTATTTGATATCAGCTTGATTTTGGACTCTATTCTACTAAAAGTTCTATTGAGTTTTGTTCACAAAAGAAGTTATTCAAGTTTGAGTCCATTCAAATATAATAAGCCTAGAGCGGCTCAGTTGTTAACCAGCCTAATGACATTAAATAATACAGTTTAGTAAATACAGACAAAGTTGAATTAATAATCTGCGTAAAAATGGGGTCAATGTTTCCTTACTTTTACATCTTCAAAGCAGCTCTTCAATCTACAGTTCAACTCAGAAATAGAATGAAAACACGTCTTTTAAAGTCTAGTCCAACTGATATGGGTTTAAACTCCAGCTCCTCCGCTAGACGGTTAATACACACACTACTCGTTACTAGCAGGTGGACGTGTTAGCGTCAGAGATTTTATGCAAATTGATGTCCACTCTTACACTTACATAGAGCTGTGAGAGTTGTTTATGCAACGGTGTCTGCGCGTACACTTACAGAGGCGTTGATCCAGGGAGAACTTTTTATTAAGCTTTATTTATGTTAAGTAGTGCAGAGGCGTAGATCCAGGGAGAACTTTTTATTAAGCTTTATTTATGTTAAGTAGTGCAGAGGCGTAGATCCAAAACTGTTCAGTGGAAAGAGGGGAGCTAATGAGACGATGATAATTTGTTGATACAAGCGTGCCCAATTTATCTTCGGCTTATCACGATTGATCATATTTAATTTGTATCATTAGGGCCTACTCGCTAATGTTAATTTGTTAGTCTTATTACAGAATTTCGTGAATACATAAATATTTATGTGCGCACTTGTAATAAAGCAAATCATGCATCAATGAGTGTAAAGTACAGATCATGTCCAAATAATAGCCCACTGTGGCCGAAGTGTAGTGCGGTTAGCCTGAGCACGAGATAAGCAGAAGTGACCCAGGAATGGTCACTCGACAGTCCAAGATGATGAGTGAGCAGTTGGCAATGAATGAATGCGTGAGTAAATTACTTTGTCGAATAGAGAACGCGCTGGTTTGTAGGATATAATAATGTGCCTATTGTTTGTCCGACGGAAACGTAATACCCCCGCCTCCCTTGTGCCATTCATCAGAGCCGTCATCTTAATTCTGACGTAGTAGGCCAGTGCAAGAAAAGGTCACATCTCAAGCTTCATTTATCTAGACAAGGCCCAGGCACTTCCGGTGCGACAGAAAAACAACACACTTCACTATCAAAGTTGGCACTGAAGACAGATAACAAAGGACAATGAGAGGAAGGTACTGAATACAACATCAAACATGTCATTTCGAGAGGATTAGAGATACAACACATCAAACATGTCATTTCGAGAGGATTAGAGATACAACACATAAAACATGTCATTTCGAGAGGATTAGAGATACAGCACATCAAACATGTCATTTCGAGAGGATTAGAGATACAACACATCAAACATGTCATTTCGAGAGGATTAGAGATACAACACATAAAACATGTCATTTCGAGAGGATTAGAGATACAACACATCAAACATGTTCATTTCGAGAGGATTAGAGATACAACACATCAAACATGTTCATTTCGAGAGGATTAGAGATACAACACATCAAACATGTCATTTCTAGAGGATTAGAGATACAACACATTAAAAATGTCATTTCTAGAGGATTAGAGATACAACACATCAAACATGTCATTTCGAGAGGATTAGAATACAACACATCAAACATGTCTTTCGAGAGGATTAGAATACAACACATCAAACATGTCATTTCGAGAGGATTAGAATACAACACATCAAACATGTCATTTCGAGAGGATTAGAATACAACACATCAAACATGTCATTTCGAGAGGATTAGAGATACAACACATCAAACATGTCATTTCGAGAGGATTAGAGATACAACACATCAAACATGTCATTTCGAGAGGATTAGAATACAACACATCAAACATGTCATTTCGAGAGTATTAGAATACAACACATCAAACATGTCATATCGAGAGGATTAGAATACAACACATCAAACATGTCATTTCGAGAGGATTAGAATACAACACATCAAACATGTCATTTCGAGAGGATTAGAATACAACACATCAAACATGTCATTTCGAGAGGATTAGAGATACAACACATCAAACATGTCATTTCGAGAGGATTAGAATACAACACATCAAACATGTCATTTCGAGAGGATTAGAGATACAACACATCAAACATGTCATATCACGAGGTCCTCAGGGCTCACAAAATGACCCCTTCAGAGAACAGAACCATGAAAGAATGGACGGGCCTGTCATTGAAGAGATTCTTAGTAAAAGTAAATTTCCCCTTCATACCTTGCGATCTAAAGAGCAGATGAAGTTAAGGTCATCTGTTTCTTTGGCCAACGGTTAACGAGCAGGGTGTCATGTGGCCAATGCAACGACCGACCGCCTTTACAGTCCCCAACTAAAGTCAGGTACCAATTAGAGTTGTGTGGACTCTGAGGAGCCCCGAAAATACCGAGATTAAAAATTCCAGTCTTCACCTATATTCGAACCCAGAACCCCAGGCTCGGAAGCCAAGCTATTAACCACTCTGCCACCAAGCGCCCTGATAGAGATTATATTCTAGGCAAAAAACAAAGCAATGAAAAAAAGGCAGTCGACTGATAATATGTGTCATCCCAACGGTTCAACAGAATCAATTGCTATCAACTATATCTCTCTAAACAAATTCTGCGTTGAAATGCCTATGGAGTGGACAGTAAGCTAGTATCCGGTACAGGCTAACTGATCAGAAACCATATATTAGGTAGTCAAGCTCTCTGATCAGCACTGTCCTAATCTAAAAGCAATCTTTAATTTAAAAATGAAAATTGAATTTGACTTACAAATATTTTGTAGTATATTTTCCGAAATTAAACAAACATAAAAAAAACCACGAACAAAGAAAGAATCCCTGATTAATTCAACCTTTGAAAAAATAGAATATTTTAAAAGTAGTGAATTTTGTTAAGATTATTCTTTTAGTTTATTAGTTAAAGTAACTAAATAAAACGTCGTATAGCTTCAAATTGTGCAAAAATGACAAACACAGCAAAGTATCCAGCAAATTAAAATTTTAGATCTAGGTTTATCAATATATATATATTTCCGTTTAATAAAAAAATATTAATACAAAATGAAACACAAAATGTAATGAAGATTTAGATCTATGTGGTTAACAACAACAAAAAAACGGATTTTTCTTTCCCTATCTGACAACCACTTGGAGCGTCCTGTCTTCTCCGCACTGCCACGCGTCTCTCTGTCTTGACCGTCTTGTCCTCTCTGGTCATCGACTCTCATACCGTAGCGAGAACAAACACCCTCCGCCCACACACACACACGCACGCTCTCACCTCGTCATCATGTGTAAGCACTTCAGTTCTCACATCCAGCACAAATCACTGGCTCTTGCCCCCCACCTCACGTCCAGAGCCAAGTGTCCCCGAGTGGTCACCAGTGCCAGACAACTGCCTGTGCCGGAGAGGAGCAACTTAAGATGCTAAATATATTCCAATAGCATTTCAAGGGAGACAAGCCAGGCATAACAATAGCCCGGTGGACCGTAACGCGTTGGATCTAATTTCTAAAATATGTATATGCATTGGATTGTTGTTTTTTTTAATCAGTGAAATTATACTATGGATAATTTACTATTGAAGTGGATACAATTCATACAACTTGTCACTAATAAATAGATCTAGTAAGTTATAGGTTTAGTTTGTGAAATGGGGAATATCTTTAAATTTGACAATTTTCACCAGGTCGCTTAAAGTAACTCATCTTTAGTTGTAGGTAAGCATTTGGTTCTGTCTCTTTGTAAATTCTAATGTTCTTCAATTCTTTCAACATAATGTATCACAAGAGTTACTATGTACTACTTTTTTCTTTCCACTATCCGAAGTCTAAAGTACTTTGCGTTTGAGCTTGTTTTTTGTATTGTTTTTTTGTTGTTGTTTTTGTGTTAAAAAAACAATATTAGTTTCAATAAACAAAACAATTTGTGGGATATGTGTCATAGACGCTAAGTATGCTAAAAGATGAGCTTGGCTATTGTTAGATAGCTAGTTTAGTTAGTTGGGTTACACACTTTAATGTACTGACAGTGAACGGATATTTTTAGAATGACGATATAGACTTTGGGGTTAGAGGTTAAGATTGACGTTTAGAAATCAGTTACCGCTAGATTCTCAAGGGGATAACATCGTTCTATAGTGACAGACAAGACTGTGGCCCATTTTTTTTGTTTGTTTAAAGTTCACCTTGAGTCAACTTGATCATTGAATCTGTGTTCCTGTTCAGTACCTTATATATCTATTTGTAACGGTGTGCATGAGGACTCGCAGATTGAAAATACATCATGCAAGGTACGCACGCACTTAGTTTACATAACCATCTTTAGAAATACTTCAACTACATCTGACTACACATGCATCCGTTACACTATGTATCAAGGGGGCTCGGGGTTCGACACCCGACTCCAGCAGAGTTGTGTTTACTGGGCGCCTAAAGGCAGCACGGAAAGCCTTCTCCCAGATACCCACTTCTTCCTCCCCAATGGTCCACAAATGAGATTGGACAATAGCGCTCTGAGATTTACAAAAGCATGAAAGTTGCAATATATAAAAGCAATTAAAAAATCACTTCTTTAAAAGCTTTTAACATGTGGGGCACGACCTCAAAACTAGAGTTGTATGTCATGATGCGAGTAGTCGACTAGGGTTCAACTCCACCCCCCCTTTTTTTTTCCACACACGTCACATGACCACAAACGTCACTTTTCATCTATTGGAAGAAACAAAATAATAAGTAATTAACATTTTAAAAAGAAACAACTACATATTTCTCGCTCCCATCTTATTTTAACATATTTTTTTCTTTAAATAACGTTTGTCCATCGGAATTTCGATCTTATACCTGTAACCATGAGGTGTACTCTGTCTGTCTCGGTTTAGGACACAAAAACTCAAAATATTATGAAATCAATACACATACATACCTAGCACAATTTCATATAAGTTTTTAAAGTACAGTATTGGGGCCTTTCACAATTAAATATAAACAGAGCCACCATTCTTTCTAGTGTGTGTGTTAATTTTGTATGTTTAAGCCCCAATTTACATTCTTTAAGCATTCAAATACAGTAACACTGAAAAAGAGAAAGCGATATTGATCAATTTGGGGATGACATAATAGCCAGGTAACCTAAAGAAACATAAGGGAATGTAATTGGTATAGTAGGAAAGATTTTGAAATAAATAGACAAACTGAACTATGACAAGGACACGAGATTAAAAGATCCCAGTTGCTTGCTAAATAATACTTAATTCCTTTGCGCTACACGCGAACGTGCTTTGAAATTTGATGTCATATTCCTTTTCAAAATACATAGCTTCTTAAAGTTTGTACACCAGGACTTTTGAAACATCTCATTTTTTTAAATACTTCTCCATAGATGCAAATCTCCATATTTATTGGAGAGATTTGCTCTCAGTGCGACTGACACGCAGAATGTATGTGTAAGAAACGGCTCTTATCTAATTTTAAATTGCATTCACAAAATATTTTAATAGAAATTCATATCGTTACTTTCTTTTCCTGTCCGGTTGGGGGGGGGGCGAGTCGAAAAGGATTCATGCTTTCATAGCCTCTTTCTATCATCTTTGTTTCCCTTTGAACGAGAATGTATTATGTAGCAGTTTTGTAGCTCGTTATTGAATCCTAACGGCGTCCCTGTCAGTTTCTGAATACGAAACTAAATGCTTTGTCTAAAAAAGAGCTTCTTCGTGTGTGCACTGACCTTTATTTTCCTCACACATGTGTTTAGTCATAGTAAAACAGAAGATCAAGGGCCAAGCCAAAAGTGTTTCAATATAAAAAAGAAACGAGAAAGTCAAATGATTACAAATGACATTTCCCCCACTGGCGGATCCAGGGGGGGGGGCGGTAGGGGCGATCGCTAGTATAGAATTCACACGATTTGTATACGAATTTATTATGTTAAAAATATATACTAATTATTTATATTTCAACCTATTTTTAAATTATTTCGCCCTCCCCTCTAGTATGTTGGCTGATTTGGTGGGGTCTGGAGGGGGCGATGGTATCAATCCCCCCCCCTTTTACACTTTCGAGTGGGGGGGGGCGGTCAAATTTATTTGTAGAAATCACAGCTTGCTAACAAAATCAATTAAATATCTATATTATTAAAACTTGTTATTGATATTTTAACCGATCTTTTTATTATGTCGTTCCCTGTTTGCCGATTTTGGGGGGGGGGGGGGACGAATACCTCTACTGCCCTTCCCACCTAAACCCTTTGAGTGGGGAGGGGCGGTCCGTTTTTATGGAGAAATCATAGTTTGTGAACAAAATAAGTTAAACTTGAATTAATATATAAATTGTATATTATGTCGGTCCCTTTCTGGTATTTTGGCCGATTCGGTGGGGTGAGGGGGGGGGGGGCGATTGCATGTACTGCCCTCCCCACTCTAGCCCTCTGAGTGCTGGGGGGGGGCGGTCCTATTTTTGTGGAGAATCATAGTTTGTGAATAAAATTTGTTGAATATCTATATAATATAAACTACGTATTGATATGTGACCCATTGTAAATTATGTCGTACCACACTCTAATCTCAAATTGTATCATTAGTAAATTTAAATGAAAAAGGGTTGTACCAGGTGGGAGGGGCGATACATGCAATCGTATTTCCCCCATCGGACAAATCAATACTTTTTCTTTTTGTATTATAGTTAAGAAATTACAAAATTAAAAAAATCTGTCATTAATATAATGTATATACACTATACATTAAATTCTTATATCGAGTCGCCCCACTTCTATTCTTTAATGCCAAATGCAATCTTTAGCAGAAATTATTAAAGGAGCGAGGATTAATCGTTTTCACTCAACCGCGATTCCCATTTCCAGACAGAGCTATTTGTATTTCCCATGAATTTATCATTATTTTAAGAAAGACTTTGCATTGGAAAAGTTAGAATTCAAACGAAATTTTTCAGTATAAGAGCCATGATTGAGATGAGTTCTAAACCCAAATAATGTTTTTATAGTCGCCTTTTCCCAACCTTTACTCAATCTGATATTTTTCTAGCTAAAAATTTTGGAACTATAACTCACAATTTATATTACAGTTTTCTTGAATACTATTTATCGAATAAGTTTTTTTTTCGGCGGCGATCCTCAAAGCAAAAATCTAAATACGTGGGGTATCCTATCTTTTCAAGGAACAAATCGGTTTTATTTGCAATGTATTATAGGCCTATAAATTCATATTAGAATATTTTTCAAGTACAACATTATTCGAAAGGTCCTTTTTTAATAGTATGAATAATGAGCTTTAGGTCAGGAGAATGCGTTTCTGCAGTGAAGAATGCAAGAAGACGCTTTTGGCGTCGGGGCTTCGCCCCGAACTCCATTTATGAATAATGAGTTGTAGATGTCAGAAGAATGCGTTTCTGCAATAAAAAATGCAAGAAAACGCTTTTGGCGTCGGGGCTTCGTTCCGAACTCCATTGATAAATAATGAGCTGTACTTGTCAAGAGAATGCGTTTCTGCAATGAAGAATGCAAGAAAACGCTTATGGCGTCGGGGCTTCGCCCCGAACTGAATTGATGAATAATGAGTTGTACTTGTCAGGAGAATGCGTTTCTGCAACCCTAACCCTAACCCGAACTCCACAACAGAACCTTATAGCGCTGCCCCAGTTGTTTTGTTTTTCGCCGAAGGTTGAGAAATGCTGCTTTTTTAATTCTCATATATGAATCAGTAAGGAATCTGAATTAGCCGCATCTCCGTTTTTTTGGGGCTAAAAATAAAATCCTAGTTTTGTCCTACAAGTCCTACAGAATTCCTCGAAACAATCATCTCTTGTATTTAAATAATAAGCATAATAATATATCATTGAGCAAGGGGTTTAACTCAGTCAATGTTATTTCATGTGTTATGAAAGTGTGTAATGATTACGGGCTCTAACTTTCTTTTTTAATTTTTTTTTTCAATGTAATTAATAGATGATTATGTTGTTAAAATTGATAAAATTGTGAAGTTTAAAATTCTTGATATTTTTTGTTCAAGACCTTACTTTTTTCACATTCATCTATCCCTTAGTCTTAGTCTGTTGAACCATTAGGGCACCATACACGATCTGTAGATCCTCTTTCTCCATTCCACTTTGTCTTTTGCCTTGGGTAGAATTTTATTCAATGACAGGATTTTCCCATTCTCTTTCAGTCTTAACATTCAAGTTTCACTTCTACGAAGGAGTACAGTCATCAGATGCCATAATGCTAAACTCAGTCAAAAGCTTCTTATGACTCTATGAAGCTATGTACATCATGTTTTTTTTTTTGGTGTTGATGCATATTTTTTGCTTAACAATCTTAGGTTAACTAATCGTTTGATAGTGCTTCTACCTGCAGCTGAAGCCTGCCTGTTCTTCAGATTGAACTCTTTGGCTTTCCTCTGAAGTGTGTTGACCATTATTCTTGCTCGGGTTACTCCTCAAGACTTATCTTTCTATGGTTGTGGAATTGTCTCAAGTCTCTTTTATTGTGCAGTGGACTAAATAAAAAACGAATGGGCAATTTTTATTTTGAATTTGTTTGTTCTTCCCAAAGTTTTAAACCAATTGTCCTCAATATTTTGTTGCAAGTGCCCTGGGGTACCTCCAGGATGGAAAGGATATATGGAGCAAATAAAAATAAGGATGTAAATGAATTAGACATTGTATATTGCAACTCTCCGCTTCCTTAAACCTCCTCACTCCTCCATACCGATGTCTTCGATATAAATTAGGTAACAAGGGCTTTGAATTATTTATTAATTTTCTTTTCTTTACAAGTCTAAAGAAGTTATTTGTCATTCGTCCTCCAGTTTTCCTATGCCACTTGAACCCCGAGGAGGTCAATCAAAATGACATTTGATGCATTTTTAATGACGAGATTAATCCAAATAGATCTTTTCAAATAAGAAATTCAATAACACTAGAAGTTCTCTTCAAAATACCCAGCTTTTCTTTGTGTTATTTTTAAATATATTTTTTGTTCAAACCAAAAATATTTTTAAAAATGTTTTTTTTTTGTTTTCCTTGTCTGTGAGAAAGGAACTTAATACTAAAAGGAATCAATAATAGGAAAATAGTGGACAATGGAGTTGAAAATATGATAATCAATTATAAATAAATCACAATGCATAATAAGTGGCGAATTCTCATCTTTGTTTTAAAAAAAATGTTGACTTTGTGTCAATGAGACTGTTTTAATTGACGTCAGTCATAGTACAATGTTTAGTATATTTCTATATATCAGTGTCTACCTGGGTAGATAAGAACAGTTAACATTTTTTATTTATAAAAAGCTCTTTAGATATTTAAAAAAAATGGTTCCATGTCTCGTGGTCTATTTCTATTTCAATGCACCTTTTTGGTCAGTACATTGTCATTTGTTGTTTGTTCCATTTGTTAGAACATCTTAGGGCTTCTATCAACGATGGAACAGTTTCTGAAGAATGAGGCATAAATGTGTAAATTTACAATAGTGTGCAGATTAACATAAGTGTGTAGATTTACACAAGTGTGCAGATTTGCACACGTGTATAGATTTACATAAGTGTGTAGGTTTAAAACGTCTATCTAGCATGACAACATGACCAGATATTTAAATAATAATTAATGAACTATGTTGATTTATTAAATGCTATTTATATTTAACCTCTTCAGTAACCTTTGAGCGCGCTCGTGATTGTGTTATTGCGTTTGTATTTGTGTAGATCAGTGATTCCCAAAGTGGTCTATGTAGACCCCCAGGTGTCTACGAAGACTTTCATGGGGTCTACGAAAGTGAAAAAATAAATTGGGTGTGTATGAGATGTCCATTGGGGTCTACGATGATGGATTTCCTTTCATTTCATTTGTGACTTTAATTTTCACTCCCATTAATGTAATTATTTCCTACACTAATATATAATATGTGCCTCAGTTAATTCTATAAATATTTATACTGCTATTCAAACGAAAATTGTTGCATTAATTTCAATACTTATTTAAATATCTTAATTTTGTCTACATGTAAAAGTTATGTTTAACAACAAGAAATGTAAATTGTACACCGTTGATTATTTAAAATTGGGATAGATTCCTTCCTTGTCACAAGCGGTTGACTAAGTGCCTTTTTAAGACGATTTGAAACCATGTACGCTGGATGATAATTTGAGACGATGCCACCCTGATAAAAAGATAAAGGTTTGAAAAAGATCACGTTTAGAATAGAGCCACAAAACCGTCACTTGGACATCCTCAAGACAGAGAACATTGAACGTCTTACCAGATCTTCTGGAGAACACACTTTAGGGGGGGGGGTAATACATGGATTTCACCTGCCGTTCAAGTAGTTTTAAAAACTTGTTTTACACAAACGTACATCTAATATTAACTCTTTCTCTCCTAATTGACGATGCCAGCGTTGATTTGACTCCCATTAAACTCAATTGATTTTTGGATGTATACACTTTACTTAGTGTTGTGTACAAAAGAGCAGCAGTGCAGTTCTCCTAGAATTGGATACGAAATAAAACATTTTCTGCTAACAAACAAACAAAGTTATCAAAGTTTAACCTGAACAGGAAGTGAAATACAAATGAGAAAAATGAATAACACTATCGGAACGAGGAAAATAATTACGGAGAGAAAGAGTTAAACGAATTTCTTTAAGCAACAATACAGTTCAAGGGCATATCGGTTGTATAAGTTATAACATTAAAAGCTTCTTATATAATTCTTTGAAATCGACATATACAATTTGGGATCAGCGGTCTAGCTGTCAGGCTCTGACAGGATATAGCACTGTTTTTTTTTTACTGCTAACTGCCTAAGGGTTGCTAGCTCCTTATTTTTCCGCAGGATGGAGGTGGACTCAAAAAACCTTTCCCATGTTTGGGTATTTCTGCAAGGCAGCAGACGTTTGAATTCTAATAGGGGGGTAGAAAGCCAAGGCTAATGAGTCCCGCCTGTCTAAGACTGACTGGTTTGGGCGCCAGTTACTCTCCTTCGCCTCTTCTCCTGATAGTGACCAACAGTTGTGCGGACCCAATAGTTGTGCGGACCCAATAGTTGCGGACCCAATAGTTGTGCGGACCCAATAGTTGTGCGGACCCAATAGTTGAGCCACACATAAAAGATCAAGAAACACAAGAGAAACTGCTCTATGTGTAAAACGTTGTGACAAGAATACCTACAGCAAATTATGTCATTACTATTTCCTGTTTCAAGGACTACTTCATAGAGCAACACATTCCTATAGGAAACATCAGTAGCAACGGATGATGAGCCTACAAAAAAGACAAAACAAACATTCCCAGTGTGTTTGATGATTCCAGAAATATATATTTTGTTATATTAATTGGTTTCAATTTAAATTGTATCAACAAAAATGAGACATCTGTATAACTTTAAGTTACTTTTTTACAGACTCACTACAGTTAGAAATTAGTTTTAAAAAATGTTGATGAATTTGCAAAAAATGCAATACAAGTTAAGCAGGGGGGGGGGGTCTACCGAAAATCAGAAACCATGGCAAGGAGTCGACGAGACAAACAAAGTTTAGGAACCACTGGTGTAGATGTAGATTTGACTAGTTTGATAAAAACACCTGGCTGCATCGCATTACACCTGGTTTGGATCACGTCGTGTACTCACCCTATCTTTCAAGTAAAGGTCAAACTGCTCGTGTGAAGCCACGTGTGTGTGAGCGTCTGTAGGTTTGAGTATGTGTGAATGTATTAAGAAATGACAGGTAAAATTCTAAAGTTGACAGACGTGACGAGCTAAATGTCGTGATCAGAGTTGTATTTCACTCGAACAATATTTCCATCATTACTTTTTTCGTTACCATTGAGTTAGCATTGGATGTGTGTGTGTGTGTGTGTGTGTGTTATCAGCTGATATATACACTAGAAAACATAACATATATACACTAGAAAACATAACATATATACACTAGAAAACATAACATATATACAATAGAAAACATAACATATATACACTAGAAAACATAACATACATACACTAGAAAACATAACATATATACACTAGAAAACATAACATACATACACTAGAAAACATAACATACATACACTAGAAAACATAACATACATACTTGAAATGACATCAAATACCTCTCTGTCCTTTTCACTTACCCCCCTCCCATCTTTCTCCTTCTCCTCTCTCCCTCCCTCCCCGTCTCTCTCCCCGCCCTCGCCCTTTCTTTAAACCTCTCTCTCTCTCTCTCTCTCTCTCTCTCTCTCTCTCTCTCTCTCTCTTTCCTTTCCCGTATCTGTTTCCCTAGCTATTAATCTTCAGTCCATATCTCCTGTTACATTCTTCACAATTGTGATCATAAATAAAACAATCACAAGAGTGTGGGGGTTGATAGATCTGGAAAAAAATCTTTTCAATAAACATTTTTTTTTATAAATAAATACAACAAAAACATGAAAAAACAAAAATTTTTAGTATTAGTGGAGTACATTACCGAGTACTACTTTTTTTTCCCAGTAGAAGATTACATTGCCAGAATCACATAAGACAAAACCGTAAGTCCTTGAATATAGAATTCTTTCGAAAGTAACTGTCTTAAGTTTCTATGGAAGGCCAAAAATTCCGAGAAACATAATGCTAATTGTTTTAATTAGTGCGTTTACCAGCGGACAAACATAAATTCCTATTGTAACTGTTGTTATATATACAACAGAGAGTGTACGTAGAACTGGGCTAATCCACGCAGAAAAAGGTAAAACACAAACAAAAAGACTGCTTTTGGCATACGTGTCCTACCCAACGTAAGTGTCGGACCATAAGGGGGGTCCCTCCATACCTTCCATACCGGTGTTCGCAAGGACATCGCTGTTTGTGGTCTACACTGTCGATATGTTTTCCCTAAAATCACACTTCCTAATATATACGATCTTTTTTTTTGTATGAAAAATATAACTTTTAATGTGGAGAACAAAACATTTAATATATTCAGTTCAACATTGGAATGGAGACATATATGTACAAACAGAAGTACAGTTTTGTCAATAAACCAGCCTTAGTTGAGTAGGCTATTGGATTTAAATATACCATGTCTTTTGTAACATAAAATAATGGCACGATATATAATCAGTAAAAAAAAATTGCAGACTTCTGTTACTGTGCTATTACGACATCTTAAAATGATGAACATTTGTAATTTGTAAGTGATAGAATTTCATTCTGATGTTCTTTCTGAAAATATTGAAACCTGCCTTTTTACCTGACTGGATGGACCACTTCGAGGTTGATTTGAGTTTGTGTTTTCACACAAACTGTCTTTGTAACCTTGTTAAGATTGTAACATATTTTCTCAACTCAACTGTTTGATTCTGCGGCTTAATTACTGAATTATAACCCTAATTTTTTTAACATATTCCCATGGCATCTTAGGAAGGAATTGATAAATTTTGAGCTTTAAATGCACATTTCAATAATGCCAATAGCAACCAATGAAATAAAAACATTAGAAAATTTTAGTCTTGAACAGCTGTGTTTTTATAGGGTAGTAATTTGAAAGGGCAGCTACAAGGGTGCTGAGATTCTATCAATTAAGTACAACACATTTTATAATAAAATTAAGTCATCACAGTGTCTCAGGCAATGTTCAAACAATTAACAGGAGACTATTTCAACGTTACTTGTGTGTGAACCAAATTGAAAAAAAGGGTTATAAATAACAAATTTTAACTCGTACGTTTTGTTTTACAATTTGTGTCATTGGATATGGAAATCATATTTTATTTTAAACAACAATAAAAATAGCCTTTATTCTTAACACACTAGAAAACATGATAAAATTGAGATTCGCAGAAAAATAAAGCCTAAAGTTGTATTTCTGACATAACAGTTCAACCATTTACTATGGACTATACACTAGGAAAGTGTATATCTCAGAACTCAACTCTACATCTCTTTAGGCAGTGGAGTACACATTTCTTCTTCTTCTTCTAGCCAGCTTTATTGCTGCTGAGCTGTAAGCCCTTTTGCAGACTGTGCCAAAGAAAAAAAGTGTGCTGTTTTCTTCAGTTGTTCAGCACTGCCGTACAGGGTGTTGGTTATGTTGGGCTGTAGTGGAAGTAGGGTCTGCCTAAGGTGGATTAGGGAGGGGCATTCAAAGAGGATATGGTTTATGGTTTCAAAGGGGTGGGTGCAGTGTCTGCAAAGGTGGAGTTGTGTGGAGTTTATTTTGTTCAGGTGGTAATTTAATAGTGGTGTGTGTCCTGTTCTTAGTTGGAAAATTGTAGATTGTTCTTTGCGGGGGAGGAAGTTAATACTGTCCAGTTTGTTAGGCATAGTCATTTCTTTGTACATGGCTCTGCCTGTGTTTCCTAATGCCCATTGGTTGAGCCACTCCTCTTTGTGATTGTTGACTAACATTGACCTTAGGGTGAGGTAGTTAACAGGTCTATCTGGTTGTTCCATAGATGAACCTGCGTTTGATAGCTTATCTGCCTTTTCATTTCCCATGATGCCAATGTGTCCAGGGATCCACGGTAGTGTGATATTGATATTTAATTTTGATATCATCTGATGGATTACCACAATTAGTGTTGTCAACTCTCTTGGGCTGTTTGAGGTGCTGCTGTTAAGTGCTTGCAGAGTAGATTGGGAGTCTGTAAAGACAACAATATCTGATGGTGGTTGCACTCCTTCATATAATTTGTTTTCCACTGTCTGTAGTGCTATGGTGATTGCCTCAATTTCGGCTTGGAAGTTTGAGCAGTAATCGCCACATAGTGCGCTTATCTCAAAGTGTTTATTTTTAGGGAAGACCAGGAAGGCACCAAGACCAGCATTGATGGTGGCTTTGAAAGCCGATCCATCTGTATATATATGGATAGCTGTTTTTTGATAGCTTGTCGAGTACACATAGGAATGGGACACGAACCAATAGTGTATCAAGTCTCGAGTATGACATCACCTTTCATTAAACGTAAGATTTAAATTAACGTTCAAACTTTAATCTCTTTTTTAATTCCTACTTTTGAGGCGAACTACCACAGCACCCCAGCACCCTTGCACTCCAGCATCACATCAACTCAGCACCCTTGCACTCCAGCATCACATCAACCCAGCGCTCTTGCACTCCAGCATGACATCACCCCAGCGCCCTTGCACTCCAGCATCACATCACCCCAGCGCCCTTGCACTCCAGCATCACATCACCCCAGCGCCCTTGCACTCCAGCATCACATCACCCCAGCGCCCTTGCACTCCAGCATCACATCACCCCAGTGCCCTTGCACTGCAGCATGACATCACCCCAGCGCCCTTGCACTCCAACATGACATCATCCCAGCGCCCTTGCACTCCAGCATCACATCACCCCAGTGCCCTTGCACTGCAGCATGACATCATCCCAGCGCCCTTGCACTCCAGCATCACATCACCCCAGCGCCCTTGCACTCCAGCATCACATCACTCCAGCGCCCTTGAACTCCAGCATCACATAACCCCAGCGCCCTTGCACTCCAGCATGACATCACCCCCGCGCCCTTGCACTCCAGCATCACATCACCCCAGCGCCCCTACGACGAAAGTGAAGAGATGAAATGAGACTTTTGACTCTCAACTTCGTCTTAGATAAAGCTATAAGCAAGTTATAAGATGTAAATGTGTCATCAAACGTCATGCAAAAACAGTGGAAAGTTCCTTTGGGACATGCGCACAGGGATACAAAGATTGGCGCTACTCAAACTCTATATTAACAATTACAGTGAGAGACTGTTAATTAACAAAGAAATGTTAACCTTTACTGCATAAGTACAATGAACGACTTTAATTTGATTTTTTTTCTTGATGGAAATAAATTACCTTTTACTGGGATTTTGTTTTATCATTAAATCCTGCGTGCATTTTTCATGCTTGCGTATGTCAGCATCAAATGTAAAAAAAACCAACTATTTTCATATTGTCACATAGAAATTGTTAATTGTCTCAGAGAAATTGTATATTATCTCAGAGAAATTGCATATTGTCTCAAAGAAATTGCATAATGTCTCAGAGAAATTGCATATTGTCTCAAACACTGTGTCTTTGTTTAGTATCATTCAGCAATCAATATTTGACTTTCTCATTGTGTTACGGGCCTAGTGTGTCTAGTGGTTCTAGTGTGATTTCTTTATAATTGTAATTCTAGCATATTTGTGTGTCTAGGTGCCCTATGTTCAATGAATGGGTCTAGTGTGTCTTGTTAGTCTAATCACCTTGTGTATTTGATATGGATGAAGACTGCTATTTTGAATTTCGGAATTTTTAAGCGCCCCTGAGTCCCCCAAATCTAAAGGCTACCTGACTTAAGTAGGGTAAAGTTAAGAAGGTTTGCCATTGTGCTGGCCAAATGTCACCAGGATGTTAACTGTTGGCCAAATGTCACCAGGATGTTAACTGTTGGCCAAATGTCACCAGGATGTTAACTGTTGGCCAAATGTCACCAGGATGTTAACTGTTGGCCAAATGTCACCAGGATGTTAACTGTTGGCCAAATGTCACCAGGATGTTAACTGTTGGCCAAATGTCACCAGGATGTTAACTGTTGGCCAAATGTCACCAGGATGTTAACTGTTGGCCAAATGTCACCAGGATGTTAACTGTTGGCCAAATGTCACCAGGATGTTAACTGTTGGCCAAATGTCACCAGGATGTTAACTGTTGGCCAAATGTCACCAGGATGTTAACTGTTGGCCAAATGTCACCAGGATGTTAACTGTTGGCCAAATGTCACCAGGATGTTAACTGTTGGCCAAATGTCACCAGGATGTTAACTGTTGGCCAAATGTCACCAGGATGTTAACTGTTGGCCAAATGTCACCAGGATGTTAACTGTTGGCCAAATGTCACCAGGATGTTAACTGTTGGCCAAATGTCACCAGGATGTTAACTGTTGGCCAAACAAACAGATGAACCATAATATCATCTCAAGGTCTATTTTTGTCTGCATTAAAAAAAAAATCTCAATATAAATAGAATGAACTTGTCATCAAATGTATTTTTTGTATTCAAATATGTATTAATTATGCAGGTACTATTAAACTAAATGGTTGTCGATTTATTTCCTATATAAAAAGCAGCATTTACAAAATATCTTGTTTCACTCCAGCACAATTATAGTTAGAATAATTGTAACTACACTATAACTAAATATAAAAATACTACTACAATAATCCCTACTTAGTAATAATAGGTAAAATATAAAAAAAAACACTAAAAACTGGTTATGATTGTCAAGGCCCAAATAAAAATTTACCATTGAATCCTGATTTTACTTGTGCTATATGGCCGAGCTATTGCTTTCAAAATACAAAAGAACCCAAAATATAATTTCAACATTCAGTTGGTAGGCCTAAATTGCTCCAAAAACAAGAGGTGAACTTCATTTTCTAATTAAGCTCATATATTATGTCTATTTAGAATAGAGGTCTGGAGAATGTGGGTAAATATTACCACCAGCATCGTTGACAACAGTGCTGCAAATTAACATTACACTGGATACTGACATAGTGGACAATGGAAATAAACAAATAAAAGGACTTTTTTTTTTCAAACTATCATATCCTCAGTCATGACTTAGAAAGTCATTCTTATCCCACAACGCATTTCATATTGCAATGCATCGCTTACATAGGCTGCAGACTCCTTAGTACACCTTGGCTATCACCACTTACAGAGCAGCCCGTGAGTTCCCAGCATGCTCTCTGGCTGGCTATCACCCACTTACTTACAGAGCAGCCCGTGAGTTCCCAGCATGCTCTCTGGCTGGCTATCACCCACTTACAGAGCAGCCCGTGAGTTCCCAGCATGCTCTCTGGCTGGCTATCACCCACTTACTTACAGAGCAGCCCGTGAGTTCCCAGCATGCTCTCTGGCTGGCTATCACCCATTTACAGAGCAGCCCGTGAGTTCCCAGCATGCTCTCTGGCTGGCTATCACCCACTTACAGAGCAGCCCGTGAGTTCCCAGCATGCTCTCTGAGTTCCCAGCATGCTCTCTGGCTACGCGCCAAAAGACACGGTGAAAAGAAACAGGGTTTGAAGGCTGGGACTTTCTAAAAAGTCTAAGGAGTCTGGAAACCACACGAGGCGTTCTGATAGTGCCTCCACACATGTCTGCCCAGGTCTGAACAAGCTATTGTAGTACAGGACGAGCCACGGTGCCGTTGACTCATATTTTGCACTATTCTGGACAAACTTCGACTCACGGTTGTGAAAAGGGGTGAAAGGGAAGAGAGAACTATGTCTCATATAATATTCGTTTTGACAGACCCAGACTTGCTAATCTCCGCTTCATTAAGTCATGGAAGTCACAAGTTCCTGACCTGTAAGGTGACATACGTGCATAGCGCACACCAACAAGGTTTCTGTTCAGGTCTTTTGAAAAAGAGTATCACTGCAGTTACGAATGATATTTGTAGCAACATTTTAACCTTGAAACCACTAACTATTATTACTTTGTGAAATTGTGCGTGCACAATTGTGGTGTCCACTTGTATGGTTTACAGTCACTAATTGTGTTGACACAGTGACCAAAGAACCAAGGTAGGTAATTTAGGAGGATAGACAATTGTAGGTCGGCTAAACAGAGTGAAGGGAGCAGCAACTTTAAAGTGTAGCCCATGTGACCAGAAGATGAAACGTTCGAGTGATGACGCATTGAAAGAATGGAATCCCTTTTTATTGCTAATCTATTTATAGCCGCAAGTTCTTTTTTTCTTCTATGACGTTCCTTCAATTTCTCTCCGTGTTTATTTCTCTTTTCTTTTCCTTCTGTTACCTCCCTTTTCTGTTGTATAGGCGACAGTACCTCTTACAGAATGAGACAGCCTCGGTCTTTGGCTGGAAATAGAATCTATTAATCTGTCTAGAGTAGGTCCTGTAGTTAGATTATATGGCCATTATATCTTCATGTAATCAATACGCAACCAGGAATTCCACGCAAGAGAAATTTGTACTATCGTGACATTCACTGCTTTGAATTTTAATTAATTTACTATATTTACATTTAAGATCTATGATGAGACATTCTAGATGAGCCAGCCATTCTAGATGAGCCAGACATTCTAGATGAGTCAGACATTTTAGATGAACCAGACATTCTAGATTATCCAGACATTCTAGATGGGAAGCAAGGTTCAGATATTTAGACTTTTTACTCAGTAGTTGGCAAGCTATACTTTCTACTTTCAAAACGTGAGCTTACTTAAACCGTGATAAGAAATATATCACAGAACAACACATTATGTTCTTTGTTTTTGAAATGAACAAAAATACGACAGTGTAATGTCTTATCTTATCTTATCTTATAGATTACAGACGTGACTTTAAAAAATAAAAAGATAATTACGTCCTACGCGTCATGCTTCTAGTCATGCATGTTAACCAATGACTTAAATTCTGCTAAGTCACAGGTTTTCCTGGCTGACTCAGGCAACCCATTCCTTGCTCTAATAGCACTAGGAAAAAAAGTAGCATTTGTTCACATTTTTCTAGCATAATCTAGATGACCTAGATTTTCGAGATTGCAATATATGGTTTTGTTCAATGACCATTTGCTTTCTATCACGTTTGAGACGCTCACTACTTTACTACGCTAGTGTAAACAGTAAGAATATCTTGAGATATTGTATGCTCATTCTTTGCAAAAGAGCTGACAGCTCAGCAGCAAAAGGCTGGATAGAAGAAGATGTTCATTCTTATCAGCATACAAAATAATTGCTTCTAGCATTTCGTTCCTCAAATAACTGATCATCTCATCTCTGCCTGTTTTTATGTTAGGCGCTTCCACGCCATGTCTTATACGGATGTCCAACGGAAGTAAAACTCAAAGAATGAGATCCAATAACAAAGGCTAAATGCCAACAATAGAAGTTAGTCGACGCTGATAGTGAATGTCGAACAATGATATTGGGAGCTGTTGAATGTCGTCAAGCTAAATCTCTACGTCCATAAAACCTGCTTCTCTCCAAGCCGTCATCAAAAGTAGTCTGCTTTCATTTCACTATTCTTTCGAAAACCCTGGTGTTGTTTTTAATTCGTCGCGTCAGTGTCTCTAAGTCAAAACTTTCCCTTTTTATGAAACTAACTTTTGCCGCCTAATTCCTAATCGTTCCATAACAGGTTCCGCCTTGGGCATAGGCCACTAACCAGCTTCCTCCAAGCGTGTCGGGTCAAGGCGTATCTCCCCAACTGTCCTAGCGTCTTTCTCATTTGCTTGGCGTCTGATGCATCAGGGAACCATTGGGCCGTCCCCTCTTCCTTTTCCTTTGGGGGTTCCAGGCGAGACCAATCTTTATAGAAGGCCTCAATAAAGACTTACGACGTCGCAATCTGTGGGCAGTTTAGATCAATCGCTCGTAGCACACATGCTGCGACGTCGCAGGTCAGAGTTCAGGACTTTTATAACCGTAGGTCTCTTTCCAGTTAAGAGCTTGTCTTGTCATGTTGGATGCAGACTTGCAAAGGATGTGAATTCTCTGAAGGATGTCTACTTTAATAGGATGCTTGAATCAATTGTTATATCATACACGCCATAACTTCGTAACTAGTACTGCTTTAAATCGAATGAAACGTTCGCGGGTTTGACCAGAGCTTACAATAATGTTACATTAGCGAAAGTACAAATCCTCTAGCCCCAGTTATATACGACATTGACCAATTGTTGTTGTTTAATGTCCAGGCGTAGGTTGTTCTAGGTTCTTATTTGTGCATTGGTAATGCAATGCTTATAATTATTGCGAAATAGTGTTGGTTTATTTTTAAACTTAAAAAAAATCTGTTCGATTGACATTTACAATATCGTCTGTAATACAGGCTCATCCCACGAACGTGTGTAGTTGGTAGTCTCCCCTCCGAAGGCAAGTATTTGTAGTAAGAAGGCGTATTATTCTTTAGTATATCACGTGTCAAGGCCAGATGATGATGAATTAGTGTGCAAATTGGTTAGGGTGACCTCCGTTGATCGATTCTGACATCGCTGGACATCGTTCAGTAATGTGTTCCAAGTGAAAGTTTAGAACTGGTGGAATACTTCTATTATTAATGTTAGCTCCCTTTCCTTCGAGCCTAACCTTTACAAAAATACCTCCAAGTACGTTTGGTCATTGGACTAAATAGTTGAAGAAGTTTTCTTAGTGATCGAGTAGATTTCAGTTTGTTTCTTTTGCGATGTGAATTTAATTATTTTTTTACAATACCTCTATTCAAGTCATAACTTCATGGAAGTCGAGTGGGCGGAACCTGAACACTGATCTCAAAAACAGCTCTAACGATTTGAATCCTATTTCAATCTAAAACTTCGCAGATAGAAGTATGACTGGATAGCTAAGTAGATAGAGACTCGCGCTAAGAAAGTCAATCCGCATACTGCCAATTGTTTTATTCTGTTTATTTTTCAACAACAAATAAAATGTTTAGTTTATTAGAAGTCATTGCCAGTTAGTATTGTTAGAACATATTGCAGGGATTGATTTGTTAACAAATTCTAGTCCTTGTTTTTCATTGCCCATTTTGTCCCGTGTTTAAAAAAAAACTGACATAATGACAACATGTACAGCAGTAAATGTAAATGTGTTTGTTGGTTCAAGTCATTTTTTTGGAATATACTCCTAGGTCACTTCTAAGGTTCAAAAGAGGTCAAGCTTGTTCCAAAACCAATCGATGTTATAATGCATGAGATTCAACTGATGGGACAGACACAAATGATTGTTCCATTCCTTGGTATTCTTCACATGCAATAGCTTTAACCCATCGTCGTTGAAGAGAGACCTCGGAAAAAAAGGAAAGAAACGGCCCTCGAATGGCCAGGCATGATGCGGGCCATACGATATATAACACTGTTGAAGAGCAGCTTCTTTTGGTGGGAAATCACAATGGAACATATTCGATACCATCAAGTCATGGAACCAATACTATGGAACACATTAGTTCCACCACGGACGATTACGACTATGAGCAAAACGATTTTGGTTTGGACGAGTGAGTACATTTTATTTCCCTTATTTATCAGTGTGTGAACGTTTCAATGTTAATTTCATAATACATATTGCGCACTGTAGGTACATATCTATCATCTTCAGTAATCATAAACATATCAATCTCAGTAAACATCTCCCGTTAGCTTAGTACGAATTCCATATAAACAAAGTTAATTAATTACGACTAATCGATTAAATAATTAATACATTTGTTGATTGATTCATGTGTTGTCATCGACAATGAATCATTGTGCAAAGTTTCAACTTGATCCAACAACGGGAAGTATGAGAAATAAAGTGTACATGATATTTACCTGACAGACTTGATAGAAACGAGGTAACCAGTAAATATACTATAAATCATAAAACTTATAATACCAGTAAATCTTATCACATCTATTTACATACAGCATGCAATAGCTAGTAAGTACTCCACTAGAGAACCATTTTAAATTTACTTTTAGGGGCACTGGGGCATAAATGGATTTATTGAAAATTACCTTCCAATTCCAACAATTTATTGATCTGATAGTCTTATTGAAAATCAATACTATGTTTAAGTAATCAGATTTAAAACATCTTCCATCTTTGTTCCTTCCAGAGTGCCACTTGACGAACTGGTTCCGGTGGCCGTTGTGTACGGACTAACACTTCTGTTGGGAGTCATCGGGAATTCCTTGGTCATTGTCTCGGTGACTCGTTATCAGCGCATGCGCAGCATTACCAACATTTTCCTGTTGAGTTTGGCGTCTGCTGACCTCCTTCTGGTCTGCATCTGCATACCAGTCAAGGTACGTAACTGAGGAATAGCAATATATCTTTAAAAGTTCATTGTTATATGTCATTCTCAGCTCGCTCTATTTTCAAGTCTTACTTGCTGACGGCGGCGGCTCACGCTGTATCGTCAGTTCGTTTCTGCAGTAGCTCTGTTCTTGGTCTTCACAGCACTAGAGATTGGGTGCATGAGTGCTGTGAGATAATATGTTAATGTTAGAGCTTGTTGTGGTGCTCAGTACATTTTAAGTAACCATCTGTTACATAACGATGGGGGTAGCTTCTAATGAGAGCACACCAAACCACTTTTAGCCACTCTAAGGTCTAAGCTTCAGGCAAACACATTGCCTTTTTTTAGCCTTTCTATGGTCACAGGCTTCAGGTCTACACATGACCACTTTTAACTACTCTATGGTTACTGGCTTCAGACCAATATGTAGCCACTTTTAACTACTCTAAGGTCTAGGATTTATACAAACACATAACCACAATTAGCCGAAAGAAGGTATTGATGAGCTATAAGCTCCATCTCGTTTTGGAAAGCCTTTTGGATGATTCAAAACTAATTTGAATCCATCACAGACATAACGCTAGAAAATACGTCACGTTTGGGAATACCTCAGGATGAAAATCATCAGGGTTAAAATATGCTGCTTAGAAATCATTTGAGGCTATATCCACTAACTAATCAAAAAATATAAAATACAATAAAGGTTACAGATATAGGCCTACTTAGTCCTAAGATCTCCAGAGCAGGGCAACCTCTACTGAGTACCCCAAGACACACGACCAGTGATTAACAGAAAAAATATATACAGTTCACACAACACACAGTAAAATCCAGTGGTCAAGCTGGGAACTGAGAACTCAGGAGCAAGTGGCAACTAAACACACTCTACATGGCCTTATATTACTTTATTAAGGGGAGTCACTCCTGTCTTCACAATTACTAAACAAGTTAACTCCCCGTAATGTCACACCATCCTACAGTAAAGTTTGGTATCATCAACATCTGTAGATAGATAAATAGACAGATAGATAGATAGATAGATAGATAGATAGATAGATAGATAGATAGATAGATAAATTGATTGATTGAAAGGCGTTTATTCTTGCAGTAACTATTTTAATTCTACCCAGTTAATATCTTATTCCACGAGCTTCTCTCTTCCCTTTGTCAAATCCCATACTGAGCTCTTTAGAACTGGGATAAAATTATCCTTAAAGGATGTGATCACCTAGCTCTAGTGTAATCATATAAGAGGAGGCCTGACCCTAATGATACAGACTCACGGCAGCATGTGGAGGATGAAGTCTTAATGCGGAGGGGGGTAGGTGGTTGGCATCTCCTTGCTGTGACGGGAATAGATTAGTAGCTGGTCCTAACTTCACGTGACAGCAGCGTTCGCATCTTGGGATAGAATATGACAGGACTGCTTTTAGGGTCATCACACTGTCCGCTACTATAACATGACATGCGGTATGCTTCATTACACCTGGTCAAGATTTTAGTATCAAGAACTAGAGTTTCTAAGTACAAGAGTTGGACTCTGTCATGCGTGTACAATAGTGTCTGGCACAATGACAAAGAATTCAATTTGAATAACAGTCTTTTATTTTTTCTATCTATTTTATTCCGATTGTTGTTTTTTATGTCACATTTAACTTTATTCTTAAACAATGAGGATTAATGATAAATCTTTCTTTTGTCCTGATATGATATTATCTGATTGGATTAATATCTCTCTCTCTCTCTCTGTATATATATATATATATATTTATTTCTTTTTTTATTTTAACTTCAGTAACCAAAAGTGGATAATGGTGAGAGTTGCATGTGAAGCAAACAATATATTGAAAACTAGTTTATATATATATTTCTGTTGGGAACCTGTTGATAGCTAGCTTTTTGATGTATCCGGAATATAAGAATCTTCATCTATGTATTTAAACAGGTTTACGATACATTTTGTAAGCACTATTTATCACAAGAAAATCCAATGATCGCTTCAAGAACAAACAATTGTATTTCTTTAGTTAGCTACAGTCAGCTTTCAATATGGCGTCACTGACATTGTTTCATTTTCTTTCTTTCAAAATCTCTCCCAATTTTTCTTTGTTTTTTTCTTTAGGTTTTCTTATAGCACAGTGCTACAGATCACCCTCTCTTTCAATGTAGCTGTATTAAATAGCTTGAAGAATGTAAAGCGATTTTTTCCAATCGAAATGCAAAATCCTAGAAATGTATTGTGAAAATCTTCAATAAAGCAAACGACTTAAAGAGATATAAAGTGATATAAAGTGATATAAAGTGATAAAAAGTGATATAAAGAGATATAAAGTGACATAAAATGATATAAAGTGATATAAAGTGATATAAAAAGATATATAGTGATATAAAGAGATATAAAGTGATATAAAGTGATATAAAGAAATAAAAAGTAATATAAAGTGATATAAAAAGATAAAAAGTGATATAAAGTGATATAAAGAGATATAAAGAGATAAAAAGTGATATAAAGTGATATAAAGTGATATAAAGAGATAAAAAGTGATATAAAGTGATATAAAGTGATATAAAGAGATATAAAGAGATAAAAAGTGACATAAAGTGATATAAAGTGATATAAAGAGATATAAAGGGATATAAAGAAATAAAAAGTGATATAAAGTGATAGAAAAGAGTTATAACGTGATAAAAAGTGGTATAAAGTGGTATCAAGTGATATAAAGTGATATAAAGAGATATAAAGTGATATAAAGTTATATAAAGAGATATAAAGTGATATAAAGTGCTATAAAGTGTATAAAGAGATATAAAGTGATATAAAGAGATATAAAGTAATATAAAGTAATATAAAGAGATATAAAGCGATATAAAGCGACATAAAGTGATATAAAGAGATATAAAGTGATATAAAGAGATATAAAGTGATATAAAGAAATAAAAAGTGATATAAAGAGATATAAAGTGGTATAAAGAGATATAAAGTGATATAAAGAGATAAAAAGTGTTATAAAGTCATATAAAGTGATATAAAGATATAAAAAGTGATATAAAGTGATATAAAGAGATAAAAAGAGATATAAAGATATAAAAAATATAAAAAGTGATATAAAGTGATATAAAGAGATATAAAGTGATATAAAGTGATATAAAGAGATATAAAGAGATAAAAAGTGAAATAAAATGATATAAAGAGATAAAAAGTGATATAAAGATATAAAAAGTGATATAAAGAGATAAAAAGTGATATAAAGAGATTAAAAGTGATATAAAGAGATATAAAGTGATATAAAGAGATATAAAGTGATATAAAGAAATAAAAAGTGTTATGAAAAGAAATAAAAAGTGATATGAAGAGATATAAAGAAATAAAAAGTGATATAAAGTGATAAAAAGTGATATAAAGTGATATAAAGTGATATAAAGTGATATAAAGTGAAAGAGATAAAAAGTGATATAATGAGAAATTATTCCACAAGGCTATTCTAGCTGTGACCTGTATATTTTGTCTCCTCTAATGCTGACAAAGCAATTCTATCACACTTGAAAATTACTTTATTTTAAGAATTGAATTCCCAGAAATCCTTTGCTTCTATTTGAGCTTAGAAATCATGAACATTCTCAAACAAATATTTGAAAACATTGCGTATAAAATGTTTGAATTATAATGAAGGCAATGTCTTTAATTCCGAAGACAAAGGAAGAGTGTTTCACATGATCACATCTTAAGTACAATGCCGTATTGGCAAGGGAAACATTTTTTTGTCGTCTTCAGTGCCAGAGTTTGGCAAAGGCTTTTCTTTGAACCTCAAATGTGTGTCCCGCGACCTTCTTGAGAGCACTTCAACCAAAGTCTGAATTATTGTGAGATTGTGGGTCAATAGAAAACTGTGTCTGTGATGCCCAGTTTGGGTGGTGAACTTTTATTAATGCGTGAATAGGATGATTCCACATGTTCCACTTGTTTACAAGAACCCTTTTTGTGATCTTTAATATCTTATCTTATCTTATCTTATATAATACATACGTTACTTCAAAAAAGAAGATGATTACGTCCTACGCGTCATGCATTTAGTCATGCATATTAACCAATGACTTAAATTCTGCCAAGTCACTGGTTTTTCTGGCTAGCTTAGGCAACCCATTCCATGCTCTAATAGCACTAGGGAAGAAGGAGTATTTGTACAAATTTGTCCTAGCATATGGGACGAGGAATGTTCCTTTATTTTTGTGTCTTTCAGAGTATTTTATTAGATTTTGTTTTTGTATTTGAAGATTATGGTTCAGTGTTTTATGTATAATTGCTACTTTACTTTTGAGTCTTCTGTCCTATTAGCTACACTGGACAAGGTACACTACACATTACTGCTAAGACTAAAAAAAAAAGATGAGAATGAAATGTGATCTATGCTAAGGTCACGTGACGTTATCCAATTATAATCTAGGAAACACGTTCATAAAGATTCAATCGTCAGACATTTTGTTTTATGTTTTTATTTTGTGACATCACAACAGGGCCCTGACTGTCACATGACAGAGATGACAAGCGCTCATTAGTGTAGCTGACAATGATCTCAGTTTCATAGAGGAAATTATGTTTGAAAAGAAACAGTGACTTGTCCAACTTGTTCATCTCGTGGTACAGTTTAAAGCTAGATTGTTCTCAAGATACAATACAGTTTTAAACCTAGATAGCTCTCAAGATAAGATACAGTTTTAAACCTACATAGCTCTCAAGATAAGATACAGTTTTAAACCTAGATAGTTCTTTAGACAAGATACATTTTTAAAACCTAGATAGTTCTGAGATTTAGATACAGTTTTAAACCTAGATAGTTCTGAGATTTAGATACAGTTTTAAACCTAGATAGTTCTCTAGATAACATACATTTGATTGAAATTTGCTTCTAATTTTTTTTTAATTTATTATAAACTTTTTGTTATTTATAATAAATCTTAATTAGAACTTTGTATCTGGATGGTTCTCAAGATATGCTAATAAAAAATTTGCCCTGGAGTTTTCTCAAGAAATAATACATTTTTTAAAAATAAATAATACTAAATAAAATAACTTTTATTTACCATGCAGTTCACTTGCTAAATAACATTTAAAGTAAAAATAAATGATTAAATGATAAATGAGTTCAATGTCCTATGGCTATAACACTAGAGTTTGTTTCAATTGTTTCGTTTCCTTTCAAGTATATTTACGAATCCAGTACTTTATTTCACCCACTGGTAAGAGCTTTATTATATGCATTGATATAAATCAGTAAAGAGACAATTGTTATCTGAACACTTCAAGTCTGTGAGACATCGACGTTGAATGAATAAGGAAGATTCTTCCAAAATAATCTGCAAAACAGAACTGTTAATAACACAGAACTCAATATTGTTGACTGTTGGTTCTAACTCAGCATTGCTAGTTCTTATAACTAACTGTTATGTACAGACCACAACAGACAAAGATTGAGAAGTACATTTCCTCCAAATTTATAAAGAAGCTAAAGCAAACTTTATGGTCTCAGAAAAAATTCTAACATTATACTTCTTGGTTCTGAGGGTACGTCATCATCTAAAATCTTCACATTTTCCTGCATAGTAAAATCAATTATGTCCGAGTGGTTTAGATGTGTTCTTGTATTGCTTTGTATATCAAAGAACACTTTCAGACTAGACTCCCATGTTCTCGTAAAAAAGTGAACACAACTATTGATTTGAAGCTTTAACAACGAAAGCTTCAGTTACGTAGGGCGGATTTGTTTGAGATCAGAAACATGAACAAGAAGTCGGATCAAATTGTATATGTATGACAGGACTCAAATGTCCACGAACTCTCATATTGAGTTGAAAATATTCAATTTCAAAAACAGCGAAAGTTAAATTTAAAAAAAACAAAAAAACGCACACACTCAATAGTTTAATAGTACAGTTTATAAAACGATCGAAGACGTCTGCTAACAGATCATAAACTTGAATTTAAATAATAAGGTCATGCTTTGAGAAACATTTCGCAATTTGGTTTAAACAAGATTTGTGTTATCAAATTACAGCCATTGCTTGTTAACTTCGCAGAAATACGATTTGAGGGTTCCACAAGCATCTTGTACATGAATGAGTGTGGCTAAAGGTGTTGACATGTGAAACGATTTTTTTTACAGCGCTTATCAGATTATCTGATCAATTCTTATAAGTATTTCATTGACGCTTATCAGATTATCTGATCATTTCCTATCGCAATTATTGGAATTTCAACTGTGAGAGGTCAACATTTCTAATCTGTTTTCTTAAAATAGTTGACTTCAACTGTGAAAGGTCAACAATTCTAATCTGCTCTCTCAAAAGAAGATCAGCTATAAGAGGTCAGAGGTCAACATTTTATAATCCAAATTTGAAAAGTTATTGAACTATTTTTTCCTTCCACCAGTTTGATCCAATGTTATTATATTTTCATAGAAATCTGTCGAGCCTCCAACATTGACACTAAGCGTCCTGATGTACGTAGAAATTTTTAGCCTCGGGCCCTATTACAAGCCTGTACAGAGAGCTTATGTCCTAGAGGCCCCTATTACATTCTTGACAGTCTTCGCTAGGATAACTTTAACCAACTTCAGTCCAATTGAGTTTTCGTTTCCGATAGACTAACTTTCCATTTCTAGACGATGTTAGTGGATCGCTGGGAGCGAGAGACATTGAAGTAAACAAGGAAGGGGGTGGGGGAGAGAGAGAGGGAGAGAGATTGATCAGCGGTTCTCACTCTGACATACTCTATACCCTCTTTAAGAGAAGGCCCTTTAAAAAAGACATTTCGTAATCTTGTTTTTTTCCTTTTAAAAAAATCAAATTTTTTTTTGTATTTTATTTTAGCAACATTAGATGCATTTTTTCTAATACATCAGTGCCCATAAAATTTTGAGGCCCGTAAGGGAAAAAGCAGCTATTAGTTTTGTGAAGTCTGTCAGCCCGTCCGTGCGTCCGTCTGTAACATGTAAACAAAAAGTAAAAAATATATTGGAAATCCGATATCTTGATATTTATATCTCTAGTGCAAGGGTTATTTTTTGTTTTCTGAAAGAGAACCGTTTAATGTAAAAAATTAAACATGGAAGCATTTTTTCTCATAAATACCCAACTTTTTAAAATAAAAACTTCAGGTGAGGTAGGTCTTTATGATGCTTCATTTAGTAAAATCACTAAATTTAGAAACCCTTCAAGATAGAAGACTAAAGGTAAACCCTAACCTTAAAAGTAAAGTAGAAATTATACGTAACCGTAATTTTCAAATACAAGAAAAAAAAAAACTAATAAAATACTCAGAAAGACACAAAGAGAAATGCACATTCCTTGTTCGATATGCTAGGACAAATTTGTACAAACGCTATTAGAGAACGGAATGTGTTGCCAGGAAAACCAATGACTTGGCAGAATTTAAATAATTGATTAACAGGCATGACTAGATTGACATAAAAACACCTATAAGACGTAATCCTCTTCTTTTTTTGAATTAACGTCTGTATTTTATAAGATAAGATAAGATCAAGTTCAGATCCCGTCTTGAACAGAAAACAAAATTATTGCTTTGGTCAAGGCTGCATGAAACTCCTCTTTTTGGGAACAAAAGGAAAAAGTAATACATCAGAAATTTCATTATCGATAATAGGTCATTCAGTTTGTTTTTAAGTGAAAACATTGCCAAATCATACTTTGAAATCACTCTTCTGATGTTTTTCAGTTTGTTTTCAAGTGAAAAAATACAAAATGATTCTTTAAAATTACTCTTCTGAAAAGTCTTTCTTTTTTTAAAGTAAAAAAATAAAGCCCAATTATAATATGAAGTAGCTCTCCTAACTATTATTACATTTTTTTTTATCAACGGGGTTGGAAGTTTCATCATTGATAATCGGTTGTTCAGTTTGTTTTTAAGTAATAACAACAATGCCAAATGGTTCTTTTTAAACTCTATTACTTTTGATAATTAAGCAAGATCTTGTTTTAAATATTCCATGTTCTGATCTGGTGGGGGCCGCCTCTAAGTTTGTGTGATATCACAAACTCAATTTGATACAATTTATTTTTCTCTCTTAATAAAAAACAAATACAGATACTAAGAAATAACAGATGTTTTTAACTTTTAGAATTTTGAATGAACACTTTTATAATGACTGACTTCTTTAGACTAACATCTAATAGGTACATGCGTATATACAATGTTATTAGAATCACTTTGAAACTACTAAAGAACAAGACAACGCTCTGAGATAAGATAAAATTTATCTGAACATCTGTCTGGTTATACATTTGTAAAGTTCACACGTGAAACTAGAGACTACTACAGCTGTAAACACATTTCCCAATGACATTTATCTAATTAGTCACAAGCTCCAAAGAAAACTTTTTGGAATAGGACACACTTTTAGCACTCTAAAGGGTCAGTCTCTTCTAATAGTTGGCAGGATTTTCCGAGGGAGTAAAGGTCAATTTCATTGTATCCAAATGTACTATTAGTGTGAAAAGCGAAAGTACACAATTCCCGTCCATATGAGATGTTTAGCTCTTGGGTTGTATGTTAAAACTTTGAAATGAATGGCTCATAATTACCTCTTGGGTTGTATGTTAAAACTTTGAAATAAATGGCTCATAATTAGCTCTTGGGTTGTATGTTAAATCTTTGAAATGAATGGCTCATAGTTAGCTCTTGGGTTGTATGTTAAATCTTTGAAATGAATGGCTCTTGGGTTGTATGTTACATCTTTGAAATGAATGGCTCATAATTAGCTCTTGGGTTGTATGTTAAATCTTTGAAATGAATGGCTCATAGTTAGCTCTTGGGTTGTATGTTAAATCTTTGAAATGAATGGCTCATAGTTAGCTCTTGGGTTGTATGTTAAATCTTTGAAATGAATGGCTCATAGTTAGCTCTTGGGTTGTATGTTAAATCTTTGAAATGAATAGCTTTTGGTTTGTATGTTACATCTTTGAAATGAATGGCTCTTGGTTTGTATCTTACATCTTTGAAATGAATGGCTCTTGGGTTGTATGTTACATCCGCATTATCGATTAATAGATTACCAAAAAAAAAGTTTTATTTAAATTCTATACGTAAATCAAAAGTGCGTATTTAATATTCTTAAATGTTGCATTCTTTATTTCTATCCTTGAAATCACCCATTTATTCACCTGAGATAGGCCTTAAGCAGCCTCTAGACATTTCCTGTTTTCATAAGCAAGGATCTAGATAGATTTTATTCTCTTGTGCTAAGGTTCTGAAATGCCAGAGTTTTTTCTGTTAATGCATGTATGAGGAAATACTTAAAAAGTATTTAAGACTTTTTGTTTATTATTGTTTAAGAAATAAACTAAGATTCATTCTACTGCACTGCCAGGGCAGACATTCATTGTAGTCCTTTTAACAGTTTCCACTGAGGAGTTTTCTGGTGATGTAGCAGGTCTGCAGATGTACTGCGTCTTACAGGCAGCGAGAATCTCTTAGGAATGTTTAGTGCCTTGAAGTTCTCGAAGTCAGTTGTCCCTAGCCTCGTTGTGGTGTTTAGTTCACGTCCAGAGTCAAACTCCAAGGCATATTTAGTTCATTTTTCACTTTCATTTTCCCTTTGCTATGAGATACTGGTACTTCGATGTCAATCATGGTTAAGGATTTTTTTTTCTCTTCAATACAGAGTAAATTAATTTGATTAAAAATACAATCATGTCAGACAAAAATCTCAAAATAGATTTGTTCCAGTATAATAGGTTGACTGGAAAAACTCTTGTATTAAGAGGGCATATGAAACTCTATCAGAACATGTGTCAAGGCCAGGTATTGATGGATTCGTTTCGCAACTTGGTTATGGTGACCTAGGTGGCAGATTCTGACAAAGCTGAGCATCCTGCCATTATTTGTTTTATTGACTCACCCAGGTTTCTGCACTTTCGGCATGTCACTAACATCGATGTTCAGGATAGGTTGTGATTATTATTATTAATTTCCTTATTTATAATATTATGTTTATTTCTTATTCACAATGCAATGTCAATACATTTCTAAGACTAGGTATTTTTAAGGGTGAGACACACAGTAGTAGATCTTCAACGAGCTATCAGGTTAGGAAGCGGGCGGGGTTTGAGCCCGGGACTATCGAGATCGTTGAAGGACAACCCAGTGTCCACATGCCCCACGACATAGACAGATATGTTTAAGTTTAGTAAGTTTAAAAAAAATGAAGTAACTTGTATATTTGTGTTGTACCAACTGGTATATACGTTTGTGGGTGTTTGGTTTTAAGAGTTTTAAAATATAATACTTTTTGATCAAAATGTCTTTACTTTTGAAGTTTCGAAAGTATTTAAAATTCTAATTCTTTTTTCTTTTTACTGATAACTTGAATTAAAAAATCTTAATGAGAATTTGTCTGTCCTTTAGAATTACGAATAGAGTTTCGAGGCTGTCATGATCTTGAGAACAGATGATGTGATAATAAAGTATATTGTTGAATCCTGTTTTGTATTTCGAAATATGAAAATATAGCCTCTCTCCCTTTCCCGTTTGTTTTCTATTAAAATCCATTCAAGAAGAAAAAAACACATTCATTCATTCATTCATTCATTCATTAATATTCAGAAGTTTTTTAAAAAATTATTTGTATTGTTTTGTTGCATCAGTAAAAAAAAATTATTTGTTGAAATTGTAATTAATAAAGTTTAGAAATATTACAAAATTCTACGACTATTAGAACATGTTCAAAGAATTAGTTTTAAACTTCACAGAATCTGTCAACGAAAGTCATGAATATTGAATAATGTGTTGACCAATACCGCCAAGCTTTAAGCAGACAAGATAATTATTTTTGGATAACAATGGGAACATAGAAAGAAAAGTTAAGTCTTTTTTCTCCTTGACATAAAGCACAACAAAGCTCCTGATATTTTCTGCTACTTCTGCTGAATGTTGAAATATTTGAAGATGATTCGTTTATAAATGCTAGAAAAGTTGAAGATGGTTCAAATAAATATAGGCTGCTCAAGGCCGAACAAGTTAAACATTTGTGTGCGCACGATTTCAAATGGAAGGTCAATGAAATATTTAACAGACAATAACCGTTTTATAGTACGGTCATCGAGCCTTTCAAATTAGCGCAACAAAGGAAATTAGTATATATATATATAAATTAACATCAATAAAGAAAAGTATATTTATATATTAAAGCAACAACGAATTGTATTTGTGCATTTCAATCCATCTTTAGTGTCTAAATGCTATTCAATAATAAACTTGTCTATATTTTCTTCTTAAACTCTAACACAAAAAAAAAAAAAAAAAAAAAGGCCCACAACCGTGAATACAACGGTTTGGATTTAATGACAAAAACAAGTAAAAATGTTTGTAAAAAGCAAAAAAAAGACAATTCATCTTTGATGAACCTAGTCACTGTTTCGTTAGAGCCCAATGTTCCTGACAGTCTATAAAGTCTTCAATGAATAGGACAGATCTGTACATGCGGAAATACCCGAATAGGTAGTCGGTTCATGATAGACATTGTCCAGTAAATTTTAAATTATTCTTTTTTGAATATTTTGAAAAAGAAAACAAAAAAAAAAATCCCAGAGTTTTCCAACTGTGTGCAAAGTAGCTAGTAATTCTTTTCCAAAGATATACATCAACTGTCAAATTACTAGGAAAATCATTAGAGCAGTTTTCAAGAACCGTGTCCCCCCCTTCCCCAGGTTCCATCCACCCAGGTTCCACTACTGATGAAAGAAGAAATTGTTTTTGTCCACAAGCTGGACAAGTTTCAGTGATATAAGAACGTGTTGACCCCTAGCTAAGCTAGTCACGTGATCTGTGAATAGAGCTAAATGTCATTGAGACCTTGATGTCCTTTACATAAAAACCTCATGCCTTCTCAGAAATGAAGTTTCAAGGTCATTGACATTCACTTTCAGAAAATCACTTTGTACCATACATTTTGTTCCAAATCGTATACGACTTAGTTATAGTCAAGCAGCCTTGTTGTTTAACTGTGTCTAGAATCAAGATCTATAAAACACACGCTCTAATAACAGTGTACGAGGCTCACACTTACGGATATTTCCAGGACGTTTTCGTATATTTTGCAATTTCAGGAGATTTCCAGGACCTCCTGTTAAATCGACACGAGGCCGCGGGAAATCTGTTATAAGTTATAAAATGGTTTAATTTAATAATTTATACACCGTTTCCTATAAAAGTGCGGGGCCCACTGCGGTCGCATAAGTTGCAGTGGCATAAGGTCGGCCCTGCAAAATAGCGGCGTATGCTACCCCGCCGGTCGACTAGTTCTTATTAAATCATGTCTGTTACTTGACTGTTTGACGGAGTTGGTCACCCGGTTACTTAACCCGGTTATGTAGAGGTAAACACTGGGTAGATTAAAAAGTGACTATTGTCTTGATGCAGAAGGCCGTGGCTGATTTTTTCAAGACCCTGAAAGTTTTCCTGTCAGTCAGAGAAATGATGTCTTGGTTCTAACACATCTTAAAGCCTAAATTAGCCTCTACTAATTTGTATAATGGAATGCGTCTGACCCTAAAAAAAAGCAGATATTTATTGTACAAGTTTTGGACGTTACATGAAGATTATTAGGCAGTGGGCGATATTCTAACTCAATACTATCATAATGTCAGTCAGAGGAGCGACTATACAGCCAGATTGTACACAATACACATATAATAATGAGTTTTTTTTTCATTTCCGAGTGTTTAGTTTCTATTCAGTTATCTAACTTCGCGCGAATAAAATTATTTTATAAGCAAACAGAGTCTTTAATAGTTCTTAGGTTTCTAAACACCAATCTATCACCTTTTAAAACGACAATGATGGTTTGGTCTATAACTAAATTCTAAATCTAATACAAACAGACACAAAAATCTTATACTGTGAGTCTCAAATGTCCCTGGCCTAAGTGACTATGGCATCCAATGTCATCACGTTTAGTCATTTTCTGTTGCCATAATGAACACGGCATTGCCACCGTCCATTACATGACCTCAACGAAATGCGCGTGCAGGACGGCACTTCCACCCACAGGGAGTGACCTCTTAGAGACAGACACAGACAGAAAAAAAGTTGAAAGTTTAATGTAGGGATTTCCTTCATTACGCTATTTCCGTGCAAACACTTCATAACAAGAGCAGCAAGCAAATTAATGTATGAACACGAAAGTTTTGAAACTGAAACATTCTGGTCACTTGTTGACGTGAAGTGTTTTACAAATGAAGCAATAGCTGTGGATTGATTTGTAGGTTTATAAACCATTTCAGCGAATCTTTTGTTTTCTGACTAACTAAACGACACCCGACAATGGGTACACCATAGAGCTATTGCAATAAAATAGATTATACGCACTTTAATCAACATACTAATCAACTTTCACAGATATTAAAATCATATAAAAATCAAAAGATTTCTGTAGCCGAAGTGAGTGTTTCTATTACGAGCTCTGGACTGTCTTCTCGATTGTCCCTGGTTCAAGATCGTCTCATCTTTATCCCCCGTCGTCCTGTGGGGGAGGTCATGGACGATACAGTGGGGATCATCTTCCTTTCTGAACTAATGTGTAACAAACATGGGGAACCGTCTCGACTGAGTCTTTGACGTGGTTATGTACCTTCTTACAGTGTATACACACGCAGGACTTTACTAGATAAATCTCGAATAGAAACTTCAGGTCTATTTCAAATAATATGAGTATAGTCTAGAGACTCTAGAACTTGCAAGAAGTCAAGATTTCTAAATGGTTTATGACCATTTCGCTACTAGTTAAGAACTTTTGATATGGATGCTACGCTTGCTGGGAGGATAGTTTAAGTTTAACAGTATTTAAATATTTCTAATTGAAACACAATTATGTCTCTGTCAAACAAAAAAGAAACTATAAAGTCGAGATTTGAGACGTACAAGAGGCTGAGGGATGGAACTCGTGATTTCTTTTAAGAGCTCTATAATACAATAAACATTTGGAATGCAGTCTATAGAGGAAGCACGGACTGTGTAATGTATACATTGAAGTTTTACCCAGTGTGAAAGTATAAGGGTGATACTCTTTCATTGTGGTATAGACAGCGACTGGTTTGTTAAAGCCAGTAGTACATTATCTTATTAGAAAAGTGTTTAAATAAGAAACAACAGGTATCGGCCGTTAATAAAAAATGCAAATAGGCGGTCTGATCACTGCCTGGAAATGTTCAGAAATAGACAATTCTATTAGTTAGGTCATGAATCTAATTACAGAAGCTTGCTGTGGGAGGCCCCCAAGTTTGTTAGTCTGGCCAAGGGAGGTAAGAGGCCTTCAAGTTTGTTAGTCTTGATGTGTTTGTGCATGGACTAAGGTCACGAAGCTTGCGTGTTTTAAAGATTTGTATCAACAATTTTCTCTTTAATGGCAAAGAAAGCTGAAAACATTGTCTGTTGATTTAGCTTAACGCTATGATCTGACTATCTGTTATTAGATCGCTAATATCTACCTGATGGAGGGCTAGGCAGAGAATGTATTCGCAGCGTTTTAATCTTTGAAAGACAAAGAATAATAGGATTTGTATCCAGATACATACACCGTTAATAAATGTGCAGCACATCGAAAGTGGCTTGCTTTTAGAGGCTCTGGATAACATTTGTAATGATTCGATTTACTAGTCAAGACACCGAAGTATTACAAAGCTTATATCAACCAAAGCTTATATCAACCAAAGCTTATAGCAACCAAAGCTTATATCAACCAAAGCTTATAGCAACCAAAGCTTATAGCAACCAAAGCTTATATCAACTCAGGGGAAACAACTGTGTACACGTTATTTCTTCCAACCCATTCTGAACTCAAGATAAAACTTTGCACAAATATTTATTTTAACCAACACGACAGGAATTAATAAAAAAAAAACAATTAGTCAATTAATTAATTTTTTAGTTTGATACCATAAATGGAAGTTAATCCTTGAGTATTTAGAGATATGTCTAAATATGTGAGGTTTAGTTCCCCCTATGAATCGTACATGTTATTTCTCCCACACCCATTCTCGGATCAAGTTGAAACTTGAACACAATGATCTATTTTACCTAGAAAACATGAATCCATTTTTTAAAAAGTCAAATAATTTTTTGTTAATTGATAATTTTGTTGATATGAAAAAAGGTAAATAAATTCTTCATTATTTAGTGATATAGTTGTAAATGTGGAGCTCTTCCATTTAGATAAGCTTTTTACAAAATATTTTTATATTTTGCTTGTTCTGCTTCTATGCGTTCTCCTTGTTATGTTTGAGGGGTCAGCCTAACAGTCCAGTATCACAGCTGAACACTATAGTACTGTCCAGATTTAGCAGCCCTTCATGTGGTGTTTCATGTAAAGAGCAATTTTTATTGACAACCTTATTTTTTTCCCAACTACATCTTGCTGTAAGAATATGTCAACATTTAATCGACAATTTGCAATCTTACCCGACATTGCGAAATATTTAATCGCAATAATACCATTTAGAACTGTTTCAGACTACAAGATAAGAGGAACCAATACACCGAGGGTCAAAAATGTTTGTTAGCTACTATCAGAGAAGATAAATAGAGAAATAGGGGAAATGCGCACCTTCAAACTAAGAAACTAAACATATATTGATCTTATTATAGTCTGAATATAAAGTCAATCTTTTAGAAAATTGTATTACTCATTGTTAAGAAACTATTTCCTCTGTGACATTTTTTTCTCAAGCATAATCTGATCACAACTTCTTTGTGTACTGCAAAAACAAACAAACAACCTTATTTATATAAAGCAATAATCTAAGATGGGTTCATTTCTAGTAAGTCAAAAACTTTCCTTTTCTGGTTCACTTTCTAAGCATAAATATGAAAGATTAACTTTTTATATATTTATTGCATTTTGTTTCAAGACCTTTTAGATATTTTCTTTTCTGTCTCAGCCAAATTAATAATAGAGTGTTCATAAGTCAAAATGTAAAGGGACTCTATTAAGTTACTGACATTGGTCTTTTCAATGACGCATTGAAGTGTTGATTTAAGATTCTTAAAAGCTGGATATCTGCTACTGTTAGTTGTGACCCGATCTTAAATTAACCATTGAAACTTTTTAATAGATATAAAGTAACCAGTTTCAAATATCTATAAATAAAGAGGAACCTTGGTTGACTTGTATGGTAAAGTCTCTACGATTGTAACAAAAAGAGTCAATACGAAAGTAGAAAAAGAAATAAATCTCAAAACGTCACCGACAAAAGTGCCAAGTAGAAAACGTTCCAAACATTCATTCCTTGTGTTCATATAAAACTCAAGTGAGACGTTTGTTTTGTTAAACACGCGTGTTCATGGTGTTTTAGTCAGTCAGTGTACACTAGTTGAATCTCTTATGTTTTGTTGTATGGAGGACTCCTTACAGGTATAATATATTTGTCATATGGTGTAATACATTTGTGGTATGGTGCAATATATTTGTAATATGGTGTAATACATTTGTCATATGGTGTAATTTATTTGTCATATGGTGTAATACATTTGTCATATGGTAAAATACATGTGTCATATGGTGTAATACATTTGTTATATGGTGTAATACATTTGTCATATGGTGTAATACATTTGTCATATGGTGTAATACATTTGTCGTATGGTGTAATACATTTGTCATATGGTGTAATGTGGGAAGCGTGGTCGAGAGGCTTAATACGTTTGAAGTTGGCTTGGCTACCTATGAAGGTTGCTCGAGGTTCGACACCCGACTCGGGCAGAGTTGTGTTTACTGAGCACCTAAAGGCAGCACGGAAAACCTTCTCCGAGATACACCCCTCCCCCACTGGTCCACAAATGAGTTTAGACCATGAGCATGCTATAAACATGAAAGTAGCGCTATATAACCGCTATAATATTATCTATATATATTCAATATGTCTGTGCGATAGTATAAGACTGTGCGGCCTTCCCATTAAACAAATATATATATATATTTATATATTTATATTTTAACTACCACAAACTACTTATTAAATATATTTTTAAAAATATTAAAACTTAAAGTACTATATTATCTTTGCTGTATACATTTCTTTGCTTTTATATGTCTAGATAGTATTAAATGCATTTATATTAAAGTTTGAAGTAGTGGCGTAGCTAGCCATGTGCGAGTGGTGCGGACCGCACGGGGCACCAAGTAATGAGGAGCATCAAACTAAGGATAAACTTTCTCAGTAAAAACAAGACATTGTAAGACTAAGACTAAGACTAAGACTAAGACTAAGACTAAAACTGCTTTATTGATCCTTACGGAAATTTGTTGTGATTACAAGGACTCTTCTCATATAAAGAAAGCACAACAGAAAAATACACATAAATACAAACGTGAACAATGACAAAGTACTCTATTTTAAATGTAAACTACAAATTTAAATTTTCCTATTTCGTGAATTCCCTATGTTGTCTCTTCCATTAAATGTAAGCTGTAGACCAGGTAGAATCAAAGTGACTAGATTTGTTTAAATCTCTCGATGCAATTCACTTTTAAAGGCCCACTTTCTTTTGAGGCACATGGTTCATGTTGTTACTTCATTGCTCAGTACGCTGGTTTCATCTAGATCTAGAGCTTAAAAATATAGGCCTACTTCTAGATCTAGATAATTGTCGTAGTTTATTTTATTTCACTATGAATCTTTTGAGTTTCAATCATTTTGAAAACAAAACAAAACAACTTCTTATCAAATCTAATGACCAATGAGCAATGAAAGTGATGTCATTTTTTGTTTGATTCATATGATCTTTCTATACGTGTTATGTTTCTCAACACTAACTTGTTCATTGTAATACTGTCATGTAAACAATAGTATGGTCGTTGCTTAAGACTGAAAAGCCGGTTTGTTTACCAAGTGCTAGCTCAGACGGAGAAGTTTTCATCTCAGGTTGATATGGGTTAATGGTAGGAATAACAGGATCCAAAGGGTAAAAATCCGTTAATGCTACCTTAAATAAAATCTTGAATATTTTGATTTTTTCTCAAAACAGAATCTGGCTCTTAATGGGCATCGCAAACAAATCGGAGAAGAATTGCAAAGACAAAATCTTGGTAATTTCTAGGAGTTGGTAAAATACCTTTCCAAGTACGATCCACTCCTAAGAGTACCTGTGCTCCTACCCAAGCTAGTTCCAGACCACATACGTAAGTCCCCATCAATACGAAACGAACGTATTGTATTATTGGGTGATTACAAGCCATATATTTCTCGATTATTTTGTCATCTCAAAACTGAATCAATTTTCTTAAATGTTAAGGGCTACAGATTCTTTAGTCTTTCATTGACATCATCTCAGATCTAAGCATGATGATTCAGTTTTAAATATTATCTTTATTTGAATACTTCTGTCCATTGATGTAAATGCTACTTTTATGAAAGCAAAATGTCTTCAGACTGAAGTGGATCAAGAATAAACTTGCCACTAATTTGAGCCATTAAGGAATAATGTCAGTATCTTAACACATGAATACAGATTGCTGTTTTATTTCGTTGGAGGGGGGCATCACGAGAAGCTACAGCACTGGGCATCATATACCCTAGCTACGCCACTGGTTTGAAGAGGATATAAACCTCCACAAATCTCCTGCCCCAGGCCTCCACTTACTAAACTCAGGCACTGCATCTGTCAAGAAATGTAATACGTGCCCTGTAAGTCAAGGAATCTCACCAAACTAAGCTTTGTTTGCCGCTACCTATTTGTCATTGCCTAGTCATCGTAGAAGAAAGTTTGGGTCTCTATGTATTCAGCTTTAAGAACCGTTGTTTTCTTTAAGTGGTTCTCATCTAAGACAATGTGACAGGAAAGATAACCCACTGATTGGTTGAAGAGTTGTCTCTTAATGTTGATCTATCCTCTAAGTGACTTAGGTCGATACTGAAGGACATAGATGAGAATGTAGGGTAGTCTGCCCTTTCAAGAACGGGGATGTCATTGACGTAAATGTACATTTAATCATTTTTTACTTTTTCTTTAAGAGAACCGTAATAACATTATTTTATTTCAAAATAATAGAAATATGATCTAATACTGGGTTTTATTGTGTCCGACATATCAATACCGTAACTCTACTATCTCGATAGCAGGGCACATATAAAGCAAAATATATAAAAAAATCCTTAAAAAAAAAGTTTATGTAAGTGAAAGAAAACTCCGCACTAACAACTATATCTCTCAATAATGTAGAAGCTAACTCTATTACTCGATACATAAAAAAAAAATACCAATAATTTATTGACTAATTGGTTGACGTTATTTATCAATAGGTTTTTTAATTGTTACAATGGATAATTACTCAAAGTTTCAACTTGATCCGAGAATGAGTGTGGGTGAATTAATGTTTACAAACTTTTTTCCAGACAGACGGATAGACAGAGTGACTTCATATAAGCTATATCTCATTTATAAGTTTGCTTAAGTGGGACCTTATTTCCATGTATCTTAAGTTATTTAATATATTTATAATCCCAACCCTATCAGACGCAATAAATAGTTGCAGTTACAAAAGAGAAAACAATGATGATGTGGCCAGCACAACTTTTTGCCAACTAATGTTGAATACCCATAATATCAGGATGGACTCAAGGAAGCCATACAATTCCGAAATTCAAAACACCAGTCTTCAGCGTGATTCGAACCCGAGACTCGTCTGTAGGCCAAGCCCTTTAACTCAACAACCACTCGTCTAAATTTTTCTGTGCTAATATTTATTTCACTTCTGACAAACAATGTTAATGTGCGATCGTCATGTTGAGTTCCAGACAGCAAGTCCTACTAAATCGTGTGGGTGTATTATATTCTACACACACACACACACACAGACACAGAGACACAGACACACACACACACACATATATATATATGTATATATATATACTGTATTCCTCACTAATCTTCGGACTCGAAGACAAGCTATATGTATATATAAAGGGCTTTTTTGTGACGCTACGCACCGGTACGCGTACCGGCACCTTTATGAATGTGGGGAAAACAATAATTACTTTCTAGTATTTTAACGTATATTATAAATTTATTAGTTGTTAAAAGTTAGGCAATCAATCACTGCATACCGGCACCTAATCACTGCATACCGGCACCTAATCACTGAGTACCGGCACCTAATCACTGAGTACCGGCACTTATTTTTGTTTACAAAAAAGCACTGTATATATATGTGGACATACAAGTGTAATAGGATGCAGAGTAATTGAAACAAAATACAACTCACTTTAAAACTAGCAGAAAAATGTGAATGACACATAGTGTGATTATTAAAGTTCATTCATATTGGAGGTTTCCCACTACATAGCAAGGAGGGTTACAACATTTTTATTCATGGTCATGTGATAGAAGAACTGTACTGCGAGTGGAATTAGTCGAGCCCCTATCAGACGATGGTAGAATGCAAGAGGAGTAGAGAGTATCCTTATCTTGATGACGTAATTAGTGACACTTGTTTGTTCAGACGGATTCATTAGCTGGCTGGTAGGAAATGCCTCACTGAGAACACAATGCGATAAGATCAAACTAAAAAAAAAAGTTATTGATTTTTGTGTTTTGATGAAGATAGAACATTCTTTTCGTTTGTAAACAAACAGTTTCGTTATAAATAGACACCTGTTATAGTAAACTAATACATTTAGTTAATCAATTTCTTTTCTTTGAATGAAACATGAGCGCTGGAGAGAGGAAATTGAGATCAATTTTGATTATACTTTTGGTGATTTGATTGTCAACATTTCTCCTTTTCTAATATCAAATATTTCGAGTTTAGTCCTACAAAACAATAAAAACAAAACAAGACACAGATATTTTACAAAGAGAATTAGATGAATTACAGAAATGGGAATCAAATTGGAGCATGTCTTTCCACCCAGAAAAATGTCAGTTGTTAAGAGTAACAAAAGAAATTAAACAAATTAATTCCACTTATCTTATTCATGGCAAACCAGTAACACAGACTAAAAACTCAAAATACCTAGGTGTTATAATAAATGAAAAACTGTCATGGAATCCACATATTGATGAAACTATAAACAAATCCAACAAAGCATTAGGGTTTATTAAAAGAAATTTCTATAAATCAAATAAGAACATAAAACTAAAATGTTATTTAACCTTGGTTAGGCCAATAATAGAATATGCATCCACCGTGTGGGACCCCTCAACTCAAGAAAACATTAAGAAACTGGAACAAACACAAAATAGAGCAGTGAGATTCATAACAAACGAATATTCACATTTGACTAGGGTAACACCATTAGTAAAATCACTAAATTTAGAAAGCCTTCAGGACAGAAGACTCAAAAGTAAAGTAGCAATTATACATAAAACACTGAACCATAATCTTCAAATACAAAAACAAAATTTAATAAAATACTCTGAAAGACACAAAAATAAAGGCACATTCCTCGTCCCATATGCTAGGACAAATTTGTACAAATACTCCTTCTTCCCTAGTGCTATTAGAGCATGGAATGGGTTGCCTGAGCTAGCCAGAAAAACCAGTGACTTGGCAGAATTTAAGTCATTGGTTAATATGCATGACTAAATGCATGACGCGTAGGACGTAATCATCTTCTTTTTTGAAGTAACGTCTGTATTATATAAGATAAGATAAAAGTATAAATAGGATTACACAAACATAAGCTTGAATTGATCAGTAAGTTTTCATCAATAAATCTTCCTTTACAATAAACATGCAGCGTTTTCAGAAATAGTCTTGAACCAAATAATTTAACAGTGTATTGTACATATATTTGGTAGTCTTCATAACTATATCTGGTTATTTCTGATTTGTACAAAGCTTATATCATGCCTGTCTGTCTGGTAAAAAATTGTGTACACGTAATTTCACCCACACCCATTCTCGGATCAAGTTGAATCCTCACACAATTATTTATTGGCATAGACAAGACATGAAACAATAAAAAAACATTACCAATGAGTCAATTAAATTATTTTGTTTGATACCAACAAAGGAACCTAATCCTTCAGTATTCACAGATATGGCTAAATGTGTTGGGTTTGGTCCCCTTATATAATTGTTACCGCTCCTTCTCCCGCACGCATTCTCCGATCACGTTGAAACTATAAACAGTTTTTAATTGTATCAAACAAACAAACAAAGAATCAATAAAAACAAACCAACAAGTAGTCAACTAATTAGTGGTCATTAATTATTTTGTTATAGAATAAGGGAAATAACTTGTACATTATTCATAGATATAGTTTTAAGGTCAGAGTTTTTTACCTTTAGATAAACTTTCTTTAGAAAAAAGGATTTTTGTTTGTTTGTTTGTATGTCTTCTAATGAGCTCCCGTGTCCTGCAAGTCTCACCATTAAAGGGTTACATCAACAAAATCTCCGACATTTGAGATCAGCGTTTCCTGACGTCTATACGAATACGTTTTCAAAAGTGAAAGGAGAACTCGCTGTGTACATCCAGGTCTCAGTACTACTATTTCAACTGACTAAATCATGGGTACCGAGTTACTCAAAGCAGTGGTTAGAAAATCTCTTGAGCTCTCTTAGACTAAGCTGCTACGTGAGTAATGAGACTAAGTAGTGATATCACAGCCTGAAGGGTTACTCCAAGTCTTTAAAATCATGTTTGTTTTCTTATTATTAGGTTCGGATCTCTGTACTATTATAAAGCAGAACTAAGGACCACATTGACGTAATCCCTGATCTCCACATGCAACCACTGTGGTTGAGAAAATAGAGCGGAAAACAAGTGAATGGAGCACATAGCATAGGTTGGATAGAAGTTGGTGTGGTGGATAGAGATTCTTGTGGTGGATAGAGATTCTTGTGGTGGATAGAGGTTGGTACAGTGGATAGAGGTTGGTACAGTGGATAGAGGTTGATGTGGTGGATAGAGGTTCTTGTGGTGGGTAGAGGTTGGTACAGTGGATAGAGGTTGGTACAGTGGATAGAGGTTGATGTGGTGAGAGGTTCTTGTGGTGGATAGAGGTTGGTACAGTGAATAGAGGTTGATGTGGTGAGAGGTTCTTGTGGAGGATAGAGGTTAGTACAGTGGATAGAGGTTGGTACAGTGGATAGAGGTTGGTACAGTGGATATAGGTTCGAACTGTTGGATAGAGATTGGTACAGTGGATAGAGGTTTGTGTGGTGGATAGAGGTTCTTGTGGTGGATAGTGGTTGGTACAGTGGATAGAGGTTGATGTGGTGGATAGAGATTGGTACAGTGGATAGAGGTTGATGTGGTGGATAGAGGTTAAAACTGTTGGATAGAGATTTGTGTGGTCGATAGAGGTTGGTACAGTGGATAGAGGTTGGAACTGTTGGATAAAGATTGGTACAGTGGATAGAGGTTGATGTGGTGGATAGAGGTTGGAACTGTTGGATAGGATTTGGTACAGTGGATAGAGGTTGGAACTGTTGGATAGGATTTGGTACAGTGGATAGAGGTTAGTACTGGTGGATTTCGAACGGAGGATAATACCGAAAGGTGATTAAAAATGTTTGAGCCTGGGGGGGGGGGGGGGCTTTGAACATGAACGCAGACGGACAGACATTTCACACAAAACTAATAGCGTCTTTTCCCCTCCCGGGGGACCGCTAATACAGACTAATAGTAAGACTTCCATTTACTAAATCAATGCAAGGGAGATAACACATTCCAAGTTACGAGATGACTAAAGAAATAAAAACAAAACAACCGATAAACTAATGACGAGAGGTTAACAGGAGATTAGACTCACAGCTAGCAACATTTCGCCAACTATTCTCCCTGCGACGCCTTCCCGGCAGAAGAAAAAGTACAAAGTAATGGACATATAGACAATAAATGATTTCTCAGTGAAGTTTCGATCGAAAGATACAATCTTTTGAGCTTTGTGTGTGACCTAACACCAAGGTGCCAATCAACTCAACTGATCATGTCTCTTTATTGCATTCCACCATTATTATGTTGTGTGTTATTTCATTCCTCAGCATTGGCGACAAACATCTTACATGTAGATGACAGTTAGTTTCTCTATTTCAGTTTGCTGGATTTGCTACCTACACTTGGGCCTTCGGTGAGCTCCTCTGCAAAGGCGTACACTACCTTCAGAATGTTTCATCTGTTTGTTCTGTTCTGACCTTGACAGCCATGAGCATGGAAAGGTGAGTCCAATTAAATTATATGAAAGATAAGTCTAAAACAAACAAACATTCATTACAAACAAGACTCATTTCAGAAAGGCAGTTGCTATATCAGCCATTATAGTACTATGTTTGGAATATAATGCGCACATAAATATCACTCAATATAATAATCCCAGTCTTCATCATTAAGGTTTATAAAACTAAAATATAGGCCTTTTAAAAAGTGCATATGCGTGTGTGTGTGTGTGTTTCTTTTTTTTTTTGGGTGGGGTGGGGGGGGGGAGGGAGGGTTAGGGATGTACACTTCGGTTTGTAAAGATGGGTTATTGTAAATAATGTGTGTCTCTAGATGTAGATCTGCAACTGACAAAATGTTGGAATAAAATGTTTAACACGTTTCGGATGTTCCTTCAGAGTTGAAGATAGTTTACTTCCAAGTCAAAACCTCCCGCAGGACGACGGGGGATGGGAGCGGGCAGGGTTTGAACCCTGGACCATCGATAAATCCAAATGACAGTCCAGCGCGCAAACCGCACGTCCAGGCAGCCATAAAAGAATAATGTGAAGTGTGGACTAAATGGCAAATAATAATGATGTTTCTTTTTTTCAACTTTTCCCTGGCAAGTGTCAAGATGTTCAGATGTATTGATCCAAAACTTCTCAACTCAACGTGTAAATGATGTGCGAAATAAATGAAGCAGAACGAGACAATAAAACATTGCCGGCCTAAGGAACAGGTCAACCAGGATGCCGCCAAGGGTCTCTGGTAGGTTCCTCTCATAGGGGAACAAAATGGTTAAACAAGTCCTCAACGATATAGTTGAAGTACATTGCGTTAATAATCAATTGGGTAATTTTAGTTTTTCACTGTTTATTTATTTTCATTAATTTTCTATTTCCTTTGGAACCAGGAACTTCACTTCGACTAGGGCCTCTAACTATCCAAGGCGGGCCCGCGCTAATCTATTAGTGGGGCCATTTCAACTGTCCTACTGTTTCTAGTGGTCTGAAGAGCGTTGAAAAGAACTATAGCATTATAAAACAAGCCAAATAAAAAAAAAATACTAAAAAAAAAACTAAGCTTGTATTAAGGAAGAACCTCACATTTTAAATCCTTATCTCTCAACACTGTAATAATTATTTCTCTTTTTTTTTTTTTTAGATCAAACAAAACTGATTAATTACCAATATTGAGTTAACTATTTCGTTTTTGATGGATTCATGGGTTGTTTTCGACAATTAATAATTGTGCAAATTGGTAACTTGATCCATGAATGGAAAGTGTGAGAAATAACATGTTCAAAATGTGTTTGTAACAGACAGACAGAATGAGCTGATGTAAGCTTTGTAATAATGATTTTGATGAATCGCGAAGCCAACAGCCTTCACCTCCGAGGAAAGATTTTGCTCGTCTTGTGACGTACTACTCATGTCAAAGGGGAGACAACCCTGTTACTCATTAGTAGCCCTTGACTTCAGCCCACTGTAGTGTCACACACAGTACTCCGAAACCATTGCACTGTCTTAGAACCAAGAGTACTAATATGGGGAGAGGGAGCTGGTTGTTAGAGTGAGGAGGATTGGTGAAAGAGGCCGAAGCCAGAGCTAACTAGACACAATGTGTGACAGGCAGAAAGAGGTAGAGGAAGGATACATGGGTGAGCAAGGAAGAAACAAGAGAGTCTGTTTGTTTGTCTGTTTGTTTATTGTTTGTTTTTGTTGTTATTGTTTTTGCAACACAAAGGTGAGAGTGAATGAAAGATCTACGAAGTACAGAGAATTCTAGAGAATGGAAAAGAGAGAAGAGAGTAGAGAAAAAGGTAAAAGAGAAGAGAAAAAGGAGAAGAGCGAAAGAGAGGAAGAGTGAAAGAGAGAAGAGCGAAAGAGAGGAAGAGTGAAGGTGTAAAAAACAAAATAGTATTCGAATAAATCTGAATGACTAATGGACGATACAAATGAGTAAAACTGTTATTAAACAGGAGGGGGGGGGGAGGGAGATCTAAATCTAAAAGTGTTGGTGAATAAACGTCTGTGATAGTCAAGTGTTGAGAAAAGAGTGGAAGAGACAGAGAGAGAGAGAGAGAGAGAGACAGAGAGAGAGAGACAGAGAGAGAGAGAGAGACAGAGAGAAGTAACCAATGAGACAGTTTTGACGCTTGTTAATTTGTTGATAAAGAAGATTGAGGCACTTATTGATCTGATCACACTTCCTCAACAACTATATTGGAGAACTGTCGCCAGCATGCTGGGACACACAGGACTGGAAGGTCGCCGAATCTAAAAATAACCCAACACTTCACGACACTGACACTCTCCATTGATAACAATATCTCCACTCACGCTTAGTAATTTTAACACTTCAATACTAGATCTGGTTACTCTGAGGCAATTTTGGTTAATTTTTATTCTAAACAATTATTTTAACTATAGATACCTTTTTTTTTTCTTCGTGGAGGTGTTGACATCACTAGCAGAAGATTGTAGGACAGAATGGAATCATTGTTTGACATGGTGTTATCATTGTTTATCATAGTGCTATCATTGTTTGTCATGGTGTTATCATTGTTTGACGTGGTGTTATCATTGTTTATCATAGTGCTATCATTGTTTGTCATGGTGTTATCATTGTTTGACGTGGTGTTATCATTGTTTATCATAGTTCTATCATTGTTTGACATGGTGTTATCATTGTTTATCATAGTGCTATCATTGTTTATCATAGTGCTATCATTGTTTGACACAATGCTATCATTGTTTGGGATAACTTCTAATTATTTGCATAACTTTAGATTTTTAGCAAAATTTGAAATTTGAGGCGTAGCATGAAATTTTTGGCATAACGTCTTATTATTACAATACCTCTATTTAGATCACTCGGACGCTGGGCGGAGGCTGATCTCATAAATGGCTCTGAAGATTTTTCTTAAAATTTAACAGTTGATGTATAACGCTGAGAAAAGAAATACTAGCTCGTTGGTCATATGGGGAAAACTCTAGTTTGACCGTTAAAACTTTTCAAAGTAAGAATAAATAAATGCAAATTTGGCAAGAGACTAAATCTAGGTCTATAACAAAATCTAGATTCTAATCGGTTTTGAATAAACTGTCGCGTTCTAGAAAGGACTATCGCGTTCGGGAATTTCCGAATGTAAGGATTTATTGATTCAAGAATTAATGTTCAGGAAAATTTTGCGCATTATCTTCTAGATCTAAATGCTTATCATTGGAATATTCAAAAGTGTACTAGATCTTTACATTCAACTAACCAGGATTCTTTCTCGGGAAGAATGGGGAATGGGGCGGGATAAAAAAAAATGTTTTTAAATCTGACATTCAATAATTTTTTAAGAGAAAAACAATCGCTCAAAAATGACATAAAGAAGGTATTGTCTTTTAAAAAAAAAATATTTTAATGTCTTTTCTGTTCAAACCTTTCTAAAGGATGTTCCAAACACCATCGCTTCTTGAAACAATTCCTAAATAAAGTGTTCTCATTCTACACTCGTTCAATAGGAGTCCATTTCTTCTTCATAGCCTTTACTCCGTCAATAGGGTGGTCACTCAGCAAGAGTACACTGCTGTCCTCTTGACCATTTTCGACCGTTGCTTTTATTCAATGTCGTGAGAAATGACCTTAATGGTCTTAATGCTGCTCGACACTTTTTTCCCTGCTTCTATTTCATTTCCTATGAGTTGTGCTCTTCCTATTATACTATTTGTGTTTCTGCTGAGGATTGTAATCCTATAATCAACTGGGACTAGTCAAGCTGTGACAAAGATGTTGACATAGTGATTCAGAATGTTAAAACAGGATCAGAGAGTCTATGTGCTGTAGTAACTCAGTAAATCTCTTTGTATGTACTCTCTTCTCTTTTTTGTGATTCTCTCTATGGAATATTGTCTAGGGAAAAAATAGAATCCATGTAATTAGCTTTATTGAATGGAATTGAATCAGAAAAGCAAATTTTGTCATTGTTAATTTTTTTTTAAAGTTAAGTTGCTCTCTAAGACCTTTGCCATCTATGGGGCAGATGATGTAAAGTATTGTAAAGGAAATCTGTTTGTGTGGCTCACGGTTAACGAGGGTATCATGTGGACAGAACAACGACCAAGCATAAAGAGCCCTAAATAAAAAATCCTACTCTTTACCACAATTCGCAACCGTAACCCCGAGCCAGCGTTTAGTAATCTTATTACTGAGTCGTAGGTTCGAATCCAGCTTTCTGCTATCTATAACCCTCTACAGGAATTTTAAACAGTAAAAATACTAGACCGAAATTAGAAATCCCAGTCTTCACAGAGATTCGAGCCCAGGTCCACAGGTTCAGAGGCCGAGCGTTTAACCACTCAGCCACCGCGCCCCCTTTTCGAAAATATATTAAGACGAAAATTAAAGCATCTGATCAAGATATAGCAGTCCAAAATGAAAGACGTAACCCTCTATGGTATCACACATTTGTTGAGGAGCATGATACGCTTTTTTTTAAAGTAACGATTTATGCATTTCCCTATATAATTTTAATTGTATATCTACCGGAATTTCGTATTCATTCAGTTTAGTAAGAGTCTATGTAAGTAACACTTTATTGTAAAAACAATTTATAGCAGTAAATAAAACAGTTTGATTAGATAGATGTGTCAAGGGTGTCTAATATGGGTCTATAGAATTTATACTTATCAGAACATTGGTTTCGTGTTTCTGTTTGAGTTTGTAGTACAGACAAACATATCAAAACACAATAAAGTACATCAAAATGTGTATGTTTAATCCAGAACCATAACAGTCAAGTCTCAGTCACTAGAATAAAAGATGTGACTTCTTTGAAAGCCTCTAACTGACCGCTTATCTATCTCTACCCTATAATCACTATTGTGTGTTCACTAGCGGTCACCTAAAGTGCGTCTTTACAGGTGAAAGTAGATTGGTATCACCAGCTCGTCAATTCAGATCAATACTCTTCAGTTCATGAAATTGTACTTCAGAAAGTATTTACTGAAATCTGTCTCTGTCTAGATCAGGGGTTCTCAACCTGTGGATCGCGACCCCCTTGGGGGTCGATTGACGATTTGCCAGGGGTTGCCTAAGACCATCGAAAATTATTAATTGCTAAAAATTGTTATTGTCTATTCTTCTATTGCTGTATGTGTGTGTGGGGGGGGGTCGCCGAAGAGTGGGGGATTGTAAAAAGGGGACGCCGAGCATAAAAGATTGAGAACCGCTGGTCTAGATCTACATGCTATTCACCTGAAATCTGTTTCCTACTAGATCTACAACTTGCTATACACTTGAAATCTGTCTCTGTCTAGATCTACAACTTGCTATTCACCTGAAAGCTGTCTCTGTCTAAATCTACAACTTGCTATTCACTTGAAATCTGTCTTGGTCTAGATCTACAACATGCTATTTACCTGAAATCTGTCTCTGTCTAGATCTACATGCTATTCACCTGAAATTTGTCTCTGTCTAGATCTACAACATGCTATTCACTTGAAATCTGTCTTGGTCTAGATCTACAACTTGCTATTCACTTGAAATCTGTCTTGGTCTAGATCTACAACATGCTATTCACTTTTCTTTGATAGCACTAGAAAAGCATCAAAACGGAAGAAAGTGGCAGCATTAAGACCCAGTCCGTTGGCGTGACCTCACTCCGGGTCATTAATCAAACCCAGCCGTAGTGAGAGACCATGACTCTTGACCTTCCCCTCTCCAGGCTGCTCCTGGTCACGTCAGACTGCGCTACATTGGTTATCTTCCTCCTGCCCCCAGTCTGACAAGCTTGAAGTTTCGTGGCCTAATCAACTAGCACTTTGAAAAACAAATACATTATTTTGATGAAACAACCCTCGTCACGAAATGTTGCATTTCATGGCCAGAATAAATCCACACATTTAAATGCCATTAATAAGGTTCATTAAATAAGAGTGTTCCTTTATTAAGAAAGTAAATAGATATAAATGTCAAACTGTTAAAGGGAAACTCCGATGGTTTTTCAAATTTGAGTTATTGACATATTTATATTCTGCGTAAAAAGTTGTACTTGTAAACATTTTACCATTTTGGATTTTAATGCTTAGTAGCATTTATATTTGATAAATTAGACAGTAAATTCTTGACATTTAAAAAAACGGGGTTCTTTGAGATTTGTTTTTAGGTTAGGCATACATCACTTCCCTCAACAATACTGAAAGAGAAACTTCATATAACCAATCGCATCGCATCATTCTTACAGTAGCTGTTAGACTGTTAGGCTTAGTGACAGCCTAGTCCAGAGCTATGGTACAGTTAAATATATATAGAGAGAGAGATCTAAAAGCATTAGTTTAACCAACTCGATAAAAAAAGTAACATTTTCATCTAAGCCCCTCCCTGTCCTAAATAGTAAATAGATCGTGTGTCTGACTGATTATAACAAAGTGGTCAGTGTAAGGGTGTCTAGACTACGTGTAGTTGGTCATGACAAGACAACCAAGCGATAGTGTTTGTGTGTGTTGAATGGTCAGGCGAGAAAATACACACTGCCGTGGTTAGTCAAGCATGTAAATTTATTTTTTAACACGCATTTTTTTCTTTTCTTACAATATCTAGATTCTAGATCTAACTGCATAGACGAAGATATTTTTCTTCTACGAGAATATAAACTTTACTGCATGGTCTTCTGTTATACAGTAAATCAAAAGATTAAATTAATAGGTTTGTGTGACGTCACACATAGAAACCCGGTAAAAATCTGATCGTTTTGGATGTGCAGAAAAAATATGTCAGAAAAACATCAATTACAAAGTTATTATGGCAAATTTAAAAAAAAAAAGAATAATATATTCATTATATGTAAATCAAAACACATATTATATCATAAATTGCCAAAACCATCGGAGTTTTCCTTTAAACAATGCTAACATTAGAATCAAGTTTACTAGATGTTGTTAGCGATTGTCCACTTACGGCAGTAAAATGCTGGTAAACAAATACACCGCTTTAAGCGTATTATATTTTATCTTATACTAATAAAAGGCAAAGCCCTGACTCACTGACTCACTGACTCATCACTAATTCTGCAACTTCCCGTGTAGGTACACGGGTGAAATTTGGCAGGCGCATTCCCTACAGCTTACTTACAAAAGTGCAGCAGGTTTCGTTTCCCAATCGTACGCATAACGGTCGTAACGGTCGACAACGTCCGCTCTGTGCTACACATTGCACGGCCACATCAGACTCACTGTTAGCCTTCTTTGATCTTTGCAACCATGATGACTTTGCAAAGGAGCTTTATTATCACGAAGTTCCATCTTATTATGTGTGGACAAGAAACATGTTTCGTCGGAGGAAGCAGGGGAAGGTTGTGCCAGGACATTCGGGGGTGAAGAAAGATAATGTGCTTGGAAGGGTCTACACTGTGCACCCGAACAACTCTGAATGTTACCACCTTCGATTGCTGCTCTACAAAATCATAGGTCCCACCTCTTTCGAATCTCTCAGAACAGTTGACGGTGTTGTCCATCCAACCTACAAGTCGGCCTGCAGGGCACTTGGTTTGTTACAGGACGATGTCAACTGGGACGAGACTCTCCAGGAAGCTGCTCTGTCTCGCTCACCTCAAAAGATCCGTGAACTGTTCGCTGTAATGCTGGTCTTCTGCCAAATGGAGAACCCCTTAAATCTCTGGGAAAAACATAGAGACAGCATGGCAGAAGATGTTAGGAGACAGACTGAAAGAGATCATGGAGGAACAGAAGTCCAACAGTGGTTGCCTATGATCTACAACAAGTGTCTTCAGTTGCTTGAGAACTACGTCATTGCTATCGGAGGTCTCTCTGTCGATCATTACGGGCTGCCTTCACCTTCGAGAGAACTGGCAGAGGTTACGTCGAATCCCGAGTACTTGAGGGAAACCTCTTACGACACCTCGGAGTTGGCCAATGAAGTCTCAAACAACGAGCCTTTGCTGAATGGTGACCAAAAGAGAGTTTACGAGCAAGTCATGAGGAGCGTTGTCTCGGGCACTGGCACGGTGTTTTTTCTTGATGCTTCAGGAGGAACTGGCAAGACATTCCTCATAAACCTTCTGCTTGCGAAAGTCCGAGCGGAAGGTGACATTGCTGTAGCTGTGGCTTCTTCTGGCATTGCAGCAACTCTTCTTCAGGGTGGGAGAACTGCTCATTCAGCTTTCAAGCTACCTCTCAACCTCAGCCACACCACTGATTCGCCCTCCACGTACAACATATCAAAGCAGAGCAACATGACTGAAGTGCTAAGACAGTGCAAGCTGATTGTCTGGGATGAGTCCACCATGGCACACAGAGGGGGTGTCGAGGCTTTGGACAGGACCCTCCAAGACATCCGAAACACCACCACACGTATGGGAGGCTTGACAGTGTTGCTGGCTGGAGACTTTCGGCAAACCCTACCAGTCGTGCCCAGAGGAACACGCGCCGACGAAGTGAAAGCCTGTCTGAAGTACTGTGGCGTCAAATCACTGTCGTCACTTTAAGAATAAACATGAGGGTTCATCTGAATGGCGACACAAGAGCCGGAGAGTTCTCTGATCTTCTGATGAGTATTGGTGATGGCAGCTTCAGTGAAGAAAATTCTAAAATAGCAATTCCCTCAAATCTCTGTCTCCTGGTGAAGACCTTGCAAAACCTTCGTTACAATGTTTATCCCAATCTAAGAACTCTCCAGCATATAGACGTGTCATGGTTGAGGGAGAGAGCTATCCTAACACCACGAAACGACATGACCACGGCCATAAACCACGTTTTACTCCAAGAACTCCCCTCACAATCTAAAACATACCAGTCTGTGGAACCGGTTGTGGAAATGGAAGACGCAGTGCACTATCTGGTAGAGTTTCTCAACTCTCTGAATCCTCCAGGCACTCCTGAGCATCGTCTCATTTTGAAGGTTGGGGCACCGATAATGTTGCTAAGGAACTTGCAGCCACTTAAACTGTGCAACGGCACCAGACTTCAAGTCACGTCTCTGCAGAAGAACCTCATTGAGGCAACTATTTTCACTGGCAGTGGCTCAGGAGAGACAGTTTTGATTCCTCGCATTCCCGTCATCCCCTCTGACCTCCCATTTCAATTCAAACGCCTCCAATTCCCAGTAAGGCTCTGCTTCGCCATGACAATCAACAAGTCTCAGGGACAGACACTACAAAAGGTTGGCATTGACTTGAGACAGGACTGCTTCTCACATGGGCAACTGTACGTCGCATGCTCAAGAGTAAGCTCGGCGCAGGGATTGGTCATAATGCAGCCGGAGGGCCGAACTGACAACGTGGTGTACAAAGAGATCCTCAACAAATAACTGTGTATTGGTACATGTATGTTTCTTCTCTATTTCAAAAGGTTTACTTTTCTTCTTGGTAATGAAATATTTAAGGCAGTACATATGACACGTTATTTTTACTTATCGGACTAACATTGCAAAAAGCCACACAAAAACTGCGTTGTTCCGGTTATTCCAAAAATACATGCGCTACATTCCCTGCGGTAACACTCTGGGTGTTCAGGCTTCCGCGCGGTGTTGATGCTGGTAGATAGATCTAGTGTAGATCTACGTCTGACTGGAGGTAATACCGAACTCAAAACTACTTCAGTAACACCGGCGAAAAGCCGAAACAAACAAAATATGTAGTCGACGCTGATGCTGTTTACAAATCCATTTAATAATTAAGAAGGGAATCGTCCTATGTCAGCTATGTCCCTAAATCCGTATCTATATTCTACTGCTCTACACAAAGCATCCTCTTTCTAGCGTCACTAAGAGCGTTCTTGTTTTTTAAAGATCTGTCACGTCATTTGTCGCTAAGTAAAACTTTACCCTTATTCCCGAAACAAATAACTAATTCCTAATCATGTCATAACAGTCAATTTTTTATCTACTGTCTTAGTCTTACATTGTGCAAGGGCCAAAATGTAGGGAAACATAAAAGACAACACAACTTGAGTCTTGATTTCGGTTTCAACTTCTTCATCATTGTCCCAAACTCAAGTTGATCTGAACACCTATTTCCCTCAAATGTCACAACGTAATACTGTCCAATGTGATGTGCCATAGGTGACCGCAGACATAGGTGTCCAGCTATACTTTATCACATCACGTTCCAGAGGTTACACCACTTTCCCTCACACGTCAGGACAGACATTTTACCTAATATGACAAATTGACATTTATCAATAATCATTCTCCCACTATACACCTAACGTTCGTTCGGGCATTTACAAGTGTATTTTATTTCCTCTCTCCACTTACTTGTCCCAGCGCGACCTAACTCTTTACTGATGTATGAGCATGATCAACAACAAGGAATAACTTATAAAACTTACTTTCCCTTGATATCAATACCTCGTCGCCTTATAAATGCCCTATCTATTCATACGTCCATACATACAATTCATACATATTAATATTCATACATAATAAATAACTAACATGAGTCAATCTAATACTAACTAATACTACAACAACATAATACCCATCTGATTATGACTACTATCCAAATCAATTAATTAAGAATAAACAATTTAAATAAAATCCAACTTATTTACACTACGGTTGTATAGTGTTATGTTTCACAGGCTATCTACACGACCCATACATTTGTTCTCTCCAACTGGAGTTAACATCTCTTCTTACACCACTATAGCCCGCGTGTGTCCTTCTTCCTCTGTATGACGTGCGCTTACCGCTACCACAGTCATCGCTTCTATCATCAATGTCGGATACAGACCTGTGCCTCCTATCCGAACTCGCAATCTTCTGTTCAGACTGTTCTGCCCTACTCCAACAGTCTTTAGCGATGTGCCCATGTTTATGGCAGTTAAAACAAATTCTGTCCTTTCTAAGTTTGTTTCGCCTCATGTTGCCATACCTGTTTTTCCAACTTCTAACCTGTTTGTCAGTAGCGGCTCTGACACCTGCTACATTTCCAAGTAAAACATCTCTAGATAACCTCGGCATGGCTACCCCTTCACAATACCCTGTATACAATGGAGATCGAAGGAACACTTTGCATGCTTCGAACCTCTTAACTGCGCCGTCTGCCAATCTGACTGATTTGGTATAGCCTAAATAATCATTGGACTTAACTAATCCCCCTCTAACCGCGAGTGTACTGCTAGCTGTGTCCCGGATCACATTTATCTGTTTATTATTTATCATGCCCGGATATAATTTAAACCTATCTTCCCCACAATCAACGTAGTTAATTTCTTCATCTGGTTCACTATCCCTACTATCACGATCCCTGTCTTGGATGCTCCTTACAAAATTAACCCTATCTGGTGACCGATTATCCCTCTCTTGTCTACGGTTTCCTTGATTACCTCTCCTATCACTAGTGCCACTATTATCCTGTGTATTCCTATTGCCAGCTCCATTCCCTCTATGTTTCCTACACTGGTATGCCATGTGTCCCTTTTCCTGACAGTTAAAACATGTAATCTCCCTAAGGTTTCTATCACTTGCTTTAGGTCTATCTATTCTCCTATCATAACTTTCCCTGCCATTGTTTTCATTTTCCCAGGATCTATCCTTTATGCCATCATAACTATCCCGACTATTGTTCCCACGTTCCCTGGACCTATCATTTCTCCTACCATAGGTGTCCCTATCACTAACATCATTCCTTCTACAATACTCCCTATCATTGCTATCATTTCCCTTTACATAACTTACCAGGTCAATAACTTTTTTGTGGTCTCTAACTGAAAGTGGGTTGTTTGGATAAGCATTCTTAAAGATCCTAATAATTTCTACCAAGTCTCCAATTACCTTAGGGTTTCTCTCTTTTATAAAGGACTGTAGCTGAGGGTCGCACTTGTTGATAAAATTGTCAATTAGAATAAAGTTCTTCAACCCCTCGTAGGTGTTCTCCACATTTTCGAATCCGAGCCATTTAGTGAAGAAGTCCTTCTCTGAGTTAATAGTTGTTTGTGGATCAACTTGGCTGGATGGAGTGTTTTCGTAATACTTCTTTCGGAATGTTGCCGCGTTGTGCCCGTATGCGTTTAGCAGTTCCTTCTTTAGCACCTGATAGCTGTTTTGCATCGAGTGATCGTGGTTCTGGCAAATCGTGAGGGCTTTCCCATGTACGAAGTCCAACAAGATTTCGGACCACTCCCTCTCTTGGACATTAAACTTTGCTAGTTTAATTTCAAAGCGTTTCAGATAGTCGCCGATGTCGTCCTTGTCTTCCGCAAAAGGTTGTATTTTCTTTTTCATCCATGCGGCGCTACAATGGCTTTCTATATTAGCGCTATTGTTGCTGTTCCCTTCAATTGGCACACTTACACCAGCCTCTATCCTCATCTGCTCAACTTGAATTCTCACTTTTCTGTCCGCCTCTTCTTTCTTCTCCCTCTCGATGCGTTCCGCGTCTCTGACTTTTTCCCGTTCTACACGGTCTGCCTCTTCTTTTTCTTTTTCTCTGGCTCTTTCAGTTTCTCTGACTCGTTCCCGCTCTCTGCGATCTGCTTCTTCTTTTTCCTTTTCTCTGCCTCTAGCTTTCTCTCTCTCCAAGCGTTCTGCTTCCCTAATTCTCTCCTTCTCCAAGCGTTCTGCTTCTCTAATTCTCTCTTTCTCCAAGCGTTCTGCTTCTCTAATTCTCTCCTTCTCCAAGCGCTCTGCTTCCGCCGCCACCATCTGCTGCACATAGGCAGTTAGTTCTTTGCCTCGCAGTTCTAATTCTGTCTTGGCTTCCTGAATTAGCTTTTTTCTAAATTCTTCTAGGTCGTAACCTGAAGTAGTTGCCATATTCCTTATTTGTTACTTTATCCTACGATATGGTACCTCTTATACCAACAAACAAAACCCTTGGCGTCTAACTACCAACTTAGACTAATAACCACTTCTACCCTTTCTCAAGATACACTTAGTATCCTTGGTACAAGTGTGTAGGCTACACTTTGACCCGACTGAATACGCTGTGCGACACACGCACCCTCAACCGACAACGTGTTACTCAACACGAGTGGCCGGTAAATAGACCAACCTGTCTATTTACAAATACCAAAAATTACAAATGGGCAATCAGGCTTCACCTCGATTGTTCCCCAGATCTAGTCTAGATTACGCTAGATCTTAGTTACTTCTTACCTGCTTTCACAGCCAGGAGTGTATATAACTTACAACTCATACAAATAAACTATGAAAATAAACTTAAATACGATAAACACCAAACTATAGATCTAGTTCTAATGAATGAGACTTTCGTCTGACAGTAAGACTTAAGACGGGAGTATTGCAAACAATTAATACATGACGTTACTAACAAATGCTTAACTAAATGATTCACACTCACATACAGGACGCATTAACAGCTAAACATATATATGGACCTCTTGCTAGATTACACCTAATTTTAAGGATATCCCCAATCCACCACGATTTAACCTGGTAGTGATAATCTAGCGAGTGGTCACTTCCCTACAGACTCTAATTATTCTAAGGAGAAAGTAGTTAAATAACACTTGACTTATCTGTCTAAGAAGCGGCGATAACTCCACAGTCAGGCTCGGGTCCACTCTTCCTACGCTAATGTCTGTCCCGGCGGCAAGGCTCACGGCGATGTCTTCCCTAGCGGTGAGACAAGAACAACGAACGTTTCGGCTCTCCAAGGTCCTCCGGTACTGGTCTGCAATGGCTCCGGTTCTTCGGTGGTACGGCGTCTGGTTCTGGTGTTCACGGTGATCTGTCGTCTGGCTCCGGTTCGTCGGTGGCGTAGAGTCTGGTTCCGGCTGCTGGTTCCGACGCAGGTACGGTGGTTCCAGGTGGTCGTCTGTCCAAAGTGAACCTGGAACGGTCCAACTATTGACACAGCGACAAAGTCAAAGTCCAGTGCTAAACTACCGGCTATTTGGCTATCTAAAGTGTAGCACAGAATTCAGCCGAGCTGTAGATCAAATTAGCACTACTGTACTTAAGTGCCGTAGGCAGTACGATGTCTCCTACGTCAAAAGTTCTTTGGCGTGACCCCAACGGTCGATCTTGGCCTTGCAGACGGTGACCTTCACGTTCGTTCTCACTATGCCGGGCAGGCGATATCTCTTCAGTACGGAATCGACAGGACGGTTTTCTTCCCTCCACAAAACTGTAGCCTTCTCGATACAAGCTTCAATACGATGCCACAAGTATGGGCATTTATAAATCACAACTGTAGATCTAGATCTATATTTCGTTACCTCCTAGTTCTACGAGTCCAGGATCTCACTGGCTTTCCTTCGCCAAAGTGGCTGTATAATCAGGGTCTAGCTGCAGACTAGGCCGATGACGTTAACTTCTGCCTCCTCCTAACAGAGGGCTTCTATTCTTCTTGATGTTGCTGCCAGTAAGCTCCGAGTCGGGGGTCGCCACGTTGTTCAGGCTTCCGCGCGGTGTTGATGCTGGTAGATAGATCTAGTGTAGATCTACGTCTGACTGGAGGTAATACCGAACTCAAAACTACTTCAGTAACACCGGCGAAAAGCCGAAACAAACAAAATATGTAGTCGACGCTGATGCTGTTTACAAATCCATTTAATAATTAAGAAGGGAATCGTCCTATGTCAGCTATGTCCCTAAATCCGTATCTATATTCTACTGCTCTACACAAAGCATCCTCTTTCTAGCGTCACTAAGAGCGTTCTTGTTTTTTAAAGATCTGTCACGTCATTTGTCGCTAAGTAAAACTTTACCCTTATTCCCGAAACAAATAACTAATTCCTAATCATGTCATAACAGGGAAAAATGAGAATGTTTTGTTGTTACATGTAGGCCTATTAATTAAAGCAAATTTGAAATGTTAATGCAATAATCCTCCCGCTGCAAAGCGCGGGTATTTTGCTAGTAATTAATCAAACTTGATGCAATTTGAATACCTTGTTTATTAACAATACTAAAATAGCTTTTATTGCAATATATGAGAATTTGACTTAAGATGAAAGGAAATAAACTTGATCTATATTTTATTGCAATTTATGAGAATTTGAATTCAGATGAAAGGAAATACAATTGATCTACATTTTAAACTCGTAATAAAAACACGTCATTACATCCTGGAGTCGTCTTGCTGAACTAAAACAGCTTACGACTGTGCCGCTTATCTTGCATCATTCACAGCGCATAGCTACATACACTCACACACTGCACAACATTAGTGATGTAGAATGTTGGTACAAGTATAATGAAATAAATCTCTTGAGGCTCACCCAATGGTGTACATAGAGAAGGAGGAGGAGACCTTTGAATGGACGTTATGTCTTGCCTGCCTCAACCGTTAGTGTTTTATCGTCCTACGATGTCACTGTCTATAGCACCAACATTTTGTTACATCATCACACACACAAACTCTTGCAACACATCAGCAGACGTATGGCACTTACTACACATTTAATGCGCATTATCAATTTGATGGAACAAATGTATCTCTTGGAGTCACGTGACGCCCAATACACTTCAGTAAGTGCTCTCCTCGCTTTGAATGTCGTCTGTAAAGTTATGGTCGAAATCTCCTTCTGGTCTAACAAGCTGGAAAATCATCTGTCTAGATTTCAATCTATTTCAATCTATTTAAATCTTTGTGAAGGCGCAGTATAACGGATTATGGGACTATGTTTGATTCGGAACATTAAGGACCTAGCGAACTCAGTTATTGCCATAGAAATATTTTACCACATTCTGATGCAGACAAAGCCGTTGTCCCCCGGGGGTCTCTTTAAGTTTTCATTACGTCTTTTGCGCATGTCTTCTGCATGGGCTTTACTTTGGGTTTTAAACGTGTGTCCCGCGGCCTTTAATGAGGGCTCCCAACTAACTATTACAAGAAACTGCTACCTAACCCTGTTTCCTCTTTGTCAGTGACAGCAAAAGGCGCCTGGACTGATCTAGTCCATAGGGTTTGGGGGGAGCGGCGCCATTGTTACGTCGTCCTCATTTACGCTAGTCTTTGGCAACTGAATTGGTGTCCGACCCAGGACAGCTGGTGTCAGGTAATTAATGCTTCTACACTGTCCACACAGACCTTCAGCAGAACATGGTTATGTGCAAGATAGTATTGCCAGTGTAAGCTTATTATGGAGCCAAAGCATAAGACATCTATGATAGAAGAGTTATATATATTAAAGAAAACTGAATACTGAGAATTAGAGATGTATATATCAAATAAATGCTTTGCGGTTATATTTGATTGGCTCTATTTCCAGTTAGAGGATATGTTTAGCAAATCTGTGTTGTCATTACATGAACAAAACACACTCCGAACACAACACACTCCGAACACAACACACTCCGAACATAACACACTCCGAACACAACACATTCCATAATATATAAAACACAGAAAACAATCATTTCACTTCAATTCCCAAAACACTGTAACTATCTAGAGCAAACAAGAATACTTATTTGTTTAAATCACAACGTTGAATTTACACGAACTGTATTCTTTTCCTTGTAAACAATCCAATATTAATTTCTCTAGTGATACAAATTTGTTCTCTATAAAATCGACACTTTAAAAGCAAATGGTCAAATATCTCTTTGTCTAAGAATTTTTACTGAAAGTCAATTATTTCTCCACATTTCTCCATGTGTCTACTAAATATTTTGGGTAGATTTGTGCTTCATGGGCTATGCGTATACCGTGTGTTCACTACCATACACTATTTCTCTACATTTCTCCACCAGGTATTACGTCACCATACTCTATTTTTCTCCATTTCTCCATTAGGTATTAAACCATCATAATACTATTTCTCCACATTTCTTCACCAGGTATAACGCTATCATCATTGGTTTTATATGTCAACATTTCTCTACCAGGTATAACGTTAGCATACACTATTTCTTCACATTTCTCTACCAGGTATAACGCTAGCATACACTATTTCTCCACATTTCTGCACCAGGTATAACGCTATCATACACTATTTCTCCACATTTCTGCACCAGGTGTAACGCTATCATACACTATTTCTTCACATTTCTCCACCGGTGTAACGCTATCATACATTATTTCTCCACCAGGTATAACGCTAGCATACACTATTTCTCCACATTTCTGCATCAGGTGTAACGCTATCATACACTATTTTTCCACATTTCTCCACCAGGTGTAACGCTAGCATACACTATTTCTCCACATTTCTGCACCAGGTATAACGCTACCATACACTATTTCTCTACATTTCTCCACCAGGTATTACGCTATCAGGCACCCAATGAGAGCCAAGTACATGTGTACCCCTGGACGTGCGTGGCGTGTGACCTATGTTCTTTGGACAATGTCCATCATCTTGGCCTTGCCAATTATATTCCAAAAGGTAAGTAGATAAGATCTATTGTGTCTAATTTCAAAGACTTTGTGCAGAAGTTTTGATCCTGAAGAACAGTTGAATGGGAACTGTCTCGTCTTACAAAAACAAACTTACAAGCTTATAGGGACGTGATAGTAGGTGAATCGTCAATAATTTAACCCAACACTATACCCAACACTATACTCAACACTATACCCAACACTATACCCAACACTATACTCAACACTATACCCAACACTATATCCAACACTATACTCAACACTATACTCAACACTATACTCAACACTATACCCAACACTATACCCAACACTATACTCAACACTATACCCAACACTATACTCAACACTATACCCAACACTATACTCAACACTATACCCAACACTATACCCAACACTATACTCAACACTATACCCAACACTATACTCAACACTATACCCAACACTATACTCAACACTATACCCAACACTATACCCAACACTATACTCAACACTATACCCAACACTATACTCAACACTATACCCAACACTATACTCAACACTATACCCAACACTATACCCAACTCATCTCCTAACAACAAACACATTGATCTAGTTTGCTACTACCACTAAGGAACATAAACTACAACAGAAAAGAGAGAGGTACAAGATAAAATAAGGCATATCGTTAAGAAAGTAAATTCAGTTTTAGCTGGTGATCTTATTTAGACTCCTATGTAGGTGTGTGTGTAGTGTGATGTTGTGTGTTTCATAATGTTTCTACTAAATATTTTTGGTACATTTGTGCTTCATGGGCTCTGCGTATGGCGTGTGTTCAATGAATGTTAAATGTGCGCTCAAGTGCGCTGAATTAGTGGTGTATTTGAGCTGCAGATGGTTTTGTGACTGTCACTGACTGATGTATGTTTGTATGTTTCATGCATGTTGTGTGACTGTTTATGCGTATGTGTAATTATATAAAGTTAAGGTAAATTGTATATGTCCGGTTTCTTAAGCAATCTGAATGTTGTGATCTATTCAAGCTAAGTAAACAAACGTCCAACAGAGTTTGTTTCAATTATTCTTAGAAGCATTGCGTCATGGTCAGGATGAAAGAAAATTATTCTCACTTCAGACTAAACAGAAGCTAATTCACCAGACTTTAACTTAGATCCTCCCGCGCCGTCAAGCTAATTAATCAGGGCAAACTAAAAGAAACCAGTTATCTCTACTCCAGGCTCAAGCCAGTAAATAATATTTGATAAAGTTTCCACCAAATATTTTCTAAACAAATATGATGTGTCAGTGACGTCTCCCAGTGGTAACCAATCAAGAGTATTTATTTTCGTGAACTATTTACCTACTTACTAATCTAGATTTGAAATTTCTGAGAGAAAGGCACAATTCTATTGAATGAATTGCTATGAATGTAGCCTTGTAGGCATTCAGTTTGGCTTGATATATATATATATATATATATATATTATATATATATATATATATATATATATATATATATGCTCCTATTATATATATATAAAGTACCTTTCAGACCTTTTTATCTATAGGGCAGATATCGTAAAGATCATTTGCGGTTAGCGAGGGTGTCATGTGGCCAGCACAACGACTTCATTTTTTCTCCAACTAATGTCAGGTAGTCAGGTACTTATTAGAGCTGGGTGGACTTGCAGGCGCCTTAAAGATCCAAAATTGAAAAATCCCAGTCTTCACCAGGATTCAAAAACCAGAACTCCTCATTTCGGAAGCAAAGCGTTTTACCACTCAGCCACTGCGACTCCCCTATTAGATATAAACAATAATAATTGTTTGAGTTCAGTTGCCATTATAGGAAAATAAACATTAAAAAAAATAAACCTAAACACCTGAGCCAGCCAGGAAAACCAATATGACTTTTCAGAATTTAAGTCATTGTTTAACATGCATGACTAGATTGACCTTGGATCACGTGTAGGACGTAATCATCTTATTTATTTTTGAAGTAACGTCTGTATTTTCTAAGATAATATAATATTTATTACTGTTATTATGTTTATAAGATTGAAACAGAGCCACCATTTGTATGCTATGGTAATTAAAGAAGAAGTCTTTATGTATTCCTCTTCGTATATCTTGAAATTCCTTCCATATCAATGTTCTATGATGACAGTAATAATTACAATGTCTTGCTTCCCATTCCATTATTAATTAGTCGATACTATCAGTTGACATTCCATAACGTGATATCTAATATAGATCTATGTATAGAAGCCTTATATATTTTTCAGTAGGACAATGTGGCGTAGGAGTTAGGAAAACTATTGAATTGAATCATCTTTCAACAGTTAAAAAAAAAAAGAGTATTTGTCTCTAAGTCATGACATAGTTACCCTACAACTAATCATAAGCCTACGTCATCGGATTTAACCCTACGTGGGTGTTACATCTTCTGTTGTGTGGAGTTGTTGAACTCAAAGTAGTGAGTAAATATGAGACAAGGTGGTACAAATGATAAGTGCTTATGACTTATCAAGCTAGTTGATTATCAACGTCTCAGTCGCTGAACAAGAAAGAGAATATGTGCTACACATAAGACACAAAGTGACATATGACACACGGTGCTACACATTAGGTACACAGGGTTACACATATGAGTTTCAGTGTTCAACACACCGTGTTACACATAGGTCACACATTGCTGCACATAAGACACACAGTGCTACACATATGACACAGAATTATAGGCATGCATAAGACACAATGATAGATACAAAACTCACTGAGCTTCACTTATGTAACACGTTGGTACACATACTATACTATGTGCGTTACACATGTAAAACATTGCTACACATATAGCAGAAAGTGCTACACAAAGTGCTACACTTGTGACAGTGGCGTAGCTAGAAATTAGCCATCGTTTGGGGTCCCGGGGGCTTGACCTCTTAGGGGCCCTAGCATTTTGCGTAATATTTAATGTAAAAAAAAACACTCATTTGGGGGCCCAACTCAAAGGGGGGGTCCGGGGGGATTTAATAATTCTCCCCTCCTTTCCCCACCCTGCCTACGCCTCTGACTTACAGTGAACCACTAAGGATACACAGGGTTCGTGT